>WNWU01000018.1:20352688-20380467 GCA_012654045.1 Ptyas mucosa | reverse complement strand
ATCTTGCACGGGTTGGAACGTAACAATAAATATAAATATAAATATATTCTTCTAGCAATGAAAATGGAGCTTGGGGAGGCTGTGTGGGGCCCACCTGGGCTCTGTTTTCAGTCACAACAGCCTCCTGCAGCCCTCTGCCAGCGAAAACATAGCCCAGGGAGCTCTGTTTTCCCTGGCAGAGGGCTGCAGGAGGCCATTGTCTCTCTGTGGCTGAAAACAGAGCTGGGGCGGGCCGCGTGCAGAGGCACCGTGGGCTGGTCCTTTGTTTTTCCTAGGGGGAGGGGCGCGGGCCAGATTTAAGCGCCCCGTAAGCCAAATCTGGCCAGCGGGCCTTGAGTTTGACACCCCTGATATAGGGGTTCAGAGGCATTGACAAATTCAAGATCTGTGTGTAAAAGAAAGGGAGAAAAAAGGAAAGGAAAGGAAAAGAAAGAAAGAGAAAGAGAGACAGAAAGAAGGAAAGTGAGAGAGAGAGAGAGAGAAAGAAAGAGCAAGAAAGTAAGTGCTGGCTTTGCTGACGGATAGACTGAGCAAAGTAAGCTCAGAAGGAGACATAAGCAAAGGAAGGGAAAGGGAGGGACAAGGCATGAGGAAAGAACAGTTATACATGAATGGAGTCATCAGAATTGCATGTAGAATCCTGGACCTTCCTCCAGAGATTTAGCAATACTGTTGCCAATGTTTGATCTTCTTGCATAATTAATCATATCTACTTTGCACTATTTTACCTTCATATTTGTTGTAGTTTCTACTTAAGCAGTACCTAGTTTTCCAGATTTCTTTTCTGACTGAAAATGAACGTTGTCAATATTTTAGCATTTGTTTAGTGTTACATATGAGGAATTCCCATGATGTGTATTACCAAAGATGACACTGGATAGCATCCAGGTATGGAGAGATTTCACTACAACTGATCTTTTGAAAGTCATATTTACATACATTACTTGTTACAGTACAACACTGAAGTAGAGTGAAACCTGTGATGTGAATGTAGCAATGAACACAAGAGTGAGAAAAAAAGGTAAAGCATGATTTTGTTATCTCCACATCTACTTCATGCTATCTGATCTCTTGACTGAAGTCTAGCATCACTTGACTCCTTCATGATGAAAATCTCAAACAGATCTTAGACACCACTGTATTTTCCATCCCGCTTTCTTCTTCTTCCAAGACCATTTTCAGCCTGTTTCCTAGTGAATTATCAAATGTTGATATTTGATCATCTATGTTCCTCATCTGGAAATCTATTGTTAGTTATTTTTTGTTTTTGTTTTGGAGGTTTTCCTTATCTTTGGAAGAAAGAGCTATTTGGCACAAGATTATTTTCTTTCTGTCATAGTTCTGTGATGTCCTAGTTAAAGATCTTGGAACACCAGCAAAAATCGAGATCTGGGAATTTTCTCTGCAAGAGTCATGGGGAGCCTAGTCCATCCACCAGTGTTTCACTTTATTCCATTTGCTACAAGCAAGAATAATTTTCTATCTGCTCCCTTCCTACCTCCCTCTTTCTCTCTTCCATCTCTTTCTCTCCCCCCCCCCAATCTCCTCTCATCTTCTTTGTTGTTTTGCCCCTGAAAACTGTGCAGCCAAAGCAACCTCCAGGGTGGACACTAAATCTTGTGATGCAGGCAGAACAGTGATAACATCTGAACTGAAGGTGCTTTTCCAGGGCATGCTTGACAGATGTAGCAGGAGCCTTTTAGGATTTAGTACCGGAGCGTATCTATTACACGTGCTGCAGTGCAGCTTGGCAGGGGCTGTATGGTAATCTCCCATGAATTCTGACTTATCAGAGCATCTTGAACAGGTTCTTGCAGGATGGCGAATTGCTGCATCAACTTTGCAAGAGACGGTTCTGCACACTTTGAACTTTGATAACTCTTTGCAGACCAGTGATTTTTGTCTCATGGTCTTCTCCCTCTCCCTCCCTCCTCAACACTTCCTCCCTCCCTCCCCCTGTCTGTCTAGATAGAGCTGTTATATTCCGATCCCTCGAGGTACACCATTCCAAGGGACAGTATCTAATGCTTTCATATTGAAGAGAGTACGAATAATTGCTTTAATGGTATGGCAGCCTGCCCATTTCTTTGGAAGAACACAGCAAATGTGATCTGTGCAGGAGATCTGTTGCTCCCACTGGGAGACAACTACCGCTCAAACCTCGGGGGTTTAGTGGCAGTGGGGAGAATGACTATGCTCAGGATGTGCATGGAGAAATGTTCCTTCAGATTCTCACATTTTTAATTTACAAACAGAATTCTGAAAACAATGGAAATTGTGACTTTCACAGTGTAGTTTATTCCATTTTTTAAAGTATCGCTTCTATTGCTGTTTTTAATATACTGTAGCAATTGTTGAATATACTTGGTGTACAAAAACTTGTTTGCATTTTAATCTACTATAAGTAGATTTTCCAGATATTCACAAACGCTACACACCTTCCATTTATTTCTAATATTCAATCTGATTTATATCACAACCAGGTACTTGAGAAAGGTGGTTGAATTCTGAATTATATTGAAAGCTTCATTCATCTTGTAAACAAGAACATCAAACAACAAAAAAGGCATTTTGCTATGTATAGAGAGCTTGGTTAAGGACAGTAATAGCATCATTTCCCATCACAATACTTCACTATTTATCATAAAATAATTGTATATAAAATACATCAAAACACGATTCTCCTTAATTGAGAATATTGCAGTTCCAAACCACTTGATTACCTCACTACACTTAATGTAAAAAGAAATAGTTCAGTTTTAAAAGGTTTTAAAAGGAATTTGCACTACAATACAGATATACAAGGTTTTAAATCTGAGATTTTTCATTTGGAATAATAATAATCCTGTCGGCACTGACAAAATCACCAATCAATTGCAAAAGGTAGTTTTACTTGGAACAGTTTGCATCCTATGATGATACCTTTAACACTCTCAAACACCAACATTTGTGTATCCCAGGTCCTTGGGAAGGACTCAGGAGATGGATAAAAATGCAAATCCAGTCTATGCATCTAGCTGACCATGCAACCAACCATAATGACAACCCTGTGCTTGTGGAACATGGGAAGAAAGAGGAAATATAACTGAAAGTTTATAAAAGTAAATACTGAGTAGAAAAAAAAAACTTTCTCAAAGGCTTTGCCCCACATTTTTCAAAAAAAAATTGGGCACTCAGGACCAAAAAAAAAAGAAAAGAAAAAGAAAAAGAAAGAAAGAAAGAAAGAAAGACCAAAAGAGAGAGAAAGAGAGAGAAAAGAAAACAAAAAAAAGAGAGAAAAGGAACTTTTCCCAACATTGGTTGGACTGTTTGCTGCTGGCTTCCTTGGCAGTTTCTTGATTGAGGTATTGGGAAATTGTGACCAAGCCAAGCCCAAAAATGCCAGGGAATTTCTAGAAGCCATCAATAGACACCTAGATAGAGGTGGTATTCAGCCGGTTCGTACCGGTTCGCATGAACCGGTAGCAGAGATCACAGGTGCTATGCTGTCCTATTTAGTCACATTTTCGAAGCCAGGCACATGCGTGGAATATGCGGGCGCAAGCAAAGCGCATGTGCGGAAGGCTGGGTGCAAGCGTAGAAGGTGCGTGTGTGTGCGAAGTGAGCTGCTGCGCGCGGGGCAAACCAGTGGTAACAATATGTGAAACCCATCTCTGCACATAGACATTAACAACACAGACACATAGACATTAACAACATCTATAGACTATGCAAACGAAACAATCAACCAGCCAAAAAGGAAACAAAAAGACCCAAGCATCTCTTCACCAGCAATCAGCACCCAGATCAGCATAGATAAACTCCAGGATTAATATTAGACCAACAATCAAGTGAACAATATATCCCAATCAAGAAACTGAAAGAAGCCAACAGCAAACAGCCCAACCAAAGAATATCTAAGACCACCCTGACAGGGCAGAATATAAGTTGACAGCAAGCTACACTCCTTATAAAAACTGATGATGTTACTTACTTTGAGTAATGAAACATCTGCAAGAAAACAAGCAAACTGATAGAGCACTAAAGATCCCTCATATCTGGCTTCCAGTTCCGGTCCCGGAGGCGACGGACACTGATCGGGCTAGCTCTGGCCCCAGTGTCCGATCCCCCCCATCTGGAGGCCCTATGGGCCAAATGCCCTAATCTTGGGGCGTTTGCCGTTTGAGGGCGGCTCGCCAGGGGTCCCCTGCCTCACATCCAGGGGCCGGGAGGCCGATGCTGGCGCGCCCGAGGCTCCAGCGGGAGAGGGAGGCGATCGGCGGCCTTTTCTGGGGCTGCTGAGGCACCACAGCGCCTAAGGGGACCGGCGCTTACCTGCAAGACACAGCGGACTGGGAGCTGGTCGACCGGAGAGCTGAGGAGGCAGGACGGAGTTTTAATTGCAAGGAGCAGAGAGCTGACAAGGCATCCTGGAGGTGAGAGGGGGGGGTTGGAGTCCCCCCCTTGTAGCTGGAAAGGTGCCCTGGCTGAGAAGTAGGGGGAAAGAAATGGAAAAAAACCCCTTCCTTTGCTGACTTTTTCTTGAGGATGGCTGAATCAGAATTTGTTAAAGAGGTCTGGTGGCCTCTCTTCCCGGTGGAGAGCTATGGCGGCGGTCTGACTTCCTGCTTCTTTATTTACGACTGAAGACATTACCCACCTCTAGCTTCCTGTTTGACTTACTCTGTACTCCGGACTCGTTGCTCCTGTGAGCGCCCACTGGTGGATATTGGAAAAATTATACTGACTGTCAATCCCTCTTTCTTTCCTGGAGGCTTGTTTTTTGGGATTTTTCATCTTCTATCATTGCAAGATGGCCAAGGGCCACAAAACAACAGCAGCTGACATGGAAAAATTTTTGGAAAGACTGGCAAAATTGGATCAGAAATTGGATAAATTGGATGATTTACAAAAAGGATTATCTGAAATTAAATCTGAAATGACACTTACGAAAAAAGATTTAAATGATGTTCAACAGCTGGCAGAGCAAAACAAGAAGAAGATGGGGGGTCTGGAGGGGGAGGTATGGGCACTCCAGCGGGTGGAAGAAGGGAGAGGAAATGCAATGCTAACTTTATAATTGGATAAGATGTCTTATTTTCTCAGGTTTCAAAACGTGGAACAACTCGACCAGGAAAACTTGAAAGAAGTGATGGTCAAAATGTTGGGTGAATTTCTTGAAAGAGATTTGGAGTCTACTGGAAGGGATGTGGATCTGGTGTATAGAGTAAACTCACAATTTGCAATTTTACATAGTGTCCCAAGAGAGGTCCATATTAAATTTGTAAGAAGGGAACTGAGAGATGAGATATTGAGAAAACAAAGACTGGGGGCGCTGGTGTACAGGGGCAAGGAGGTCACCATCCTAAAGCAGATTCCCAGACAGGTACGAGAATTAAGGAGAAAATATTATTTTTTATCAAACAAGTTGTACCTTAAGGGAGTAGGCTTTAGGTGGTTGATTCCGGAGGGTTTGATGATTTTCTGGAAGGACAGTAGGAAGAAAATTAATAACGTAGCGGAGGCTAAGGCCTTTTTTGAGCAGCATAAGTCCTTCCTAGAGGGAGAAGATACAGGAGCTGAAGAGGGGGAAGTATTAGATGAACAAGGAGCGGGAGTGGGCGGGGCTGTGGCGGCCCGGGAGGAGGGGGGAGACCAGGCCATGGTTCTAAGAGCTAGAGTTAGGAAATGAAGAAAGGAGGGGAATCTATTATCTAATGCTTTTTTTTTATATTTCTTTTTACTCTTCCTTTTCATTGTACTTTGTATAATATTTTGGCTATTGGCTTTCTTTGTTTATATAACTTTTATATAATCTGGTTGTTTGTTTTGACTTAACATAATAACGTCTGTTGTGTGAGAATTTAAAAAAGAGAAAATAATAATTTAAATATCTTTTTTATAAAGATATTGAAAATTCAACATATTATAAACTATAATATTGTATATTTTTAACCAATAAAAACTTTTCTTATAAAATTAAAAAAAAAAGATCCCTCATATCTGAACTCAATGTAGAATGAATGTTGTTTCTGGGCTCATTGGCTTGGTTGCATCAGGTTGATGGAAATTGACTGATGTTTTTCAAGCTTGGGAACTTTATGATTTGTGGATTTCAATTTCCAGAAATTTTGGCTGGGGAATCCTGAGAATTAAAGTCCACACAAATTAAAATTGGCAAATTTGAAAAACACTAAAATAGAGGAATGGAATAGGTGAATTCTGATTATATTGCTACTTTTGTTACTTATTATAGCCTGACCTCTGCATTATATCACATGAAATCAGGTGGTTAAATTTGATGGATGTTGCATTCTTTCTCTCTTTTCTTCCCATGTGTCAAATGCAATTAGAAAATAGTATGAGTGTGATGCTGCTTGAAGAAAGAAAATACGTAATGCATTATTGTGTTTATTATGTAATAACAGCCTGAAATGGTATGTACTGTTTAAGGATAAAATAATTTGCAAAGATAACTTGTATCAGTGCAAAGAACTTGAAAAAAGGAGTTCAAATTACAATTTTCTAAAACTAAACCTAAACTAAACCTAAACTAAAACCATGTTACACTATGTAACATGGTAGAAAAGTCGCTTCTCGATTGAGTTTGAAAGATTTGCATGCTGGAAAGCCATTAATTCTGTGGGTCATCAGTGGGGAACTAAATCAGATTTGGGAAACATGAGCCTCACACAGCTGCCCAGTCCTGTTTTTGCAGTTCCTGACGTCTGATATGATCATGAACTTGAAATTGGGAACAATATGTAGAAATAAGCACTGGGAAAGAAGAAAAACAAGTTAAGTTATGCCTCCTACTATTTCCTTTAAAAGGTCTTCCCAGTGTGAAAAATGTATCCAAAATATCTGATCCATGCATTTCAATGAACAGTGGTATTGCTATGTTCCCTGAAGACTTTGGAAAATCATTATTGTTATCCTTACCTGCAAAGAAATTTTCCTCATCCTGGATCTTTAATCCCACTTGATATAAAGCACTATTTGCTTTATGGTTTTCCATGCTATATCAAATGTTTTGATGAAAGCAAACAAATAAGTTGGTGAATGCTTCTCATTTAAGTGATACTAAAAAAGAAGGTCTGTTGAATGCACTTATTTTCCCCCTTCTGTCTGTTAATGATATGTTGCCTAATTAATTTTGACTAAATAGCAAAAGGACTCATCCCTGTCCCCAACCTACCCCCCACAAAACCCTTTGTTTCCTAGTTTCCTGGAAAAATGGGAGGAGGGGGAAGCACAGGTAAGTTATTATTTTTAGGTCTAAGTGAAGAAAAAATATACTGTGCGCTGTGCAATGACATTTTCATTTTTTCTTCTTTTCTAGTATTAAGCCAAGACAGAAATTAAAATTGTCCTTTTCCAATTTTGTATGGGAGGAGGAGAAATCCAACAACAAAGAGAAGACCGAAGAAACTCACTAATACCGATCACAAGCACAAAATTATTTATATCCTGGACTCACTAAACCCGATCACAAGCACAAAATTATTTATATCCTAGATTAAAGTTTAATTTCAGAGTTTAGCTATAGGGTTAGAATTAGCTTTTGAGTGTGAGTTGCATAGAAGTTGCTGTAATTTGTTTTAAGAAGAAAGGCTTCAGGCGGCAATGCATAAAATGAGTTGGATTCCTTATTCCCATGGTTGATTTTTGAATGGAAGCACAATTATATACGGAGTTAAAGATAATACTTACATTCTATGAGTTCAGGGAGACTTTCTTGGAAATGTCTCTTTTTGTCATTGTTTCTTCTCAATATAAAATTAGGGGAAAGATCCACACAACAGGATACATTAATGTTTGAAAATGTATCCATTCATTTAATTCAGGAATATTTCTAATTAAAGTTCACCTTAGAGGTTTTTAATCATATATTGCTATCAACAAACTCTTAAGAAGAATGTAAAAACAAGTCACATTTGAAATTGTCTTGTAATGAGTGGATGCCACAGAAGACATGGTGGAACTTCATAGCTGACAAGGGTAGAAGCACCCCCAAAGTGTTGTCATTTTCAGTTGCCTTTAGATATTGTGGTCAAGAGGTTACAAATAGTCTGCCATGTCCAGGTGGGTTCATCTCCCCTCTGTTTGGAATTACACAAGATAATGAATCAAGGTTGCTTTTAACATAATTTGTGGAGTGTGGCTACGTTCAAGCCAACACCAAGCTCACATTATTCTGATTGTGATGTATGATTCTAACCACTGTCATTATAGATCCTAACATGGTCAGGACCAGTAGTGGGTTTCAAATCCCAGTGCTACCGGTAGGGCACGGGTGCAGGCACTCACTTTGCAAGAACGTAGCGCTTCTGTGCATGCGTTTTTGATGACGGCTGGGCAGGTGGGGAGAGCCTCCTGCTGCCACCACTACCAATTCACCCGAACTGGGGTGAACCAGGAACAACACACCACTGGTCAGGACTCAATGAAATGTACCAGAAGATGCTGTACTTGAACAATGAACTGTCAACCTTCCCCAATTTTTCCGTGAGGGGGAGTTTCTAAATATAGTAGATAGGAGGCGATGTGGTGATATTTCTGGAAGTGTCTAGGTGTGATGATTTCTCCTCTCTTCTATATTTTTTGTTTAATTTTTATATAAGTGGGCTAAGCCTCTTGCAGATTTGATCTACCCATTTCATTTTCTTTCAAGATAACAACTGGCAGGAAATAGTACAATTATAATTTGCTGGTTTGCTGATGAAATTAGAATGGGGCATATATGCTCTCTATCCCAAAGTCTGCCCTTAATGATAAGGGCGAATGCGAAGCACAAAAGTAGGAATGGTAGAGACCACAGACAAGAGGGGAAATTTATTGGACTTATTTTACCAATGTCATTTTGATTTTTAGATTACTCTTATCATTGTATCTATGCATTTCATTTCTATATGTCTTATGTCTTATTTCCTTCTTTATATTTTACTCTTTATATTTCTGTAACTATTATCTGTCCTCTGAATCTCTATTATATTTTTTCTGAGTTTATATTTCCTTCTCCTGTTAGGTTTTCAAATAGCAAAAGCAGCTTTCTAGGTGTTCTTTCTTTCTTGGGCCTTCTACTAGCAAAAACACGGAATCCTGTGAGTTTGTAATATGTTTTAAAAAGATAAAATGGCAGTCAAAACTATAATATCACAGCCCTGCATCTTTTTTATGTGTTGCACTTGCTATACCCACAAAAAAAGGGGGTACCTGGATTTGGAGACTTTGGAGCATTCCCCATGGACACCTTTCAGATGAGGAGTTTGCTGGCCATTGCCATTGTCAACCCTTTGGTATCTTTTAACGCTCTGGAACCTTTTCTTCCATTGTTGATATGACCATGGTGTCCACCAGCAGCCTGCGGAGCTGGCAGCAGAGTCGGACAGTGAGGAGGCTGGGGAGGACCATGGGCCAATCCTGGAGTCTGGGGCAGGCTCGGACAAGGGTTCTGCATCAGAGGCAGAGAAAGGGCCATCTGGGAGGTACGTGCTGCTTCCGGAGCCTCCAGAGTTGGACCTCAGTGAGGCAGAGGAAAAGGGGGAGCTTGTTCCCAGTGTGTGCATGCACAGAGCTGCCAGAAGGCAAGAACAGCTAAAACAAAAGGGACTACTCGGGAGTAGGGCTGGGAGATGCTTGGCCCCTCCCATAAGACTTAAAAGAGGAGCAAAGGCACATGGGCCTTTGCAGGAAGCAACATTTGTTCATTTGGTTCAGCTTAAAGCCTGAAGCTCTGTTTGATTCTGGACTCCATGTGGTTTTGTCGATTAGGTCTTTGGCAGCATGTCAAGGGAGATAAAGGTGGGCGATTATCCCAAAGGACTTCTCCCGAAGGACTCTTTATAACTAATTGGGGCTCATCTATGAATGAATAGAATTCACAGCTGTTGCAATAAAAGAGGTTTTGGGGACTACTGGTGTGTTTTAATGACTCAGGAAGCCTAGGTCAGAACACATGGTTGCTGTTTGGACACCCCTCTCTGGTGCTTCTCCAGGGACTTTTTCAATGCTGTGGTTGCCAAACTATTCCTTGCTATCTATACCTCTCATTCAGGGTTTTGCACACCACTCTTCCTCTAGATCTTGTTGAAGCTGTCTTGGACAGCTGTCCTTTGGCCATACTGCAGTTTTTTTTGGCTGTGTTGGTCTTGTTGCCAATACCACTCAAATACTCACTTTTCATACCAGTGGACATCATCCAGATTGCTTCTCTAGATACACCTATACCATGTCATCCTGGATCACTTTTGTAGTCACTGAGAGGGTGGAATATGAAAACTTCAGTTGTACTCAAGATCTTTAATTTGGGGGGGGGCTCACTGTAGCACAGACCAGAAAAATGTCCGTCCAAAAATAAAAAAGGATATCTGAGAGCACAATTGCTTGCAAAAATGTGTAGAAGTGGGAAACTGCATTCAAAAGCAAGCATATTAGAGGTACACATAATGATGCCTATAAATATTTGTATAAACTTTTTCTGCCAGTTCAAGCAGAATGGAATAGGATGAAATTTGCCATCAATAAAATGAAAAACTCAACAAGAACAGCAGCTCTCCATACAAGATGGTGCTATTTATTGCTGATTCAATGTAGTCTTCTTTGTTTTCATTGTTCCGTATTTTTGTTTTAATGATTTGCTATGCATGATTATTTAGCAGCATTGTGAATCCTCCCAAATTGGAGGATTCTGTTTCAAATAGTAATTTGTTTGCTCTTTCTGCAGATAGACTAATTCACTACAGGTGAATGTCCTCCCTCCCTGAGAATTTTCCCTATCTTGTAAGAATTGCTTACTTTCTTCAAAAGTTCTGCATATATTTTCTAAAAGCAGAAACCCAAGATTTGTCAGAAACATTTTATTTGGCAACTCCAACATTCCCTTACTTTGCCATGCTGCTACTTTGCATTTGCTAAAATATTTCTCAAATATTCATGTCATTCATAAGAATGAGACACTTCACTAGTTGGTCACAAGCTGAGGCTTGTCGTTCTGTTCTTTGGCAGTCTGGTGGGTGTAGTTCAGGCCAGGTGGTGTGTGAGAAATAGGAAAGCGTCAGTTTTCTTGTTTTGACTTGCAGTTCTGGTTCAGGTTGTTCTGAGCTGAGGCCCAACTGCAGAATCTTGGAAATTGCCTGGATTAAAGAATAAATAAATTAACAAATCCTAAAATGGGATTTGAGACCTGCCAAAGATTGATAGATAAGAGCGCTTGAGGTTTACCTTGAGCTAGACACCGTAGACTTGACAAATTTCCTCTTATTTTCCGGAGGATGACAGTATGAACTTTGTCCTTGTTTTTGCAAAATATTTTTTTTTGAAAATCTGTAAGAAATGGAATTAAGACACATTAGTTTTGGGGCAATGGCTGGAGTGTCAGGCTTGTCTGTGCAAATTCCCTGTTTTAGTGTTAAAGATCACAAGGAGGTGTGCAACACAGCTGCAAAAAAAATTATTTCTGACGATATTAAAATTCTTCTGTCTTTTCCCAACCTCCTCATATTTCATATTCTGAGAAGCCTCCAAGTTTGCTTTGATTTGACCCATTAGTGTCTAATATTCAAGCTGCAAAAAGAATCAGTCCTGATTGGACCCTTGAAGTAGCACCCACTGCAATCCTTCTATTGCAACAGAACGAGGCAAAATTCTGCAGGTCTCTCCGAAATTTAGAGAAGCATTCCAAGCAAAGTTTCATGTCATAGCAAGATTAGTATCAGCTGTAATAGAGCATCAGAGTGAATTCTGTTCTTATCTTCAATAAGAACAGATTTTTAAAAGTAAATTTAGTATGTTACTTTTATTTACTTGAATATAATAATTGTGTATTATAGTATAAATGCCATTGCAAACAAAGAGCTTTTATTTTTGTATTGCTAAGACCTGACAACCACTAGATGGCAACAAAAAGATATACAGAACTCTGTTTGCTGTCATCTAGTGGTGGCTTCAGATTTTTGCAGCCCAGAAATGGCATTTCTATTCCATCTGCAAGCCGCTGCCTTGATTAGAGGCTCACAAGCTTTCCCCTTCCTCCAGAGGTAGGAGAAAACCATCTCAATGTAAATCATGCTTAACCCCACAGCTGCCCTTAATACACATCTGAAATGGGGCCATGCTGTGCTATCTGTTCAGTTCCTCCATAGGATACCAAGAGAACAGTCATTGGGCTTTCTCTTGCTGAAATTTGAATGTGATCAACTCTGGGAAAAGCTGCCACCCAGTGCCATACAGAATGTCTACTGGGAGTGCTTGCAAGTTATGTGCACTCCTCCAATCAATTATTCTGCCCCCCCCCCAATTGCCAACCTATTGACTTAGTAATCACCAGATGGCAGCAAAGAGTTTAACTTTCTTAGCTGCAAAGTAGTAGTAGCCTGGATTGGTGTAACCCTCATACCTACCATATTTTTCGGGGTGAAAAATTTAGGTGCGTCTTATACACCGAATGTAGCCCCACCCACCCACTGGCCCCCACCCTTTTGCCTCTGCTTTGCAGCAGTTACCTCCTTGCAAGCAAACAGCAAGAAAAAACAGCTCCTTTCAGCTTCAGCACAGCCTAATTAGCACAAGTTGATTAGATTGGCCTCCAGACTCTCAGCTGATTTGCTCTCAGCTGTTTTGCCCAGGGCTCTGCTGCTTGCTGCAAAGAGGTAAATTGCTGGAGCAGAGTTTTTTTCCTTGTGCTAATCAACCTATGCTGAAAACAAAACTGAAAGTAGAGCAGGGCTGTTTGCTGCAACAAGGCAAAATTGCTCAGAGGCAGAGGCAGAGGGAGATTTCTTTTTCTTCTTTTCCTCACCAATAAAGGTAGGTGCACCTTATACTCCAGTGCGTCTTATACTCTGAAAAATACGGTAAGTATTTTGGAGCCAGGAATCAAGAAAATAATTTTGGTATGTGTGAGAGAAGTGTTCCTTTGGCAGGGGCCTTTGAATTCATCCACATAATTTTTCCAAGATGGTTGTTGATCTGTTGACCAATTGTTATATTCTCTTATGGACCACTAGGTGACAGTGACTGTCTCTCTTGACTGTCCTGTGTGCTTACTAAATGCAGTCACTAAATGCAGTCATTAAATGTTGCTGGAAAAATTGTAGCTAAAATTTTGCACTGGGTTCCTTATTATAATGAATTGCCTTTTTTTTTTTTTTTTAAAAAAAAGGATTTTCCGTGAAGAGCAAAGGCCACTGGAAAAAAATTCTTTATCATGCAAACCACAGAAGCTGAAGAACAGAGTTCTTTTGCTCACACTTTCAATGATGTGTGTTCAGCAGGGGTTGGGGTAGCTCACTTCAGAGCGTCATACTTTTTAGGTTGATCAGCTAATTAATTTTTATTGGTGTTGGAAGCCAGGGTTGGTCTTTCACATCCAAGAAACACTGCACAAGTAGGAAGTGGATCCATAACAGAATGACCAACCAGCTAAAGATAAGCAGATCTTTGCCCCCAAGTGCATCCCCTCAAATCTTCTTCTCTAGTCACCAAGGATTAACTGAATGGGAAATGTCCATCCTTGATCACATTACTTTTATGTGGGAATCCCTTGGACCAGCTTCAAGTTACCCAGCAGCAGACTGTCTGTGAGGTGGATGCTTCATTGTGTGACATGAACTCAAGAAACTGTGTAATGTCTTCACACTGTTGGAAGCATGCTGTGTGGATGAGCTTTGGATAGCTGGCAAGCAGATGGCCATGCTTACTATCTGATCCCAACTCTCCCTTCACCAGAGGTGTGAGTTAAATCTCACACAGTTGAAGACAACCTATTATCAGATCTGATCATTACTAAGATAAAAGACAATTGATAATCAGATTGCTTGCCCAAGTGAAACAACTATCTAACTCATTGCACAGCTCAAGTGGGAGGAAGAAGTTCAAAGATAAGATCTTTGATTTTACTAATAAATAAATGTTTTTTTGATTCATGGCATTTACTGGAATTCTTATTCATGGTTTTGTAGCTTTTCTAAATTAAATTACTTAATAGAAATTCCTGAACTATTACCGGTACATACTGTTAAACTGATTTTAATCCAGAATGCCAGGAAGAATAAGCTTCATATTGGTACAGCTTTGAGTATTTTACTCAGTATCAAACAAGTTCATACAACGAGGCTTACTGAATTGCTTCAAGGCTTCCTGGCCAAGAGTATCTTACTTAGCTTTGACTAACTGATTATGTGTTGGTATTGATTTGCAGTAACCACTTAGATGAACTTTATCCAGAATAATCTCTTCTCCAACTTGATCTTCTCCCACTGAAGCACCCATTGGTATTGTAATTAAGTCTATCCACCTTGCTATTGGTCATCCTCTTCTCTTTCCTTCCTAGAAGAATTTGTCTGCTCTAAATTCATTGGTAATAATTAATTTCAGACTCAAAGCCATAACATTCACAAGAGCTGCAATCATATGAAAAAGGATGGACTTCTCTTCTCCATTTTTTTGCAGGTAGTGAATGGAATCTGGAGGTGAGGGTACTTCCCCCCTTATTTTCTACCTAAAAGAGCTCCTGTTGTATGTCCTTGTGAGAAGAATGGGAGCTCTCCAAATACTCTTTTTTTGTTAATAAATAGTGATTAGCTGACCATGCAAGGTCAGGTGATCTTTATTCACTTAGAAAGAAGAAGATTATGGCAGCTCTCTTGGTCTTTGTAAGTATATGCAAGAGAGTAAGCAGATCTTTCCTCCCTCATGCAAATCAGAGGATGGGGAGATCAAGGTACTTTGCTTTAGTGCTGCAAGTTTATGAAGTTTTCTTATTCCTTCTTCTTTCACAGAGCCTGTAGTACAGTGGTTTAAAGCACCCTGTTATTAACATCTATTAACATCTGCTGCTTGCAATTACTGCAAGTTCAAATCTTACCAGGCTCAAGGTTGACTCAGCCTTCCATCCTTCCAAGGTAAGGTAAAATGAGGACCCGGATTGTGGGGGCAATAAGCTGACTTTGTGTATATATATAAAGAAGAACATTGCTTAGGGGGTGCCAAGAGCCCTACTAAGCAGGTATATACAAAAAAGTATGAAGGCTATTGCTTAACGCATTGTAAGCTGTCCTGAGTCTCAGATAAGGGCGGCAAAGAAATCGAACCAATAAATAAACAAACAAACAAACAAACAAACAAACCTCATCTTACAAACTTGGCCCATTATGTACTTCTGTGTGATATTGTGATGCAAGTACTATAGGGTGTAGTTTGCAGATTGATGTCCCAACACAGGTTTCATCCTTGTGGTAGCTGTGGTTACGAATAGATACCTAGGGCTTGAGATATCTTCTACTTATCTAGATAGTATCTTCTGGCCTTCAGTTCTTTGTGTTCCAAAGATTTATGTTGCGCCTCTCAAAGTGATGAGAAATTATTCCAGTACAAGCCTGTATTTAGAGGACCACACTGTGAAAGAAACAAAAAGCCAAGTCAAGAATTAAAACAAAATTAAAGCTTTGGAAATGACCACCAAGGGAAAGAAGTGACTAAGAAACAGCCCAGACAGTATTCAACAGTACAAAAAAAAAAAAAAAAAAAAAGCAGGGAGGCAACAAAAATGTCTTTCCTACCACATCATGATACCCACAGAGCTTCAAGTACAATATTCCTTTATATAAGAACCAAGTTTGCTGTCATGAGAGAAGACTCTACCTTCCTCTCTGAAAGAAATTGAGGAAAGACAACACCTTCCCACCTTCATAATCACTCAACAAGATTTATTATAGCTTTAGTTGCTAATAAATGTTGTAGAGAATAGAAAGACTACATGATATTCATTCTTCAGAAACTATCCTAAAGGCTCTAGGAGAACTTTGTCTACTTACAGGTTCCACAGATGTGGTCATTTGAGCCATGATGGCACAAGAGCCGTGGTGGAACATTGGTTAGAATACAGTATTGCAGACTGCCAGCAGTTCAATTCTGACTCAGCCTTCCCTCTTTCGGAGGTTGGTAAAATGAGGGGCCAGATTTGAAGGGTCCTTGGTGCTCTCTATGCTTGATTGTTTTCTTGCAGACGTTTCCTTACCCAATGAAAACCAGATTGATGGGGACAATATGCTGACTTGGTAAACTGCTTAGAGAGGGCTGTAAAGCAGTGTGAAGTGGTATACAAGTCTAAGTGCTATTGCTATTTTCCCGCTAAATGACATCCAATCCAACTTGATTAAGTTATTCAAGCTCTAACAAACCTGGTGCTAGTAGTTGTTTGCTGGGGATCTTGTACATGGGAAAGCAGTAATAAATCTGCTAAGCAAACTCCTAAACTATCATCCCAAGCACATTGATTTGAATACATAACACATTTTGCCTAGTTTTTTAGGGTTTAAAGGAACCTTTCTTCTTTTTTCATAAGCCATATAATTTACAGAAAATATTTAGGATGGCCAAAACTTTTCAACAAAAAATAAGTGTTTTCCCTTCCAGAATTTTTAAAGATACCCCAGTCCAGCCCCGAATCAGCTACACTCCCCTCACTTGCTTAAGGCTAGAGCCTCCTGCCAAGAGCAGAGGATAATTACTACAGAAACTAATGCTTCAGTGCAGACGGAATGCAATCATCCTTCTCTCTCCCTCAATGACTCATTTTATGTTCAGTTAATAGATCTTTAGAACAGACTACAGATTTTAAAACAACAAACCTCCCTCCTTGACATCTCTTATCCTTCAGAGGGACCTAACGGACAACAACTTAGAGGAAAGTGTAACTTCTTTCCAACTTACCTGTTCAATGCAGTTCCAAGAAGAAACCCATTTTAGACCTAAAGCAAGATCCAAGAATTGGAGCAGTATATTCCTTAAAAGGCAAGACTTTTTCTTGCCCCTGATATTGATTTGGATTTGGATTCTGATATACAAAATAACTTGTTGGATAATGATGAACAATCACTTCACCTAGTTGGAGGAAAGCTGCTAGCTCCAACCTGCTAGTAGATTTTATTTCAATAAAAGAAAAGGCTGACAACCACCCAACCCTTCTAATCAATCTCCTACGCATCCACTGTCACCCTCAGAATTAGAAGGGTCCGCTAATAATGAAATCACAAGGAAGGGGTCACCAAACACTCAGAAGCTGCTTACAGATGATCCAAAAGAGAGAAAACCTTCAACCTCAAGAACTACATTGCAAAGATGGAAACCGGCTAATGTGTCCCAAACAGAGTGCACCATACCAGGAAGATCATTATGAGAATCAGAATCCACCTCTTGTATCTCTCCAGAGCTATATAGACGACTAACATGAGAACAAAGCTATCCTAACTTGTTGGGATGTGGCTGGTTGGTTGTCAAAATTATTGTGTCCAGGTGCTGCCAGTTGAATGTCACAAGACAGTGTTTGAAAAGATTTGTTAGATGTTAATTTTATACATTTCCAGCAGGCTCAGTTTGCTTACCATGTTGATTTCTCATCAGTATTTTGCCTGCTTTTTACATATTCTCATACTGAATCATTGCCTTGAGGCCTTCTTAGTCATATACTGCTGAAATGTGGACTCCACCTTTTATTGTTATGATTTAAAAAAGAAAAGAAAAAGCATGTGATGATTGAAGTCATATACAAGATAGGTTTATACAATTGTGAATGGCATGGACAAAGCGGAAAAAAACTTCCTTTTTAAATTTTTAGACATTCAATGAGAATGATTGGCTGTAGAAAAATGTAGACAGGACTTCTTTGTACAATGCATAATTCATTAATAGAATTGAGTACCATTCACTCAAATGTCTTGTTAAAAGGACTGGAGCTATTACAGAAAATGGGACAAACTACATAGTATTTTAAAGATGTAACTAGCAGCTACATCTTATTATTTTATTTTATTTTTTTATTAAAGTACATGAGGTCTAATCAGGATCAGATTAACTATCTTGTGGCTGTTGATAGGGACACTCTAAACTTTTGTTCCTCTATAGTGTATAATCCCGATCTACTGGAGTCACATGTAGGGATAGTAGATTTTAATGCACTAAAGAAAATATATTTGCATACTAATTTGCATATAATTTAATTATAGATTTGACTTTGCATCCCCCCTTTTAGTTTACTTAGACCCCCAAATGTCAGCCTATACCTTTGGATGGGTTTTATTAGTTATTGCTTTCAGCCATGTAATGCGCTTTTTTAAGACAAAAGGGGAAATCTATTCCGTTTGCACAGCAAATAATGTGTACAACACCCCAAAGCTAAATATGCAACCCAAACCACTAGGCTAGAAAAGTGAAAGATAAAAAGACCAAATAGTGACATAAGACAGACGATGTGTTAAAGCACTATACAAATGACTTCAAATAAAGTAAAACAACAAAAAAAGTCCTTTTCTCTTTATTCTCGCTGCACTTTATTTATGCATATTTCTTTTTAGAGTGGATCTTTTAAAAATCTTTTAGTGCAATTGGATTGTTCAGCAAATATGCACAGATGTCTTTCCATTACTTTCTCTACTTTGTTTACCTACCAACCATATACCCAACAAATGTAATTACTTGAAGACGAGGCTGTTTGAATAAAGAAGATCTGGTACCTAACTGGAGAGCTGAAAAAGTACAGCAAAAAGATGGGGACAATGCACAATTAGGAGAAGGAAATCATCACTGATTTTGGACAGCTTGTGACACATTTGAATTTCCTTAAGATTTCACATTTAAAAAGACAACAGTAAAATATTCTGTATACTTAATTTTTTGGTTTAACTGCTGGTTTTAAAAGAAGTTGCTTATATCTGAAAAGCAGGTGTATATAAGTCATATTAATCATTGGTGTTTCTGCCCCTTTCTGTGCTTCCACATTGTTTTCAATGTTTGAGTTCACAGATCGCATTATGACTAAGTCATAATAACATACTGGATTAGGCTACGGTGGGGTATATAAACCAGATTTACTTTTTTGGAGTAACTTGTTTCATATCAGTCCCGCTGCTGTAATTTGTAAGCCTTTGTTAAAGATGAGTATACTCTGCAAGCATAACCAATGTGATTTGGTTTTACCACTAAAGGAGAATATTTGTAGCTCAGGGTTGAAATAAGTGGTCCTTGGTGCTCTCTGAGTTTGGTTGTTTTCTTGCAGATGTTTCATTATCCAACTAGGTAAAAGATCAGTGATAGTGATGACTGATGATGTTACCTAGTTTGGGTAATGAAATGTCTTCAATAAAACAACCACGCTCAGGGAGCATCAAGGAGCCCTGACTTGGTTTCAGTTTAGCATGTTGTGTGAATATAGTCAATTGTGATGCAGTTAGTAAACCAGGGCTTATCAGAACATGCAAACCAGATTGTAAATATACAGAGGACTCTTGCACTCTGTAAAAAGGCATGCACACAGCTAGAGGGGTGGGTAATAAACTTTGTTGTTAGTTGAGAAGTCATGTCTGACCCATCGCGATCTCATGGACAATATTCCTCCAGGCCTTCCTGTCCTCTACCATCCTCTGGAGTCCATTTAAACTCACACCTACTCCTTCATTGACTCCATCCAGTCACCTCATTCTCTGTCGTCCCTTTCTTCTTTTGCCCTCAATCTTTCCCAGCATTAGGCTCTTCTCCAGTGAGACCTTCCTTCTCATTAGGTGGCCAAAGTATTTGAGTTTCATCTTCAGGCCTTCTAAAGAGCAGTCAGTTGATCTTCTCTAGGACTGACCGGTTTGATTGCCTTGCAGTCCAAGGGACTTGCAGGACTCTTCTCCAGCACCATAGGTCAAAGGTCTCAATTCTTTGGTGCTCAGCCTTTCTTATGGTCCAAATTTCACAGCCATACATTGCAACTGGGAAAACCGTAGCCTTGACTATACGCACTTTTGTTGGCAGGTGATGTCTCTGCTTTTTAGTGTGCTGTCTAGATTTGCCATAGCTTTCCTCCCCAGGAGCAAGCATCTTTTTATTTCTTGGCTGCAGTCCCCATCTGCAGTGATATTGGATATTGGAGCCCAGGAAAATAAAATCTGTCACTATCTCCATTTCTTCCCCATCTATTTGCCAGGAATTGAGAGGGCCAGATGCCATGATCTTAATTTTCTTAAACTAATATCCAATATCACTGCAGATGGGGACTGCAGCGAAGAAATAAAAAGACGCTTGCTGTTGAGTTTCAAGCCAACCTTTGCACTCTCCTTCTTCACCTTCAAGAGGCTCTTTAGTTCCTCTTCACTTTCTGCCATTAGAGTGGTATCATCTGCATATCTGAGGTTGTTGATATTTCTCCCGGCAATCTTAATTCCAACCTCTGTGTCATCAAGCCTCATCTTTCTCATGATGTGCTCTGCATATAAGTTAAATAGGCAGGGTAACAGTATACAGCCTTGCCAGACTCTTTTCCCAATTTTGAACCAATCAATGGTTCCATGTCCAGTTCTCACTGTTGCTTCTTGATCCACATGTAGGTTTCTCAAGAGACAAAATGATCTGGTACTCCCATCTCTTTAAGAACTTGCCACAATTTGTTGTGATCCACACAACCAAAGGCTTTAGCATAATCAATGAAGCAGAAGTAGATGTTTTTCTGGAACTTTCTCTATGATCTGTTGGCAATTTGATCTCTAGTTCCTCTGCCTCTTTGAAATCCTGCCTGTACTTCTGGTAATAAACTTAGCTTGTAGCAAAATCACCTTTCCTTAGATGGGCTTCCTGATACCAAATCCGATTCCATTGTTGCTTTGATCCAAACTAAAATTTCTGAACCAACTCAGGACACAGGAAGATAGCCTAACTCTACTATTCTACCTCCATGGTGGTGGTGATGGAAAGGCAATGCAGGACGTATCTGTAACAGTAAGGTGGACCTCAGCTTGATTTTAAGAGATCCTCATCAAGGTGTGTTTGGGGGTTTCAGCATCTTGGACCAACAAGGCTTTTCTGGGCAGACCCAGCCCCTTGACAGACCCAGCCCCTTGTGCCTAAGTGGAACACTTTCTGACAAGAAAAATAAAGGCACAAAGGACCCGATCCTTAAAGTAATAGACAATTCAGTTTCAAAAGAGAAGTGGTTGTTTCCATTTAGAGAAAAACAGGGTTCCCAACTTTAAGACATCATGCGGAGGACAAAGGACAGGGGAGAGCTGTGTTCTTTATGCTTTGTTCGTAGGTCCCACCAGCCAATCCTGTAATCTGATTAAAAGACTTGGTGGCTCTCACTGCAAGCAAACAGTGCTCTTTTGTGTTCAGTTTGAAGCTCCATCGTAGTCAGGGAACTCTTTTAAACTACATTACGCTCTGTTCACACAGTGCTTTGGCAAAAGAGAACATCTGTACTGGGTTAGCATGGCTAGTCAAAATGTTTACTAGAACTATTTAATAGAAAAATCAATAGCTAGCACTTCTCAGCTGGTTTCTTTGACACAGAAGAGGGAATGAGAAGAAAGGCTTTTTGGCATGGAAAGAAAAAGAAAAAAAGAAAGTGGGGAGGGGGAATCTGGAGCACATCCAACTTTGAAAGGGGAATGGAAGAGAATAAAGGGTGAGGCACGGATATGTTCTCTGTTTTCAGAAAGTTGCAGGGAGTTTGGTGGTTGTCACAGGGATAGTGCACCCCTCTAAAGCAGTTGTGACTGAGGCCTTATTTAGTGGTATATTCTTAGGTCTTGAACTTGATTTATGGCTGTCAGCTTCTCCCTCACTGTGTTCTGACAAGCTCTGCAGCTAGCAGCATGGACTTGTTCAAGCTTGAAGTGACATTTCTGAGCAGCCTTTTCCCCACCCCCTCCGCAGTGAAGAAACTACTTCAGACTATGACTGGTTCTTCCACTGGATTGAAAAAAAAATCTTTATCCTGGACTATCATGGCAACAAAGAATTGTTGTCTCTTGCTTCAGAGGGATTAAGGAGGAAGGGTTGATTTTCTAAAGAGAATTTACTCACATATGCTAGTAGAAATCTACCAAATCTCCTTACTTATTTTCCAAGTAACCTATATGGATAGGTTATATGGGTCCAGGGCCATTTTTGTCTCAAACTCACCCTCTAAAACGGGTTAGTTTAAGAGGCAACACTTAGCTCAAATGCCCTCAGTGAGCATCATGTGGGAAGTGGGGGATGTTGAATTCAGGGCTGGATTTTTCCTCTGATTTTTTTTTCTCTGTTGCTAGATCACATTGGATGAAACATCCATATTACATTAAGTTAGCTTGCTGCAGTCCTGGATTTCAGATTAATTTATGATATATTATGATTTATATCAGGGCTTCTTAAACCATGGGCTATGTGTCAGCACCGGAGTGAATGTAGCTTTCTCTTTCTCTCTTTGTGTGAAATTTGAAGATGGCTTCACTTGTAGGGTGCTTCTCTATGCAAAAACTTACCCTAGCCAAACATAGAGACTTTGGGTTTGTAGCCCCCCCCCCACCTTCTATTCATATTGTCCAGGGTCAATATCCTTTATCCTAGAAAAATCCATAAGGGCAGCCTCACTCTGCATGCTCCCAGTTCAGAACTGCCAAGCACCCCTTAAAGGCAGCCCTTTGTCTATTAATGTCAATCTCTGAGGTATGTCAGGTCAAAAAACAGATTCCAGAAATGGTACTTTTTGTGGTGGACTATTTAACAGAAACTCAAAAGCCTACCTCAAACCTTTGTTGTCTCTTTTTAAGGACAGTACAATGTCAAGGTGGGGCCATTCTGAGTCTCTCTTTCCTACTTTCTACTTTCCCAGGGCAAGCGACCATTTCACATCTCCAATTTGTTAAGGCCAGAGCTACAATTGCATTGGGCTACAGGGACACTTTGCAGGGATGCAAAGCAAAGCAAGGATTTCCACCAGCCAAAGTCCAAGGCAACACGGGGGAGGAGACTATTTAAAGGGGGGTTGCTGTTGCCAGTAGACTGGAGGAGCAATAAGAGGTGAGTAATACTTGGCCCTTCATGCTCTAGGGACCATTGATTGATAGGACCCAGGAAACAAACCTGCTTTATTGCACATCTGCTCTCTAGAACAGCATTTTCACCCTCCATTATTCATAATTTCTTTTACCTTGGTCAATCAAAAGGGCCCTTAAAACCTAGCTTTCCACCCACTTCTGGGTTAGGGTAGATCAGTGTTTTTCAGACTTAGCAACTTTAAGATATGTGGACTTTCCCAGCCAGCCAAAATTCTCAAAGTAGATGTCCATCCATACCATTTATGCCAAAGTTGCCAAGTTTGAAAAACACTGTACTGTATGTTTGAGATACATTGTTTTTATTTCTTTTAGGCATCCCATTATTTTTTCACTGTTGTTTTAATATTGTTCACTGCCAAAAATTGGTATCCTTCCAAATCTGATAAATAGGTAACTTACTCCCAGAGCTAAGTGATTTACTTCCTTTGTTCAAGAACGAAAATGGGTATGTGTTTTCATTCTGGTATCCTAGGATATAAAAAACCTACCATCTAAAGGAATTAAAACCCACCCTCCTAATATCTCTCTAAGGATCTCTCGAGTGGTGGCCACCAACACCTTTTCCCAAGTTCCCAAATGAGGTTAACTGAGGAGGAGGTGAATCCAACTAGTGGAGTTTGGTTTTCATTGGCGATCCCTGTTGGTTTTTCTCCTAAATCTGAAAGAATCCAATGAATTACAAAAACTTCTGTTTTTCTAACTTCATGGGCGTCTGGGTTTTTGCAGCCTTAATTTTAGCTCAAGGATAAGTTCCACTTGCTTGGGAATACTTAGGAATCAGGCCAATTTGTCATGTGGTTTGTAAGCCAGTTTGCTATTGTCAGAGATGCTCCTGGTTGGTTTCAGGTTCCAGGTAGCGATTTAATGCCAATTTATCTCTTTTGTTCTTTTTCTTCTTGAAGCTGCTGTAGCAAACAGCTCAAGGAAAAGGAATGGTTAGCTAGTTGTTGGCAAAAGACAGAGACTGTAGGAGGGCAAACCCTAAATCTTACTGTTTGTGTCACTCCCTTAGTCTGTTTGGTGATGAGAATGGAAAGACAGGTTTTCCAGAGTATAATCATCCAACAAGATAAGATTAATAGCTATTAATCTACTCAGGTTTGGCAAGGGCACTTGAGTGCAGGCTGGCATATCTTTTTAAAGGTACATCTGAATGGTGCTTTTTCCACCACAATGGCACCCATGTCTTATCTCTGCTGACAAGCCATGATCCTGAATCCGTGGAATAATGGCAACAAATCTTCTTAATAAGTTGACTTTTTAAAGTACAGAACAATTTTATTAATCAAGTAGGGTCCCTTTTATTATTTTAGAGCAGGGCTGTCAAACTCAGGGCCCACAGACCAATTGCGTCACATGTTGGCCACACCCACACCTGGTTTAGCGAAGGGGGGAAGTCATAATATGTCACGTGTCACCGCCGTGATGATGCAAGTTTGATACTTCTGTTTTAGGGGGTCACAGTGTTACATAATTTTCTTATTTTGCTTGTTTCCTTTTTTCTAGATCAGTGACGGCTAAACTTTTTGCCGTCATGTGCCAAAAGCAGGGGGAGTGCAGGGAGGGCGCGCATGCATGCGCTCACACCCATAATTCAATACACCCCACCCACTGTGCACGCATGCGTGACACACACACACCCCATACATTTTTCGACTCCCGGTGGGCCCGGAGGTCCCAAAAATCAGCTGGCCGGCGCACACATGTTCGCTGGAGCTGAGCTAGGGCAACGCTCGCGTGCCCACAGATATGGCTCCGTGTGCCACCTGTGGCATGCATGCTATAGGTTTGCCATCACGGTTCTAGATCTTACTTATGGTCTGCAGGTGTGTCTGCAGGGTGCAATCATAAATGTTAAGATGGCAGAACAATAGTGTGATCAAATTCCATCCATTTTTCATGTGTGTTGTAGTATCATGGCTGCAACATTCACTTTTTTAAACTGTACCTGGAGGATAGTCCAGCCTGTTCTTGTGCACAAATCAAATGAATTTGGAGTGGTAGACCAACTTTTGTGGACAGGTCTAGCACAATATGGCTTCTGTGTAATTAAACAGAAGGAAATTCTTTTTGGCAAGTTTATCCTGTTTTATTACTTTTATTTGATTAGAGAAGAGAGATTTGGCAAGGAGCAAGATGTATCATGTACACTTGTTGCCTTCATGTTCTCCCCATTTATGAGCTGTTTGAAGATCATAGTTAATGATTATTATCATTGTCTTAGACACATATATATTAAGATAGTATTTTGACAATTATTAAGCATTGGGATAAAGCTTGAACTGACCCTAAATTAGAAGCATTTTCTGAGCATTCTTCAGAACAAAATATATTACTACTGCTAACAATATCAACAATAAATAAATAAATCTGATGTAACCCCTAACAGAGGTTCATTTGGGCCCATTTCTGCCCCTTTCCTGACTTTAAAAAAATATTGCAGCCACTTCCTTAGTGGAATGTAGTTTGGCAATTTGACCATGGGAAAGAATATCACTGTATGGTACAGTGATATATCAAGTGCTGAGTGGAAGCTCAGTTTTAATCCCTCTTCTGACTCATTGCTCCAGCAATGCTAAACAACTTCACTGTAGAAGTGCTCTAACTCAGTAGTTCAAGAGCTACCGTTTTCAAAAGAAGATCACAGGTTTAGTCTTTGGCTACAGCTGTCTTCAACTCCTGAAAAGGTGGTGTTAGTATAGAGAAAAGTAAGTTAGAGGGACCAGTAAATGGCAGCCTGCCGTGTTTCTCAGGAAACATTCAAAGCTTTCTTGCTTTGGTTCTGATTGTTTAACATCTCTATACAATTCATACTTTGCCATATGGGTTCGGCAAAAGCCACTTTTGACTCTATTCTGGGATACTTCCACTGACTTACAAGGATAGCAATGATGTTTCTGTCTTTAAATTTGCAGAGGTTCCATTGACCTATTATAATGCATGGAAATTTGGCACAGTGGTAGACATGCCAAGAGTTCAGTCGTATAAAAATGTGACATCTGCTGTATAAAAATGACCTCACTGAAAAAAGAAGCAACTTTTTAAAAGGCCATATTTTGGTACACCCTTCTCTTGTAAAGCCAAGATTGTTCTCTCCCAGTTAGTTCTAATCATCCCATTTGGTCAGGCAGGTTAGATATGTGGGATCATCAGCCAAAGAGTGTCAGCTAGGTAGGAATCAGAAGATGTGCCTTCTATGTGGTAGCCCCTGGCTTCTGGAATATTCTTCTTTCAGGGATCCAGATGATCCCAATCCTGTTAGCCTTTTGTTGTGAAGACTTGGTTGTGTGCCCGGGTCTGGGGCCCATAGTGTGTTAAGGGTCACATTTTCTGGCTCTATTAACATCCATAGTAACAGTTTTACTGGTTGTTTTATATATTTTGTACTATTTTAATTATTTTAATTGTTTTTGTGCTTTATTATGTATGCTGCTCAGAGTCCCTTGTTGGGACAAGCAGCTATAGAAATCAATCAATCAAAGAAACAAATAAGTAAGCCAGGTTGCTATAAATTGCAACAAGCTCGCATTTTAATAATATTAATTACAAGTGCTTTCAAGAGTACTTGGAGCATGGCTATTCCAGTGGTTTATTACTGGATAGGTAACAGTTGAGCCACAGAAAGAATGAGACTGACCAATTTTGGAAATAGGTGCTGCATACAGAATGGAAAGTTTCTTTCTTTCTTTCATTCATTCAAATTATATGCTGCCCATCTCACCAAAGGCAGCTTACAAATTCTACAGAAGGGATTTCCCCCCACTCCTTTCTCTCTTTCTTAATGAGAGACACAATATACCAGCTGAAATAACCTAACAATGTCCCACAGATTGCGAAATGTTTTCAGATATTTTATGAAATTGAAAATATGTGTGATTTCATTAGGAAGATTTGCACCTGAGGAATCTAACTTCAACTAATTTTTGTAGGGTCTGAGTCCATGATTCTGTAGTTGCTAGACCAAGGCATGGCTTGGAATGTAACTAAAGCTTTTGTGTGTGTGGAAAAAATGAGTTCAAAATACATTTAGAAGTGTGTAGTTTAAAGTGAAATATTTTCTATTTTCAGATGAAAATGTTTACAAATAGATTTTCAAGTATATAATTAGATACTAAAGTTTGTGTTTGTTTTTAAAATAATCATAGACACAGAAATGCAGAAATAGGAAGGAATATATATGTGAACAAATACATGGAAATAGGGGACAGCAGTGGTGAAATCTGGCTGGATCTCTCCAGCTCACACAAACTGGTAGCACCAGCGGTGAGAGGCTCCGCCCACCTGCCAGGACATTATTACATCCCATTTTTTACCCTCTGCACATGCACAGAAGTGGCACATGCATGCATAGTACACATGCATTCCTGCGCACTCCTGTTCCTGAAACAGTAGTGATGGTAAGTGGATTTCACCGCTGTGGCACAGACCTGAATTAGACTGACCTATCTTCCTCTTTGTTATTGACTTATATAAATTGAACCAGGATGTTTAGCATAGTAGTTACAGTGTCAGACTTGAGGCTCAGATTCAAGTCCACACTCAGTCATTTAACTTCACAGAGTTAAGGCTAAATAGTATCTCTGAGAAGAACCTGCCTCACAAGATGGTTGTTGTATAGATAATGTTGCAGGAACCAATATATATGTACCACTTTCAGCTCCTGGAGGAAAAGCATGAAATTAAAAAAAGTAACAGTGATAACAACAGTAGTATAAAAATCTTTAAATTCTTTGATGCAACAGGAGAAAAGATCTTCCTTTCCCATTTCTCTAGTCCTGCCAATGACCCTTTAATCACTCAGGGTATCTCTGAAGTCCTATTAGATATAGCAGCTGAACACAAGTATGTTGGCTGATAATCAGGAAGGAAGGAAGGAAGGAAGGAAGGAAGGTAGGAAGGAAGGAAGGAAGGAAGGAAGGAAGGAAGGAAGGAAGGAAGGAAGGA
>WNWU01000018.1:20312911-20343615 GCA_012654045.1 Ptyas mucosa | reverse complement strand
CTGTTCTGTTCTGTTCTGTTCTGTTCTGTTCTGTTCTGTTCTGTTCTATTCTATTCTATTCTATTCTATTCTATTCTATTCTATTCTATTCTATTCTATTCTAGAGATATCTAGCCATAATAACATTATTTCCTGTGTGAGTCAAGGACATTCAGCCTGCACCTGGAGTGGTGTGACTGGGAGGCATCTCCACTTGGGACGGTGCATTGATTGGACCATGCAATGGACACATGGGTCCAGGGGAAAGAACTTGGACTTTCTTTTGGGTGGGGAAAACCTGGAAGTTTTCAGATTCGGGTTTTCCCAGATGTGCCAATATGACATCTCTAATAAAATGGAAGATTGAGGAACCTCTAGCCTCGGAGTGTTCTTTCATTAGGGGTGTTACTTGGAACCCTGACACCCAGCTGGCTTCATGCCTAAGGGGTGGGAAGGCGGGGGGGGGGGGATAAAACTCATGGTCTTCCAGTTTCTAGCCTGATGTTTTAGCCACTAAGCTATTTCTGTGCATCTATCACTTTTTATATCTTTCCTGGCTTTTTTGAACTTAATTTCTAGCCTCTTGGCTCTTTGGGCGAGATCCTTTCTCTTTTACAAGCTTTCCATTCTAATTTATCTTACTAATTTCAAACAAACAAGAAACATCTTATCACTTCCTTTAAACTTTACCTCTATTTATCTTAGGATCTTATTTCTTCTACTTCTGACCTCTCAGTTTCAGATCCTGTGCAACCAGAAGCTTACCTCACCCGTCAACTTCTAACTTCTTTGTACGAGTAAGTACTTCTCCCTGCCAGTTTGCACCAGTCTTAATCCCTTTATTTATTTCTACACTCTACTGCAACCAATTCAATTATATAAATGTCACCTGGAATAATTTTTTCCCATTATGCTGCCATTGTAAGGCTCTGTCAGACATAGTCCATCCAGGATGAGGTGTAAAGAAAAATCTGTATTACTGCATCCATTTGGAGGGCTTTTGTTTGCAACCCTGGCTGGGAGCCAAGCATAGAAATCTGCACTTCTGACCTCTTGATTAGTCAGATGTACATTAGCAATAACAGCAGCAGCACCACCAAAAAAAAAGCCCAGATAATTTAAAGCTTAATCATGTGGAAAGTTTTGCAGTCATTTTAAAGTCAGGTTTAACCTCTAATAAAATTTGGATCCAAATTAGTGACCTTAAAAAAATGCATCTATCAAATTGCAATATTTAATTGTGAACCTTTTAACAGAGGCTAGAATTGTATTTACTAAAAATTGGAAAGGAGAAAAGACACCTACTGATGAAGAAATTATTAAGAAAATGATGGACTGTGCTGAAATGAGTAAACTGATATTTGAAATAAGAGAACAGGAAGATAAACAATATTATTTGATATGGGATTTATTTTATCAATGGATGGATAATAAAATATGGAGATAAATATGAATTATGTGGATGTTGAGATAAATTAAGTGAAATATTTTTTTATGAAAATAAGCTTTGGATGTATAGTGATATTTTGAAGAGAGGAGGGAGCACAAAAGGATGTTAGCCAATCGATACACTGTCTGTAATTGTTTGGAATGATGGTGTTTTTATGTTCTATTTTTGTTTTAAAATAAAAAAAAATGATTTGGGAAAAAAATGCATCTAGGAAATACAAGGCACTTTTTTTTTTTTTTTTGCATTTTGAAAAGAGAAGCTGAAAATCCAGGCATTACAATTCTATAGAGCACCGGTGTCAAACTCCCGGCGTCATGTTGCCGTCACATGGCGTATCATGACATTTTCCCCCTTTGCAGAGCTGGGATGGGCATGGCCTGCATGTGACGCATCCAGCCCGTGGGCCACCAGTTTGACATCCCTGCAAGAGATTGCTGAAGTTTGCCAGGTTCAATCCAAGGCATAAAAGTTGGGGGCTTCATTATATTTACTTAAGAGTTATTTATTTATTTTTATTTTATTTTATTTATTTTATTAAATTTATATACCGCCCTTCTCCCCGAGGGGACTCAGGGCGGTGAACAGCCATAAATAAAAACATATGTGCAAAATTTAAAAACCAAATAAAACCGAATTAAACATTGGCCCCAATAATTTAAAATCCCAATTTACAATATTAAAATATTAAAACCCCCAAATTAAAATATTACAATTCAAAATTTCTAAAATTATTTTACGACAGAAGGGGAAAAGGGAAGAATTAGGCCAGGCCCGCCTGGTGGAACAGGAAAGTTTTTAACTCACGGCGGAAGGCACGAAGATCCGGGATCCTCCGTAACTCTGGGGGGAGCTCGTTCCAGATAGTGGGTGCCCCCACAGAGAAGGCTCTCCCCCTGGGGGCCGCCAGCCGACATTGTTTGGCCGACGGCACCCAGAGGAGCCCCTCTCTATGGGAACGTACCGGTCGGTGGGAGGCTATTGGTGGTAGTAGGCGGTCCCGTAAGTACCCGGGTCCTAAGCCATGGAGCGCTTTAAAGGTGGTAACCAACACCTTGAAGCGCACCCGGAAGACCACCGGGAGCCAGTGCAGCTTGCGCAGGAGAGGAGTAACATGGGAGCGCCATGTCGCTCCCATCACCACCCGCGCGGCCGCACTCTGCACCAGTTGGAGCCTCCGGGTGCTCCTCAAGGGGAGCCCCATGTAGAGAGCATTACAATAGTCCAGGCGAGAGGTGACAAGGGTGTGAGTGACCGTGTGTAACGAGTCCCGATCCAGAAAGGGACGCAACTGGCGAATCAGGTGAACCTGATGAAAAATCCTCCCGGTCACGGCCGTCAAATGCTCCTCAAAAGACAGCCGTGAATCCAGGAGGACGCCCAAGTTGCGCACCCTCTCTGCCGGGGCCAATGATTCACCCCCGATAGTCAGCGATGGTACCAGCTGACTATATCGGGACGTCGGAAACCACAGCCACTCGGTCTTGGATGGGTTGAGTCTGAGCCTGTTCCTCCCCATCCACGATCCCAGTTAAATATAATAGATAACCTATCATGACTAGAAAACACTTCCAGGTATATCTCTAATGGTAAGGGTTACTGCCAAGAAAGCTATGGCACAGTGATAATGCCCCCATTCTACAAAGTCCCCACTTGCTCCAAATTTTTTCAATAAGAGCCTTGATGGCACAGCAGGCTAAGTGCTGTTAAAGTAGCACCAGCTGCCTGCAATTACTGCAAGTTTAAATCTCATCAGGCTCAAGGTTGACTTAGACTTCCATCCTTTCGAGGTAGGTAAAATGAGGACCCAGATTGTGGGGACAATAAGCTGACTTTGTAGAAAAAAGTACACCGCTGGGGGGGGGGGCAAAAGCCCTATTAAGCAGGTATATACAAAAGTAGGAAGGCTATTGCTTAATGCATTGTAAGCCGCTCTGAGTCTCTGGAGAAAAGCGGCATATAAATCGAACTAATAAATAAATAAACTGCCATTTGTGCCCTCTATTTAGGGCAAGTGTAGCTTTTAAAAAATATCTAGTACCAGGTGTGCAAAAAATGTTTCCCCAAATCCCATGGGTACTGTTAATATCCGTTTTCTAGTCCCCAAACTCCCTAAAGTATATGGAGACAAAAATTTCATCAGTTTTTTTTAAAAAAATTGTATTAGGGAGTTTATTAATTCCTAATTTATGAAAGAATGGGACCAACCCATCCTTTTGAACACATCTCTTGATTTGCCATGCAAAGCTGATAGGAGTATGGGAGGAGGATAATATAAAAGTCTGCAAGCAGGTCAGTGCAAGTGTGACATTGACACATGGACCAAAGGATCATGCTTGGAACGTGATGCCAAAGCTGCTATCTTGCCGTTAGAATATAAGAAAAGCTACTCAGAAACTCATTTTGAGATACACATTCATTAATCAGGGGCTTTATTTTTAATATAGAATAGCAATTTGGTTGGCACTACTTCTGATACCAGTCAGAATAATATTACTTGACATTTGTTTATGAAAGTGTCTGAAACCTCAACAGGCAAAGAAGAACGTGTCCCATAATTTATAGTTTCCTATTGCGGTGATGGTGAGATTATAATCCCAGACACAATAATGCAATTTATTTATTTATGAAATATTTACATCACTCTATTTCAGTTGGGCTCTAGGCTATCTACAATAAACAAACAAACAAAACAAGCCACTAATATAAGCAATACATCTCTGTAGTAAAACTAAATCTTAACATCAGTGTAATAGCTGCAGAATCAATCGTGAAAAGACTTGGAAAAGTCAGGGGTTTTCTGGAACACCTTAAAAGTTGAGGCAATTCTTCCAGAGGCAAGATATCCTACAGAGAAAACTTGCTTACACTTCCTGGTAGTGGGACCTTGATGTCCTGTGACTGTGCAGGACAGGTGGTCAGATTTTATCATTGCGAGCCAGTCTCTTAGATACTTAGGCCCTAAAGGCATTAAGAGCTTTAAAGATAGTGACCAATGCTTTGATTTGGACTCAGAAGCATATTAGTAGCCAATGCAGCTCCCACAACAGTAGTGTAATCTAAAATTAAAAGTGACCAATAACTACATGAGCTTCTGTATTTTGAAACCACTGAAGTTTCTGTATGGTCCTTAAGGGCAATCCTATGTATACTCAATTATGGTAATTTAAACATAATTAATCTGAAGATGATGCTTGGTTGCTGGAACAGGTTTTTGGCAGGACAGAAGCTAAGAACTCAGCATGCAAAAAGACTCTTCCTCGTCTATTTAGTAGTAATAAGGCAGATGGAAGACACAGCATTTAGGAAAAAGTAAGCCCCACAGCAGAATAGGAGTTCTTGAATGTCTGAGTTGAACTGATGGCTCAACAAAATATTGAGCATTAGGAAAAAAATTACTCTTTAGCCATAGATAAGATTACAACATTAATGAAAATAAGATCTATTTTAAATGAGAGTATTACAAACCTTTTGGGAGTTGCTGGTTAGAAGTACCAGGCAATCTCCACCATTGTTAAATGATGTAGCGTGTCTTTGATGTTGTTTCTCCATCTTCTTCTGGGCCTGCCTTGTATTCTTTGACCTTCTCCTCATTTTGTATATGCTTTGTATGCTATGGAATCCCACTACATCCTCTCCAGGTGAGCAAACCACTACATTTGCTGTTTTTGTATATAGTTAAAAATGGGTACTATGGCAATTCTTTCTCCTATGGTCTCATTTCTGCTTTTATCTCTTCTGGTCACTCCAGCAGCTTTCCTCGAACATCTAATTTCGGTGGTGACTAATTTTTGTATGTTTTGTTGCAAATGTCCATGTTTGGCACTGGTATCATAGGGTGATGATGAATATGCTTTGTATGAGATACTTCTTTGGGCTGATCGGTACTGCCTTATGTTGTAGGAGTGGACCTAACTGTCCCAATAGGTCTCGGGGCTGCAGAGGGGATACTGGATGGTATCCCCTTATTTCTCACTTTCTGTCCTCCTACATTAAGTCATCAACATTATGTTGTAGCAAATGTATGTTGTTCCAAAAAGCTGTTCCCATTTGTCCCCAAACAGCCTAATATCAAATGTTTCATAAACATTCGCAGAGTATATACAGATACTATATAGATACTATTGTCATGGTCTCCTGGAATGCTTTAGTACTGTATGAATCCCAGAAATGGCAGGGGAAGATCAGACATCAAGAAGGAAAAAGACACATTTTTTTGCCTCACTGTTTTCAAATCTACACCCAAAGCATCAAAATGGCAATCTCCTCACTACCTCCATGAACAAAGTGACTAGATAAATTTATTTCAATTCTGCTGGTCACAGTTCTCCCATCTGCAATAAAGGGGACAATAATAATGGTAATTAGCTATCATATGAAAAGCATTCTGAGTGCTTTCAAGATTGCTACTACAGATAAATGGTTTCATATTTTGACATGCTATTTATTTGCACCCCATTTTATTATTTTTTACAAATAACACAAAATGGTGAACATACCTAATACTCATTTTTCCTTCCATTTTCTCCACAACAACAGTGGTGAATAGGGCTGAGAGAGAGTGGCCTAAGATTATCCAGCTGGCTTTCATGGCTAAGGTGGGATTATTATTATTATTATTATTATTATTATTATTATTATTATTATATTATATTTATATACCGCTCTACTCCCGGGGGACTCAGGGCGGTGTACAGACAAATGATAAAATACATATAATACAAATATTTTAAAGAATTGATTAAAATACAATTAAATAATTTGGTCTTAAACCTAAAATTAAAACTCTAAATTTATGAGATTAAGATTTAAAAATATAAGAGCAATTTTAGAAGAGGTTAGTCCAGGCCAGCCTGCTGGAATAGAAACGTCTTGAGGGCACGGCGGAAAGCGCGGAGATCTGGGATTGTCCGTATCTCCGGGGGGAGCTTGTTCCACATGGTGGGTGCCCCCACAGAGAAGGCTCTCCCCCTGGGGGCCGTCAGTCGACACTGTTTGACCGACGGCACCCTGAGAAGCCCCTCTCTATGGGAGCGTACTGGTCGGTGAGAGGGTACTGGTGGCAGAAGGCGGTCTCGAAGATAGCCCGGTCCTAAGCCATGGAGCGTTCTAAAGGTGGTAACCAAAACCTTGAAGTGCACCCGGAAGAACACAGGAAGCCAGTGCAGCTCGCGCAGGAGGGGTGTCACATGGGAGCGCCACATCGCTCCCATAACTACCCGTGCGGCTGCATTCTGGACCAACTGGAGCCTCCGGGTGCTCTTCAAGGGGAGCCCCATGTAGAGAGCATTGCAGTAGTCCAGGCGGGAAGTGACGAGGGCATGAGTGACCGTGTTTAATGAGTCCCGATTTAGAAAGGGGCGCAACTGGCGTATCAGGCGAACCTGATAAAAAGCCCTTCTGGCCACAGCCGTCAGGTGTTCTTCTAAAGATAGCTGTGAGTCCAGAAGGACGCCTAAGTTTCGAGCCCTCTCCGTGGGGGCTAATGACTCACCCCCAATAGTCAGCGTTGGCACCAACTGACTATATCGGGATGTCGGAAACCACAGCCACTCGGTCTTGGATGGGTTGAGCCTGAGTCTGTTCCTCCCCATCCAGATCCGTACAGCCTCCAGGCACCGGGACATCACTTCAAGGGCATCATTGGGGTGGTCTGGGGTGGAGATGTACAGCTGGGTGTCATCAGCGTACTGGTGGTACTTCACCCCGAAACCACGGATGATCTCACCCAGTGGCTTCACATAAATGTTGAACAGAAGGGGCGAGAGAACCGATCCCTGTGGTACCCCACATATAAGGGGCCTCGGGGTCGATCTCTGCCCCCCTGCCAACACAGACTGCCACCGGTCAGAGAGAAAGGAGGAGAACCATCGCAACACGGTGCCCCTCACTCCCAACTCTTCCAGCCGGTGCAGCATGATACCATGGTCGATGGTATCAAAAGCCGCTGAGAGATCTAATAGGACCAGGGCAGAGGAACAACCCTTGTCCCGAGCCCTCCAGAGATCATCAACCAATGCAACCAATGCCGTTTCCGTGCTGTGTCCAGGCCTGAAGCCCGACTGGAACGGATCCAGATAAGATGATTCATCCAGGTACTGAGGAAGCTGTTGTGCTACCACACTCTCAACAACCTTCGCAACGAAGCGAAGGTTGGAGACTGGACGGTAATTAGCCAATATTGCCGGGTCCAGGGAAGGCCTCTTGAGGAGAGGTCTCACCACTGCCTCTTTCAAGGCAGCAGGATTAGAATTGATGGTCTCCCAGTTTCTAGCCTGAGGTCTTAATTACTAGACAAACTGGCTCTAAAACAAAATTAAATAAAATTATTTTATTTTAAAATAATTATTAAAATAATTGCGACAGCAATCAGTATATCTAGGAAGATTTAGGGAAAATAGAAAACCATTTTTCTTCCCCATCAGATTTGGAACGACTCTCAAATTCATTTGTCCTCAATACCACTATTATTATTATTTGATGAATGATTAATGTCCTTCTTGCCTCCAGATTAATGGAAATATAATAACAAACCGATAATCAAATCAATTAAAAGTTCAAATATAACCACCAATTTTTAAATGCAATAACAAAGAAGTCATAATATAATCAAAACTGAGGAAAATAAACCTCTAACAGCAGCAAGGATAATGTTACTTATTAAAACTGGAAACAATAAAAATACGAATTACACATTTAAAGGCCCATTGTAATAAACCTCTCCACGGTTTCTGGTAGAGAAGACACAAAGAAAGTGTCCAACTTCACCTGGGAGAACATTTCAGAATGCTATCGTTTTGCTCATACACACTGAATCTGCCAAAACTGAGGGAAAGGCATTGATCTTCCTGTACCAGTCCATACTGGGAACAAGTAGTCCCTAAAATTAAACTCTTACACTTTTTTCTCATTCATTCATTCATTCATTCATTCATTCATTCATTCATTCATCCATTCAAATTTATTGGCTATCTGTCTTATGATTGCTTGAGCAATCTTTTGTTACTGCATATCAGTGCTGCACAGCAAGGAGAACAACTGTAAAGAACTTCCTAATTTTAGAGTTTCCTTCCTTCATAAAGTGTTTAAGAGTGGTCTAGCACCTTCTGTGGATCACAGTAAATCCTAAAGCAAGAGCTGATGAAGTGCTGCGAGAAAGCCAGGTTTTTATCTGTCACTAGATTTTGGTTAAAGGGAACAACATCAAAAGAACCAATCAGAACTTCAAGTAAGTATACAGAAGAGCAATAGGCAGTTGATATTGTATTCCAAACCTGCAGAGCTGGTTCTGTGGCCTGGGGAAAACTTATATCAAATCTCTGCTAAACTTTCACATTTATTTGGTGAATCTGGGCCAGTCTCTGACTGGCTTTGTACTTTGCATTAATCCATCAAAGTCTGGTTTTGTCTGGTTTTGACAGAGCATGTCACTTGTGACTCTAGCTATTGTGGTTTAAAAACTGTGACTTACAACTGTAGTAAATTTTTGTTTCTTCAAAAAGCCATGGTGAACAAGGCTTAGTCCAAACTTGCCCACATGAGAAGCTCCTTTAGTATTGAATGTTACATGTCTCAAATACATGCTTTCCTGAAATGCTTGGTAGAAGTTTCGAGATCCTGGGTATGGGTGAAAGAAAGAAGGAATCGGCTAAGAATGCTAAGGTTTGCACCTTTCCCTGCTATACAATGCTGCATTAACAGAGCTGAATTCTTTTTGGAATATTTAACTATCCTTGAATTAATACAGATAGTCGTCAGTTTACAACCACTTGTTTAATGATATTTTGATTGTCTGATGTTACTAAAAAAAAATACTAAAAATGGGGAATTACAACTGGTCCTCACACTTAGGACTCTCGCAGCATCCCCACAATCACATGATTAAAATTTGGGCACTTGGCAACTGGCATGTTTTTATGGTGGTTGCTGCATCCTGGGGTCAAGTGATTACTATTTGAAACCTTCCCAGTTGCCTTCTGACAAGGAAAGTCAATGGGGGAAGCCCTGACAACTGCATGATTCATTGAACTATTACAATGATTTGCTTAACAGACATGGCAAAAATTGTCATAAAATTGGGTGTGACTCATTTAACAACTTGCTTAGCAATGGGAATTTTGGCCCAATTGTGGTTTTAAGTTGAGGATTACTTGTAAAAAAAAAAAGAAAGAAAGAAAAGGAAATTAAAGGAAACAAGGGAAAATGGAGCATAGAAAGTGCAATTAAGTAAAAACAGTACTTGGGAAACTTCTACACACTCGCAACAAGCAGTTTATAATGAAAATGCTTCTTCAGGCAGAACTCTAGTGTTGCAGCTGCAAAGCTATATAATACAATAAACTATCCTATTAAATCTAAAGAGTTTGATTTAATAAGACAGGGCTTGTATATCAAATAAATGCCAAGTGATTATTAAGAATCTTTTTATACTGAGAATTAACAACTATTTCACACAGTTGTTGCCACCTTATTACACCTGAATAAGAATGCACGTGTGACAAGGGGAATGGGGAGGGGAAGCAAGAAAAGATGTTATAAATAGGCTGTTAAAAGCTGCAGGACCACTGAAAGCAATCCTTTCAAATATTGCATTAAAAAGGGACAAAATAACAAAGGCAATTTGGTAGCTTGTGTAATTGAAGCAGGGATCTTTTTAAAATACAGTTTCAACAGATTGCGACGGGAAATGAGACTGTCGCACAACAATAGCCCGTTATGATTCCTGCATCTTGCTAACTCCTTATAGAAGTGGCTGTTTCATATCTAGGGAAGATTTATACTCGTTGTTACATTTTAAGAGGGAGAAACAGGGTTGTGATAAGGAGAAAGCTGGGGACCATGGGTGTTACAATAACCTCCAATACCAGGAAGTATTTTCTCATTCTAGTAAGGTTCCAAGATTGTTGGCTGAAAAGGGAAGTGCTAGACCTGTATTTTTTATTTATATTCTTCCAATCTCTATAATTCTTGAATTCTTTTACAATAATATGAAAACAATATTCCAAGGTAGAAATAATCCATTAATGACAAGTGAAAAGGAATACAAGATAAAAACTATGTATAGGAAAAAAAATAATGAGAATTAATGATTGGAAAAAGCCAATGTAAAAAGAAGTATTTTTAACTTGCTTATTCCATGGACTTATTTTTCAAAAAATGTGATCTTATTAGCAACAATTGGTCTAAACCAATAATGTACTGCAAACGATCAATATTGTCCTAGATATTTGCTAGCTGAAGTGGAGACCAAATACCTAGTCCCTTTTCCAAGGCAACACTTTATAAACTCTGTGGAAGTCACATTGAACTGGAGAAAAGTCAGGATGTAAAAGTAACTACCTAACAAATCATTATTAATAATAGTATTAATTAAGTCTTACTGCATTGTTCAGGCAATTCCTACTTTCATTTATCTTCCCCCAATTTGTGGTATTGTATGAAGTGAGTTGCTTTTCCGTGAGGAAAGTGATGAGGTTCTGAGCTAGAGTTATAGCTTTTCAGTGCCTGCATTGTTGAAGATTAGTTACCTTCCGGTAAGATGGTTGGCCTATAACATTTATAAATACATAAATAAAACAATAGTGCTGAAACCAAATCAAAATAACAAAGGCAAGCAAGACATGATTCACAAGCTGTAGGTAGCTAGCCATAGTGATCTTATGGGGCTCCCGAGACATTTTCAGAGCAATTTTAAGTACCTTTTGGAATATGTACAGATGGTCTTTGACCTACTACTGTTTATTTAGTGATGCTCAAAGTTACAACAACATTGAAAAAAGTGATGTATGACCGTTTTTCACACTTACGAGGATTACAGCATCCCCATGATCAAGTGATCAAAATTCAGGCGCTTAGCAACTGTCATGTATTTATGATGGTTTTAGTGTCCTGGGGTCATCTTATCACCTTTTGTGACCTTCTGACAAGCAAAGTCAATGGAGAAGCCAGATTCACTTAACAACCTAGATTCTAAATTAACAACTGCAGCAGTTCACTTAACAACTTTGGCAAGAAAAATTGTAAACTGGGACAAAACTCACTGAACAAATGTTTCACTTAGCAACAGAAATTTTGGGTTCAATTGTGATGGTAAATTGAGGACTACCTGTACATTTATGTTTAATTTTAGAGTTGGCAAGTTTTAAAACATCATTAGAATTTTTAAAAAATGTTCCTGGATCCACCTACTTTCTATCCTAGGCATTGAAAATATATAAAATGGCTATATAAATCCATAGTGTATCTGCATCAGGAATAATGTGCATTCTTCCAGTCACCATATTTGGAAGGGATATAATATTTGGTATTTTAGGTTATTCTTGTTAGTTGATTATGGATGCTTGTGCTCTTACACTGTTACTTTATTATCTTGCTCTACCTGTATATTTGTAATTTTTGAAAATCTGCTACAATTAGTTCTAGAAGTTTCAGAAGGCAAACTCTCTCTGTTGTTTTTTGTTTGATTAGTAGAAAAGACACAACATAACAGAGCTTGAAAAGGGTAGAAGAGGGTAACACAAATTATCGGGGAGCTGAGTATCTGGAAATGTTAAAACCTTTAGATTCTAGCTTAGGAAAAATATGACTGAAATGAGGGGAAATATGACTGATGTGGGGTAAAATCAAGCAAGACATAGATGAAGTGGACAGGGAGAAGCTCCTTTGACCCCACTATTTTTTTTCTTTTAAAACTCCTTTTAGCATTAAGGTCATGTCATTCAATAATGTTGACTGAAAGGAAGATTTAGAAGAGACAAAAGAAAGTATACAGCACACAATTAACCTGTGGAATTCATTACTAGAAAGCATGATGATAGCCAAGGACATGGAAGGATAGGTTTATCAAGTGCTTTCAGTTTTAAGTCTCAATGTTATTTAGGGGTTGTATCAGGGGTGGGTTCTAATTTTTTTTACTACCGGTTCTGTGGGCGTGGCTTATTTTGTGGGCGTGGCTTGGTGGGGGAGTAATGTGACTGGGTGGGCATGGCCAATTTTTTTTTTTACTTTTAAAAGCATTTTTTTCTACAATCTTAAGAGGTTGCAGAAAAAAATGCTTTTAAAAGCCTCTGACGATCAGGCAACTCAGCTGGGATCGCCAGAGGCTTTTAAAGGCATTTTTTTTACAACCTCTTCCACTGAAGAGGTTGTAGAAAAAATGCTTTTAAAAGTTAAAAGAAAGGCTCTGATAAGGTGGGCGGGGTAAGCGAGCGGCGACCGGGCCGGGGACTAGTTCAGGGGCATGGCCAGCCAATATTATCTCTGAACTACTACATTTTTTTACTACTGGTTCTTGTGAACCAGTGCGAACCGGGAGCAACCCACCACTGGGTTGTATGAAGTTCATCTTTAAATACCAGTGTTGAGAAACAATGTTGGGAAAAGGCTATGTCTCCATCTCCTACTTGTGAGCATCCCATACTGGATTAAAATGGGCTTTTTGGTTAAATAAACTCGAGAGGCTTTTCAGTTTTGAGTCATAGATTAAGTAATGGATGAGATAAGATGCCATGCTAGAATATCTGGAAATTTGGTGTCCTAGGAAACAGGACTCTCATCTGAATAGGTGACCTCCATGCCATAAAACAAAAAAGGAAAGTGGGATCCTTGGGTTTTATAGTTGATTTTGCTTTTTCTTTGTAAAGTTTCACTCACTGGGAAAGTGAGTCATGCAGAAAAGCCAACCTGGATTATGGAAATAATTAATGATTTCCATAATAATTATTTTAATAATTAATTAAAAATTATTTTAGATGTAACTTTTTTCATGATTAATATCATATGATGGGAGAGACCTGGCCCATAGAGTCACCAAGAGTTGGACACAACTAAATGGATAACCTCATCATGAAGCATTTAGCACTAGCACTTAGAATTATATACCGCTTCACAGTGCTTTACAGCCCTCTCTAAGCAGGTTACAGAGTCAACATATTGCCCCTAACAATCTGGGTCCTCATTTTACCAAATATGGAAGGATGGAAGGCTGAGTCAACCTTGAGCTGGTGAGATTCGAACTGCCAAACTGCTGGCAGTAGGCAGTGAGCCTGCAGTACTGCATTCTAACCCCTGCACCATCACAGCTCTTAACTGTAGAGACAAACTGGACAAAATTAAATACTTTCAAATTCAATGTACAGTCCAGTATAATGATATTCAAAGACCACCTGTTTGAGATTTACTCCCAAGCAAGTGCCTAAAGAATTGCAGCTCTAAGAGTACTTTATTTTAACCAAACTGTGTCCCAGGATAGTTTTAATTCACCAGTCAACTTGACCTACCCTCTTCTGATTATCTTGGTTTCTCAAGGCAATGCTACAGTGGTGGTGCTACAGCAAGCACTTCTAAGGTCATTTCAAGCAATACAAAATAAAGAAAATGCAGCTATGGAAAAAGAAGCCTCAGTAGAAATTTATCTTAGACTCTATTTCTGGTCTACAAGAATAGAAGAAATGTTGCAGCTAGGTAGCAAAAATGCAGGGTTGACAAATGAATCCATTTATGGTCCAGATTTTGGACATCTTGTCCTTAGTCATCAATGACATCCAATTTATCCCTTCAGTATATGAACAAACAAACACAGAAATAAATGCTAGACCTTACATCTTTGTTACTTTAGGCTACAGGTGAAGACTTATGATTGTCTCTCGTAAATCTGATCACTTTCCCATCACCCTGGGTATGCAGTATACAGGGACATCTGTCAGTGTTAATCAATACATGGAGTGTTAGTCATGGATGATAAATTTGAAAGGGATTATAACAGTAAACAGTGATCAATAGAGATTTTGCTGGAGGAGACACAAAGGAAGAACTACCTTAAAAGTGTTAGAAGGTTAATAAAACAAGGTGGTCAGTCTTAAACAAAAACTCCGGTGAGACCCACTTATTTCTCTGTTGTCTTTTCAGGAGAAGAAAAGAAACAACAACAACCAGACCTAGCAATTTTCACCAAGCAATTGCTACTAAAAGGGCACATTATTAATTTAGAACGTATTTGCTGATCCCTCTGTTTGTAAGTCATATTCTCCATTAGCACTCAGTGGAAGAAGGTTTGCTGGCTATGAGCTAGCATCACTGAAGCTCCTGAGACTCCCCTTTGCTTCTTTTCTCTTTCCTTTCTACAATTTCCCCCTCTGACTTTCTCTGACTTTACCATTGGTCCATGACTGCTCAGGATATTGTGAACAATAGTGTACAAGAAGTATTTGTCCAAGGATGCTACATTTAAAAATAAAATAAAATGCCAAGAGTTCAGCTCACCATCCACCCATAGATGACCCAAACAATCTGTCTTGTCATCAGAGGTCATAACAAGAGATTGCTGCAAGCATATACCTTGCACTGAGATGCTTATATTCACAGCGTCTTAAAACAAACAAGAGATATAACCCCCTTCTCTCCCTCCCTCCCTCCCTTTCACACACACAATTTGCTTATATAAAATAGTTATCTAATCCAACTGGGATTTTCTTGGATTATGACATTTCCTTGAAGATTTAAAATGAGAATTGGTAGGAGGCTCAGGTAATGTAGAAGCAGATAAGGTGAGAGTCAAACAAAAATGAGGTTCCAGAGAAGCAAGTAGTATACATATTTTTCAAGTATTTCTGATGTATTTGGGCATGATGTCTTCTGAATGTTTACAAAAAGGAATGTTTCTAAATGTCGAACAGATAATTTTAAGTTTTCGCAATCCATGTCATCTCTTTACCTTCTCTAAAATTATTGATCTCATACCCATACTCTCTTGAAAATTTAGTTGGCATACAAAAACATGATCCTATAATTTCCAGAGCATTAACATCCACAGCATTCCTTTCACTGCCATTTCTATATCACCAGCCCCAATTTATCATGTTTCTCTGTTTGTTAGGATCTTGAACACTAGGAGTTGACCACTAGATAGTAGTAATGGTTGCTCTTTTCTGGACTTTGTCAATCCTTTGTGAAAATACTTCCTAAAATTCAGAGCCCCGAAGTGAACACAATATTGCAAGTGTTATTTGATGAACTCAGAACAGAAAAGAACAATGACATGATATCACTCATTCTATACTTTTCCTGCCCATGTAAATTTAGATATGTCACCGAGGATTGCATTACTGTTGCTGGTGGAAAAACAAGATATAAATGAAACAAAAAAAGAATTGATTGTAAATTTGATAAAGGCAGCTAGATTAGTGATGGCTAAATATTGGGGACGAAATTGAGATATTCAAAGAAATGAGCGGTATAATGAAATTTGGAGTATGGCAACAAATGATAAATTAACAACAAAAATTAAATTTTAAGAAGGGATAATTAAAGTAAACAATTATAACGAAATATGGGAGATTTTATAAAAACAGTGGAAGGGAAAGGGAATAAACCTACTCAAGAATATATTTTGTTTTGGAGGGGATAAGGGCACAACTGGAATATATTGTATAACTTTTAGTTGTTATTGAAGAAGAAATATAAGGAAAAAAATGATCTCCAGGCGAGGAAGGGTGCACTGTAATATTTGTATTTTTCCCTTTTTTGTAGAGTTATATGTATTATATTTCTATTATTTGTATTAAAAAAAATTATAAAAAAAGAAAAAGAAAAAGAAAAAAGAAAGGAACAATGACATGATATCACTCATCCTATACTTTTTCTGCCCAAATAAAGAAATTGACACTTGCCCCTTCTATAATGCATTTTGTTGATTTCTGCTGTCAACAATTTTAATAAAGGTCTTTGCTTTCCCTTTATCTTTGAATTGTCATAAATCTGATAGAAATATTTTCCAGATCTTCATTCATATTCATTTATTTATAAATACATTAAGCAGTATAGGGTTTAGAACAGGACTCTCTAGTACATTGCTCATCACTTCTTCCCAGCATGATACAGAACCAATTATATATCTATCTAGTAGGAATATAGTCCAGTGTATATTTTGCCATCTTCTTCACTGGGATTCATTGGGACTAGGGAAAATGTTCTGCTGAAATAAAGATACATCATGTTCATTTTACTCCTATGGTCAGTTAAACTAGCAAAAGTCTAACCAAAGAGATCTGATTGGTTTGACAGGACTTTTCTTCATAAAGCCATGCAAACTCCTATCAAGGCATTCTTTTCCAAATGCTTATGAATCAATTGCTTAAGAATCTATTTAAGAGATTTGCCTGGAATCAGTATACTGTAATGCTGACTATAGTCTGCAGTTACCTTGTTAATTCTGTTTTTTTCTTCTTTAAAGATAGGTACACATTTTCCAGTCTTTGGTCCATCAAACTGCATTTTCCATTTTATAACATTCCTTTGAGTTTCTTAAAAGGAAGCAATCCGGGATTTAAATTGTTGTTTGATTGAATTATTCCCCATTTAACAAATAGCTATTCCACACATATTAGCCCCACTATATAGATCTGCTATGGGTTATACCCCTTTGTAAAGAACTTTTATCCCTGTGTACACATAGTAGCTCATGTATGCACATGCGTGAGCACGCACGCACGCACACACACACACACATGATACACAGAATATTTTCATTTCTTCCTGACTCTAATTACATTCCAAAGCTAATATCTCCGCTGTCCATTTGTATGTTTTCTCCCTCAATTCTTTAGCATTGTCTGCTCTTTCTAAAACATCACAATAACTTAGCTGATTTGCTGAACATTGGTTTCTTACGGACAAGCATAATTGTGTAGTCTTTGTACCTATAAAATATGAAGATAGTGTTGGGAGACCTTTTACAATGCAAGGAATTCTATCTTGATTAATTCTATCAGTCCTGTGAGCTTGCTTACACATTCTCCAAAACTACAGTCTCCTGTACTGAACACAACATGCCTTGATTCCTCTTAAATCTCTAGACACCTTTGCAGCAAGGTTGTTTTGAGTCAGACTTGATGTGTTCAGTTGTGCAGCAAATTCAGCAGGCTACAGGGACTGAATGTTTTGTTAATAAAAAGGTCCCCAAGTAGAACACAGAGAGCCTGCTGTGGTAAATATCGATCCTAGGAAATTGGCAGTTATATATGCTGTGTGGATGCAGATTTGGTATGATATATGGAAAATATTGCCTGAGTGCTTTTAGTAGTACTTAAACCTCCTAGGCAAAAATGGTTCATTTTCATCTAATAATGATAAACCACACAGCCACAGAGTGGGGAAGGCAATAGACTTGTACAAATGTGTCATTCTCTGACATCTGTATCTGAGCAAACTTGGTTGTAAAAGATACTGCGTCAGTGAATAGATCACAGTTTCCCAACCTGATAACTTCCAGATATGTTGGATGGTATTTGCCAACATATCACCCAACATGGCTGTGACAGCTTAGAAGTTCTGGAAATGTTAATTTGAGGGAAGCTGCTATAGAAAACTACTGCTGTCAGTCAGAAAGAGAAAGATTGAGCAAACTGGACCAGTGGCCTAGCTTAGCAGAACCACATTCTTAGGTTTAGAGAAGTTTCTGCAAGGAATCTGTCATGTGAACTGATGATTCAAGCTATATAGCAGATGGGAAAAGTTAGAGGTACATCTCATAACTTTAAGGGACTATAGATGTGCTTGTGCCAAAGGTCTTTTGCAACATGGATTGGCACTGTTTTAACTGGCTGTACTGTCAATTCTAGATAGGTGTAGATCAAGGGTGGGTTCTACTTACCTTTACTACCGGTTTGCAACAGGGCTGCGCGCATGCTCTTGCTTCGCTCGTGCATGTGCACACTCTTCTGCACATGCGCAGAAGTGTTCTGATGATGTCAGGGTCGGTGGGCGGAGCCTCCCATCGGTTTTACTACTGGTTCTATAGAACTGGTATGAACCGGGGGCAACCCACCACTGGTGTAGATATAGAATTGGATGCACATGGAGTTGGGAGTCTCCCCCATTGATGATGCCAATAAGCTATATAACTGTGACAACTTTAAGATGGCTCTATTTCAACTCCCAGAATTCCTCAGGAGCCGAGACTCTTAGCAGTACAGGGGCAAACATTCTAGGACAGCAGACATAGAAGGAATAGAAAATTTTAGATAATTTTTTTAAAGGAAAATATTATGAAGAGTAGTCATCCACAAATATGTCCAGAGAACTTCAGGATTCTAAAGGAATCTTTTTCATCATCATCATGTGAGAACAGATTGCAGGATTAAATGAATTTTCATGGCCCCAGTCACCACAGCATTTATGCTCTTTTGTACTCTGCCTGAGTTATATGTTTAGCCCTTGTGAATCTGTTAAAGAGACAACAGTGAGGAAAACTGCAGCTATTACAGTTCTATTTTTTCAGTTCGTCTCATGTTTATAAAGCTGTTTTGAACAAGATGGCAGGAAGTAGATAAAGGAAAAGATGGTGAGGAATGAGAATCTGAACCCGGTGTCCACCAACCAATGCCCCCATTCTATAGACTAACTAGAAGGCACCAGTTTGAGGAGGGTTTATGTAGATATATTTACTATTTGGTGGACATCCTAGTAGCAGTGAATAGCTTTCCAAAGTAGTGATTTATATCCAGTCATTCAGATAGATCTCAGAGCTGTTGAGAATAACTTTTGGTCTTTTTTCTTCAGGAAAAAGAGCTTATAATGACCCTGCTTTTTTCCCTCCAAAGGTATGACATTTAAATGCAGCTCTTTTCAGATATCACCAAGTAAAGCTATTGTTTCTAACATGAGTAATATGAACAGTTGTTTTTGTTCTCTTGGGAAATATGCTATTTGTCCCCTTCATTTCTTTTCTCCTTCTTCTCATAGTTTGATCCCCCCCCCCCATTTTTACCTCAGAGGTAGCAATCCCACTGCTATTAGCAAGATGTCTATTATAGTGTCATTAAAAAAGCTATAGTCAGAGCATGGAATGACTCACATCATGGAGGAGTTAATAATTCACTGTAATAAAAGTATAAAGTTTTATGATAAACCACTCTCAGGGGAGTTAAATATAATCCTTAGTGGGTCACACACTGACTACAAAGCTTACATTTGTAATGGTAATTTGAATTTACTACATCACCTTTCGTTTTTAAGCATTTGTGTGTCATTAGACCTTATAAATTGATTTATATGTTCAACTCTGGTATAATTCCACATAAAGGTACAGTAAATTTTATGACATGGAGATATGGCATCTAAAATATTTTTGGGGAAAATATTGTTGTTAAACTAACTTAATTGGTGATGATGAGCAGAGGTTAAAAAAAATGCCACAACCCACAACACGTAAGGGCTTCTGGAGAAATGTTGGCATGCTAATTCAAATCTATAGCAGAGTCCTCAGTTTTGTTCTTCCTGATCTTGTACTCATCTTCTTAGGGTCTATTTTCTTGCCCAATTTATCTTTTTTCAACCTCCAGGCCTGACACTTTTCTAGTTTCTTTTTTACTTCCTTCTGAACCACTGTTCTAACATCTTCCCTGATTTTTTTCAGTTTCCAAGGAAGCCTGATGTTCCTCTCTTGATCTTTCATTTTAGCAACTCAGCCATGTCTCTTAATCAATCACATTAAAATCAAAACCTTGGGATTAGAGCAGTGCAGTTAAGTCAATCCCCCTCTCAACTCAGTGCAGCTCAGCCAGATGCAACTTGAGACTTCACTGCCATGCCTGCCATATTCTTTAGTGCATTATAATAGAGGTTAACCAGGGAGGACAAATTCAGAAAGGAGAGAATAGAAACTATTTTCAAATATTTATCTGTCTTGATAGATGCCATTGAATGATGTGCTAAAAGTCTTTATGTGCCTGTTGCTAATAAAGGTCCATATTTACCATCACAGTTCAATGGAATTCATAAACAAGGTGGTGTCTGATAAATTCAAATTTAAATAGCCGGATACTTGAAGGATATTATTTTACTTAACTAGAGAACGTTTCTCTTTTCTTTATTATTGTTATAAATAAATCCAGGTGGGGAACACAGATAATATTCTTTCCTCCTCCCTCCCCCCCCCAAGAACTTTGTGAGGTGGGTTGAACTAAGAGAGGTAAGTTCATGCTTAGGCAGGACTAAACCTCACAGTCCCCTGGTTTTGAGGCTAGTACCTTATTTATTTTGGTCATTTCTTCTTTTTCATCTCTTGCTCATGTGGCCTACTCCATTCAACAGGATTCACTGCAGGGGTGAAATTCACTTACCTTCCTTACCATTTTGCAAATGTGCTCTGTGCATGCGCAGAAGCTTAAAATGTCACAAAAAAGCAACATCATGACATCATGTGGGTGGGCGGAGCCTCCTGCAGCTGCTACTACTGGTTCACCGGAGCCTTATAGAACCTGCTGAATTTCACCCCTGATCCACTGGTTCTAGAAAGGAAGCTTTTATGTTGCCAGGGACAGCCACAGGGATTGTGTGTGTGAGAGAAAATAATTGAGACAGTGGCTGTGATGACACAACTAACCCCCCTCCCCTTTTTTTTACATGCAAAAGAAAAAAAATTATGTGGTTGAAGCTGCCATCTTGACTTTTTTGACCCTCTCATGCCAATTCGCCCCTCCCCCCTTGCATGTTGTAGATGGGAAGATGGAGGAGGAAACACCTTTCATTCACCATCTTGTTTGGAGACAATTCTATGTATAGTGAGGATGACCTAAATAAACAGACAATGCGAAACACACCACTAGCTTTGATTTAGCTCTTAGCAAAATATTAATTCCAATTTCACATAAAAAGAAAATACAGCTTTCATTTTCTATATGGTTGTTTAATAGCCTTGCTATTGGAAAACTTCAGCGTTTGATTTTTGGTAGAAAAAGACCTTAAAAAAAAAGAAATCATCAAGGAAAACCTGTTTGAAATAATCAAGTGTCTTTTTCCTGCTGCTTTCCTTTATAACTGGTGTAATTTCAACACTACTGTTCCAAAATCTGTTGTCTAATCGTGTGCGGTAAGCTTTTCCATAACAAAACTTGAAAAGATCCTTCTGTTCCCCCGTGAGCAGTTATCACTGTATTCCCCCATCACATTTGCACATTAGCAAAGCTTTATCCCATCATCTTATATGGGTTTTTGTTTTGTTTTGTTTTGAAAGCACTGAGGTAACTCTCAGGTGGCATCTCACAAACACTGAGTGGGTGTGTCACTTGCTAAATGACCCAGCCAGCTGGACAGGTTTAGGTACAATTTACTGGCAATGTATTAAAAGTGCCTTGGGAAATGATTCCTTTAAATGTTCCCACTACTGGTGCAATACAGATTAAGACCTTGGCATGAATCAGAAGAAAAATTAAATAATAATGACTTTTGGAAAGCAGGAGAAAAGATTAAAAAGAGCTTCAGTGTTTGGATAAGTGCTGCCAACTCTCATTTCAAACAGCCGAAATGCAGACACAGTTTTCTTTGGAGAATATGGATGACCAGTCTGGTAGGTGCTGTATAGATATGAACACCAATAATATAGGGAAGAAAGATAGTTGAGTCAGCAGATCGTGTATTTTCAAGATTTTGTTTTCATTTATTAAAATCTCATTGTGGTGATGAAGTTCTTATTAAGTATGCTATCTCATATACCAATAATATTAAGAACTAAACAACTGGTGAATTTGAAGGAGCTGGATGCTCCAAAACCATTTAGGATAAAAATCATTGCAGGTAGTCTTTGACTTACAACCATTTACTTAATGAGTGTTTGAAGTTACAATGTGACTTACAATCAGTCCTTGCACTTATGACTGTTGCAGCCTTCCTACAGTCCCCTGGATCAAAATTTGGTTGCTTAGCAACTGACATTATTTACAACGATTGTAGCATCCTGGAATCATGTGGTTGCCATTTCTGTCCTTTTCAAGGGTTTCTGATAAGCAAAGCCAATGGGAGGAGCTGAATTTGTTTAAGAACCACACAATTCACTTAGTGACCATATTAATTCACTTAACAAATGCAGCAAAAAGGTTGTAAAAACAGGTGTGACTCATTTAACAGTTGCATGGAAATTCTGATTTCAGTTGTGGTTCTAAGCTGAGGACTACTTGGATAGAGCTGGGTCCTATCATAGATGGATGGCAGAGGGAGAATGTTGGAATTATGAGATATCGTAGAAAGAATTTAGATTTTGATCTGAAATCTGAATATTCTGGTTTCTGATGGAAGCTGTTTATGTTCAGATTCACATAGCTGAAATTCCTAAAGTTTTTTCCTAGGCAACAGGATGGCTGCTCTCACCTAATAAATTTATAAATGTAAGTCCACTTAAATGCCATAACAAGTATTCTTTGTAAAGAATCTAATTGCATAAATGGATATATATTCAGATTTTACAACTGCATGAGTTAGCAGGAAGAATCCCTTTCTGTAGTTTTCTGATACCCACATTTTACTAAACAAACCCATTAAATCAATTTATTTTTATTGACAAAAACACTTGTTTTGAAAATAAAACCTAATAACTGACTACATACTGATCTTGTGGATGCTGCTCTTTTCAGATTAAATGATCCTTGCTTGAGATAATCAAAACTAATAAAACTATTAGTAGACTTATAACAGAAAATTGGAGAAAATAGTTGCCTCCCAATCTATAATAATGGAATCAAATAATAACACCAATAATGAACATGCTGATGACCATGATGAATTGTGGAAGTTCTTACTGATGCAAGAAATTAAAAACAGATGGAAGAAGGCTGAAGTCTGAGTGCAATGATCTCCCTTCTTACTCTTTAAATCCAAGAATTTTGAAGTTAGCAGGAAACAGCCAAAAGTAACAGCAAAGACAATATATTGTTCTTTGGGTGCCGGACATCATTCGTTTATCTAATTCTAATCTTGTTTCCTCATCTCAATCTTTTTAAATCTCAATTGAAAATTCTAATGTTAAGTTTTAAAACCATTAAGTGCTAATAGGTTCTTTAAGATTTTATTAAGCTTCTGTTTTGGTTATACAGATTACTTATTTATTTAGCATATGGCATATGATGCATGGAGTAGCAATATATATTAACGTTTCATCTAGATTAATAAAACACAATAAAATAGGAATTTTAAAAAATCTATGTTCAACTACCAGTGCCTAGGCCAGGGGTATCAAACTCAATTTCATCGAGGGCCGCATCAGGGTTGTGTTTGACCTCGAGGGGCTGGGGTGGGCACAGCTGGGGTGGGCCTGGCCAGCATGACATCATCCATGTCGGGGGATGCCTGTGGCGGCCCGAGCGCTCTGCCAGTGAAAACGGGCTCCCAAGCTCTATTTTTGGCTGCCATGCCTGTGGTGGCCTGCAGCCCTCTGCCAGTGAAAAAGGAGCTCAGGAGGGCCATGTGTGGCCCTCGCAAGCTCTGTTTTTGCTGGCAGAAGCACCGCTGGCCGATCCTTTGCTGTTTCCAGTGCAGCCTCGTGGGCCAGATCTAAGCACCCCACGGGCTGGATCTGGTCCCCAGGCCTTGAGTTTGACACCTCTGGTCTAGGCCATCTAACAATTGAAGCACAATATTATACAGTATAAATAGGAAACACCAAAGATAACAACAGATATTGGAGAACAAACAAAGGATAATATCTACAGTTTTCCATCTCCTTTAGCTTAGGAATGAAACACAAAGATGATAATGAAGCTGATCATAATTCACAGCATTTAAATCTTTTATTTGTAGTATTATACCAGTTAGAAAATATAATAGGTGGTTCTGATTAGTAGAAAAACCAGCCTTTAAACAGAATTAAACCTGTTTGTTTGGAGAATGTGTGTTATATTCCATGAGGAATCATGTTTTACGATTTTAGAGTATTCCTAAATCCACTGCTGGATCTCGTCTGGCTTGCCAACACTGCTTCTTGAAAAAAGCAATACTGATACCAGCACATTCCCAGGAAACATACTTTAAATAAAGTAATACAGAAATCAACAGAGGTCAGCCCTTGATGTTACCTAATGCCGAAAAGAGTTGCAAGCTGTAATAAATACAGTTGACGTTTTTGGTGGGCATGGCATGGCATGGCTTGGTGGGCGTGGCTTGATGGACATGGCAGGGGAGGCATAATGTCCATTCCCACCCCACTCCAGGGGAAGGTTACTGCAAAATCCTCATTTCCTCCTTATCAGCTGGGACTTGGGAGGCAGAGAGTAGATGGGGGCAGGGCCAGTCAGAATTTTTACTATTGGTTCTCCGAACTACTCAAAATTTCCACTACCGGTTCTCCAGAACTGGTCAGAACCTGCTGAAACCCACCTCTGAATGGAATGGAGTAGAAAGACAGAGTTGGAAGGAACCTTGGAGGTCTTCTAGTCCAACCCCCTGTTCAGGCAGGAAATCCTAAATTTTATTTACTTATGGAAAGATTTTTGTACTACTCCATTTTAAGAGTTAGGGTGGTTCACAATTATGAGTGAAACTAAAGCCAAAAATAAAACCATGACAAAGAAAAACCATCCATTTACAAAGATGGCTGGGTCCACCACCCATACCATAATCTTATTAGAAGAGTATAATTTATATAGCCTTATAAAAGGCAGGTTGGGTGGGTGATCTCAAATGTTAGGGGACACAAGGTGTTTCATAATATGAGTGCCACAAGCAAGAAAGGAGAAATGTCTGCTCTTTTAGAACATTAAATTTCCCTCTCCACCACATCAAAGGGATATTGGGCTTTGATTACACAGTCATGGCCACCATCTTGACTTTTTTGACTACCCTTGAAGATTCCTGGGTCTCGGTATATATATATATATATATATATATATATATATATATATATATATATATTTACATGTCATTTTAAAAATGGATGCTGCATACCTTATTACAGTCCAGTCAGTACTTAAAACAGGATTGAAGAAATGGTCTAGAGCAGTGATGGCAAACATTTTCGGCACTGAGTGCGCAAACCAGGATGCATGTGCATGTGTGCATGCCGGAGTGCCAGAAACCTGAAGACTAGCCGGCCAGTGTGCATGCCAGGTTTTTGGCCATTTCTGGCTGTTTTGGGGGCTGTTTTCAGGCCATTTTTCAGGCCATTTTCAGGCCCTTTTTTGGGTTGTTTTTGGCCCCAAAAAACCAGCCTGAAAACAGCCCCCCAAATGGCCTCCAAAACAGACTGAAAATGGCCTGAAAACAGCAGAAAAAACTGCCTGAAAACTGCCAGAAAAACTGCCAGAAAATGGCCCAGAAAATGCTCTTCTTTTTGGATGTTTTCAGGCCATTTTCCAGCACTCCAGCACCCGCGAAGAGCAGCTGGCGATGGCGCATATGCCCACAGAGAGGGCTCTGAGTGCCACCTCTGGCACGTGTGCTATAGGTTTACCATCACGGGTCTAGAGCATTAAGAAGAGTATAAGGCTTCTGACAGTGCCTTGGCAGTGAAAAATCCTCATAAATATTTTCTTTCTCACCTTCATTCTGCACCCAGGTGGATTTGTGGATAGTTGCTAAAGGTACCAGAAGCAAATAAAAATATTTGAGTGAATGCACACCTTCAGAGAAGTTCTGGAGGCCTTTTTCAGTCTGTTCTCTGGGGGTCAGCAAGTTTGAGGTATTACAGCCACTAAGTGAAAATGAAAACTTCAAGAGGCTTGCTGTCTGTCACTGCCATCACTAAATCTTTTTTCAACAATCCTGGGCAGTGAATTATGGAAGCATGGAATTGACTTACACTTCATTTCAAGCCATAGTCAGTTACTCTGTCAAACACAACAGCATTCTGGAAAAGCCTATAAAAATATATGACAGGCGAAACCAGCAGCCTCCTGTTCTTTTTACATGGATATCATGTTTAAAAGCATTGTGCTGGTGTGTAGTCCCATGCCTCAGGAAACAGATCTAGAGGTCCTATTGATGGACAACTATTTTAGTTTTTATCTTTTTCATTAGAAAGAGAGGTCACTTGCTTTTTTGACTCTCTCCCCCCCCCCCCACCTCTCTTGCATCAGAAGAACAATTACAAGAATAAGACAATATGGCACATTCAGGCAAAGTACCATATTCTGGGCTGTTTGTGCTGAGATGTGATTCCCTCTGAATTTGGTGTAAAGCGTTTTCCTAACAATCTTGTTAAACCCGTGGCCTTATGGGCAATGAGGAACCTTAAATTAAAGGGTTACAACTAGGGCTGAAAGGTTTATGATAAAATATTGTTTTCTCACAGTAACAAACATAGCATATTTCATGATGCATTGTCAAAGACTTGGGCATTTCATGATCAAATATGAAATATTTATTAATCTGAGAAGCTTTTTGAATACATTTCCAGGCTTTGATACAGCTGCTACATTGTGAAGCTATAGACAAGGGAGAGAGAAGTCCTGTGATTGCAGGAATCAGAGAAATAATAAAGGTAGCTCCTCCTCTGCGTCTGTGCTTACTCTCATGGCTGGAGAACAAGTTGAAAACGCATAACTTTAAATGAAAGGCAGGATCTAGTATTTGTGTCTTTTATGGATGAGTGATGAGGGGGCTTGATTTTCATTTGTCTCCATCCATTTTTCTTAGGTCCTGGGTCCATAACTTGTTCAGTTCAAGTCTCTCCTACAATAAATTGTTTTTCCTTGAGTATTGAACAAGGGGAGCAGTAATCTTTAATCTTAATCCTTGACTCAGAAATGGTGAAGAATTGTACCTGGCTGACATTTTGAAGCAAAGTGAATCTGACTCATAAAACTGAGCCAAATGTCAGGGGTGAAATTCAGCAGGTTCTGACAGGTTCTGGAGAACTGGTAGCAGAAATTTTGAGTAGTTTGGAGAACTGGCAAATACCACCTCTGGCTGGCCGCAGAGTGGGGTGGGTATGGAGATTTTGCAATATCCTCCCCCCAGGAGTGGGGAGGGAATGGGGATTTTGCAGTATCCTTCCCCTGGAGTGGGGTGGGAATGGAGATTTTGCAGTATCCTTCCCCTGCCACACCCACCAAGCCACACCACACCCGTCAAGCCATGCCCACAGAACCAGTAGTAAAAAAAATTGAATTCCACCACTGCCAAATGTGTATATTAGAATTCATTTTTTCTTGAGTTTGCCCAAGTCATCAAATTGGGCAGCCCTTATTCTGGTCTCAAAATCTGTACAAGGAAATGCTTTCATTAGAAAATGCTACATACAAACATCCGTATGTTAGAAAAAGTTCTGTACAAAATGATTACATGAAGAGAAAATGTTGATTCTCATATACAGAAGAAAAAAATCAGGACAAGAGAAACTTGGATATGATGGAATGAATATCGATGAAATGAATTCGTATTGATGGAATACTGCTAACGTATTCAATAATTTTCATATTCTGCTCTTCTTACAAAGGACTTGGGGCAGCATACTTGCTACTCCCTATTTTGTTTTCACAAGTTCCTTGTGAGGTAGATTAACCTAACAATTGTCCAGGATAGCCTGGAGACCATCATGGAGCAATGGACATTATTACATTATGTAATTTGATCTCTGATACAAAACCAACCAACCAACTAACATGATAAAAACAAGGTTCTATTCCTGGGTTTCCCTTACATTTCTTCTTTTTTTAATGCATAAGATCATTTACATGTGCAATGTTGATAATGGGATTGGAATTCATGCATTACATGTTAACACCTGCAAACTTTATTATCTCATTCATTGCACATGCAGATCAAAGCTTGAGAGAGGAAGAAAGCTGAAAGCCTATTTACCCATTACTGCAGTGCTTCTCATACCTGGGTAAATTATCCAAAATTGAGTAAAAGCAGTTTTTTCTTTAGGTAACAATACACAAAGTCATATGTTTTTTCTGTGCAGTTAGTGTTTTACCTGCATTGCTTAAAAAAGGAATTTCTGATAAGCAGTTTTGAATAATGAAGAAGCACTGCAGTCCAGGTAGTCCTCAACTTATGACCACAACTGAGCCCAAAATTTAAGTTGTTAAGTGAGAAATTTGTTAAATGAGTTTTGCATCCTTTTATGACCTTCCTTGACACATTTGTTAAGTAAATCACTCAGTTGTTAAATTAGTAACATGGTTATTAAGTGAGTCTGCCTTCCCCATTGACTTTGCTTGTCAAAAGGGGATCACATGACCCTGGGACATTGCAACCGTCATAAATGTGAGTCAGCTGTCAAGCATCTGAATGTAAATCAGTAACCGTAGTGATGCTACAACAGTCATAAATGTGAAAAATGGTCATAAGTCACTTTTTTCAGTGGTGGTGTAACTTTGAAGGGTCAGTAAAGGAACTGTTGTAAGTCAAGGACTACCTGTACAATATTCATATCTGAGGCATTCATCTATTCAAAGAGGAACAGTTCCACCTCAGACCATTAGCCCTACTCCATTAACTCTTGCATTGGATGCAGAGAACAGGAGGCTAAAATCTACCTGTAAGTAGCTAATTGCATCTTGGATCTCTATGCAGTCTAGATGGCTGGAAGTAAGCCGTCCCAGATCATGTAAAGCTTCACTGTAAAACAGAGGTGGGCTTGAACTCCAGAGAGAAGGGTAGTTTAATTGCAGCAAGCAGCAATGCCCTGAATTGTAGGTCTTGATATGAGGGCATTTCATCAGCTTTTCTAGGAATATCTGCGTGTATATGTGAAAAGTTAATGTTATTAAGAACTTTGATTCTTGCATCCACAGCGCTTTGCTTACTAGCAGAAATAGCTATGCAAGAGGAATAAAAACCTTTGCTACACATGATCATTTCAGTTTTTGTACAATTTCATTGCAAAAGAAATAGCAAAGTAAAGAGCCCCTCCCCAAGTTATACATACGCACACATACACACACACACACACACACCATGGAGAGTTGGCACAATGTGAAATGTAATTAGATAGCACTTTGTTAAAAGTCGGGAGTAAAATCTAACAAAGCCAAGCCCCAGATTTATATGCATGTAACTGTATAATACATAATTGTCAACTGTTCCGAAAAGATCTAATTTTGATAATGCATATTGAGACTGGTTGTCTGTTTTGTTAATGAGGGGGTCTGAAAACACTTGGCTTGACAGCTCGAAAGGCAGCACTACTGAGCACAGCGAGGAGGGAATATAGTGCGGGAGGGAGGGAGAGAATGTGTGTGTGTGTGTGTGTGTGTTTGTGTTTCTTAGAAATGAGGAAGAAAAATGAAGTATTCACTTTATAGCAGACTTTGAATTATCCTCCTGAAATATTAACAATACAACAAAATAACATATTCATCTACTTTTGACAATTTATAATTGATGTGCAGTTTTGTTTTCAAGTCAGCATTTCTGGGGCTCACTTGCAAACCAGCTGTACACCTGCAAAAGAGAGCAATAGGCAGGCAGGAAACAGTAACACAAAAATATGAATGAAAATCTTCACAGTGCCCCTTCCTTCCTTCCCCCCCTCCCCCCTCCCCCTCCCTCCCTCCCTCCCTCCCTCCCTCCCTCCCTCCCTCCCTCCTTCCTTCCTTCCTTCCTTCCTTCCTTCCCAAAATGTTAGAGATCAGAAACACATATTTATTGGTAATGGAAATCCAAAATTAAATATGAATTTAAAAATATGAATTAATTTCTGATCCACCAAATGCCATCACTAAATAGCCACAAATCATTGCCTTTTTAGATCCTTTTTTTCCATATACTACTAACTCAGAGTCTTAAAAAAGTTCCTTTTTAAAAAAAAAGCAAGATCAACAATATTATATTTGGTGCAAAAACAAAGCAAAAATACAGCAAAGGAGATAAGTTTCTAGTTTAAAAAAACTGTGCTGGGATAATTCCAGTTTTAAAACCTGTATAAATAGAAAGTGAAAGCTCTGTAGGAATATTGCTCAGACTAAAAGCCATGTTTCCCCCAAATGAAGAATGACAAAAACTAAATTTATTTTAATAGTAAATTAAAATTAAATTTAATTTAATGATTCTAATGATTCAATGTATTTAAACATTCCCGTTTTCTTCAGAAAACATGACAATTAAGGGTATACTTGGCTTAGGCCCGTGGTATTTGGCAGACCATCTGTGGCCAGCGACAACTCCCCATCGCCCGGTGCATTCCCACAGGGAGGGCCTCCTTGGGGTGCTGTCGGCCAGACAATGTCGGCTGGCGACCCCTAGGGAGCGGGCCTTCTCTATGGGCGCACCTACCCTGTGGAATCAGCTCCCCCTGGGGCTCCGGATGGCCCCTGACCTTCTCTCTTTCCACCGTGGCCTTAAAACATAGCTATTTCGCCTGGCTGGCTTGGACTGAAGGGGTTTTAGAGGGGATTTTAATGGTTTTTATAGTTTTATAGTTTTATTGGGTACTTTCAAAGGAAGGATTGGACTGTGTGTTTTTTATTGTTGTGAGCTGCCCTGAGTCCTTTTGGAGATAGGGCGGCATATAAGTTGTCATAATAATAATAATAATAATAATAATAATAATAATAATAATAATAAT
>WNWU01000018.1:20280660-20308350 GCA_012654045.1 Ptyas mucosa | reverse complement strand
TTTTATTTTATTTTATTTTATTTTATTTTATTTTATTTTATTTTATTATTACTTATATGCCGCCCTATCTCCATAGGACTCAGGGCGGCTCACAACAATTAAAACAAGCCAATAAAAACATAAAATAGATACATAAACAAATATTAAAACCCGTTAAAATAACTGAAAACCCCCTTAGTCCAGGCTAGATGCTGTGAACAGCCATGTTTTTAATTCACGGCGGAAGGTGCTGAGGTCAGGAGCCAGCCAGAGCCCCAGGGGGAGTTGATTCCAAAGGGTGGGCGCGCCCACAGAGAAAGCTCTACCCCCAGGGGCTGCCAGCCGACATTGTCTAGCTGATGGTTCCCGGAGAGTTAGTATGCACGAGCCCATTTTATACCTGATTGGAATGTGAGACGTTGTGATCTCACATTGAAGTTGAAGTTATTGAAGTTGTTTGGAGAAAAAGTGTTAGGGTACTAGATCAAGTGTAAGCAAAGGCAAATGAGTAGCCCTATCCTAAATGGAGGCTGAGCCTCATGGAAAATAGCTTTATGTGGCATCAGTCAAGAAATGAAATCTCTGACACACATTGATTATTAATTGACTGCATACCCTACAATACTCTAGACTGGTATTTCTCAGCCTTGGCAACTTTAATATGCATGAATGACAACTCAGCAAGCAGCTTGCTGGCTTGGGAATTCTGGGAGTTCATGTCCATATATAAACATTGCTAAGACTGAAAAATATTGATTAGATGATTACAAGATGGTGGATAAAAGCGAGGGTTTTATGTACCCCCTTGCTGCTATTTAGTATGCTCCATGGCATTTTTTTCTTGCCTAAATCATACTTCTGCCTGTCATCACTCATATGAGTTCCTTTATAGACATATATCAGTCTTGAAGCATACAATGATCATTCAATGAACCTCCCACTGACAAATATGCTCCCACAGAGAGGGTCTCCTCAGGGTGCTGTCGGTCAAGCAATGTCGACTGGCGACCCCCAGGGGGAGAGCCTTCTCTGTGGGGGCACCCGCCCTCTGAAACAGGCCACCCTCAGGGATACAATTGATCCCGGACCTCCGTACTTTCCGCTGGGCTCTGAAGACTTTTTTCTTTCAGCAAGCCGGGCAGGCTTAAATTTTTAATTGTTTTATGGGTAAGGAGTTTTAAATTGGGGAAGCCAAACGGATTTCATTATGTTTTAAATTATTTTAATTTTCATATTGTATGTATTTTAATTCTGGCTGTTCACCGCCCTGAGTCCCCAGGGAGAAGAGCGGTATAAAAATTTAATAAATTCAAATTCAATTCAATTCAATTTGTATAATATTGAATGCCTTGCTGGCCCCTTAAGCAGCTTCCACTCCTATCGACTACCTCTATGTTTTCAGTTGAAGCAAGCACCTCTATGGTTGTCTTTCTCTTGTCAATTCTTCACCATTCCTAGTCCAAATTGGTGGTTAGTGTCGTTACTGCTGACAAAAGCAATGTTAGGGTCACTTTCTCACTGGTGACTTACAGCATCTTCATAGCATCAGCCAGCCATCAGTGAAGTGACATTACTATGATTTAACTCATCATAGTTATTTTGGCACAATGATGGTTGGATGCCTCTAGAAGATGCAAGGAGTTGCTAGTGACTATTCTAGAGATGAGGAGCTTTATTTAGCAATATTCAGGGTGCAGGAGGCTATAGGAAAAGACCCATCTCTTGGCAGGGAACTCAAATGTTACAGATTCAAAAATAATAGAGTCTGGTTGTTTTAATGACAAAGACCTCTGTAAATACCTCTGTAGGTATTATGAGGACTTGTGGTTTTACTGTGCTGATTGATGGTTCTCACTAATTTGGGAAATGTTGCTGGTTTAGTGCTTATATTATACATTTCTTTTAACATATTTTAGCAATTTAAAAATGATATTGTACTGATATTGTATGCTTAATATATGTGGCCCAGATGGTTTTCACTGCTATGTAATAATAAATGATTTAAAATGTAATTGAATCAATAAATGGCCTACAATTGTCATACTATTTAAATAAAAATGTATAAGATTTGTGTAAAGCTCAGTGAATTGTTTACATCTTTTTAAAAATGTTCTAAGAAGGATAAGGATGAGCAGGGCATGAAGATTTCATCCTGAAAAGTGATTAGTACACAAGTTCAGCCAACCTATAACTATATCCAGGAGAATGACTCAAAGTTATTTTCATTGATTTTGGGCTGTATAACACAAATGTGCTGATCACAGTTTTTGGTGAACTACAAAGTTATGGGAGAGTAGTATAGCCTTCAGAAAAGAGTGATTGGATGTTCTTTTCATGATGCCGAATCTCTTGATGGCCTTGGAACAATTACTTACTGTCATTTTATTTATTTAATTTGCCTAACAAAAGCCTACAGTCACTGTATTCATCATGGTGGCTCTACTCCATGGGGCTAGTGGATTAGCTTCATTAGAGCACTTTGGAAATGAAGGATAGTTGGCCACATGTAAACCTATTTCTTCACCTATTCTGTTCTTAATGAAGAGTAAACTTCATAATTTTACCAAGCTTTCTTTTCAAGGTAGACATTTGTTTATTATGCATGCATTTATTACTAGGATTTCTATATCATCTAGCTCAAACGACTCCTGGTAGCCTACAAGAAGATGGCATATGTAATAAGCAATTTGTTAAAAAAAAACATTCCATAAATGCAAATATACCTGCCTACCCCATCAAATGGAGCTCCCATATCAGTAATTTCTCAAGCATACATTCAAAGAGAACAGCCTTAATTGTCTTACTGAAGACCAATATGGAGACTGCTAGGCTTATCCTCCAGGGACACACTTTCCACATTACAGAGGTGGCCTGGCCCCTTGATGCAGGTATGGCCCTGTTTCTTAACCTTAGCAGATTTAAGGTGTGGACTTCAATGCCCAGAATTCCCTAGCAGCCCTCATATGGATATGGGGGTGGGGATAAGTCACTTCCTATGGGTGTGCATAGGCATAGCAGAATTTATCTGCAGGAGGCGATCCCTTAGGTACCCTGATGCCAAGCCACATGGGCTTTTATAGATCAAACCCGCTTTCTAGAATTAGATTACTGGAGCTCTATGTGAATATTAATCTGTATGAGTCTTATTCCTATTAAACTGTATGAGTCTTATTCCTTTAACATTTTAAGCATCTTTCCTGTTGCATAATCTATGTGCTTTTTAATGTGTGACATCTCATTTCCTTCCATCTCTTTCTTTTGCATGCCAGCCATCTGCCCCCATCTGCAAATGGAAATGAAAGGTTTTGTCCTTTCGCATCTCAAAATCTCTGGAAATTTGGTCAACAACCTAATAATATCCAGACTTTAATAAGACTTCACTTTCCCTCTGAGAAATCAGTTGACCAAGGACACCTTTGGATTCTACTCTTTCACAAGATATTTGAATAGCTCTTATGCTGCTTATTGATGTCACTTAGAGAGGAGTCTCTAAAGGCACACATGCACACACGCAAACACCCCTTCTAAATAAAATTAATATTACTAATTTCAAATAATCACAAAGGAAACATATCTTTTGATTGAGATTTGGTCTCTAACACCTGCCTTGAAACAGTGAGACTTTCTCTCACATGCAGCTTGTGCTGTTATGTAATTGTTAGCAGAGTAAATTATTTAGCTGGTCAGAAGAAGGGGGAAAATAGTGCATTTCTTTTCCATCTTGAGTGGACAGCTTAGTGACGAGCATTCAGGCATATGAAATCTGAGGCAAAGGGAATCAAAGCAGGCATGAAAGTTTCATTAGAGCTGAACAGGAAAAGCCATCCTGGCTGACATGATTTCCAAATGAACCTGAAACTGCCCATGACCAGTGAGGGCATTTTCAAAGTTCTGCAGGCTGGGCCTAGGGAAGCAGTCTCAGAGAAAATGATTGGGCAGGCAGCTGTGTCTGTTGCAGGCAAGCATATCTGGGGGTGGAAAGCCTAACTCTTCAAAGAGAAACTTTTCATGTACTTTGCCACAGAGGAGCAATGTGAATTTCCAGCTACTTTCTTTACTGCCATATTCCACAACTCTCACTTCAAAGCTGCCTGGGTCACATGATTGATCTCTAATTGTTCTAGAAACAATAAAACCAACATAAAGTAGAAGCTGAGCTGCAAATTTGGAAGCTGCTCCATGAATGGAAAGGGATGCCATGCAGTGGTGAAATCCTCCGTAGGTTGTCATCAGTTCGCTGCCCATGCATGTGCGCTACACGCCAAGCGCACGCTCCACAGCACATGCACAGTGTGTGCCAAATGCACACTGTGCGTGCATGCATACACAGTGCATGCCAAATGCATGCTGCATGCGCAGGGCGCACCAAACACACACTGCACACGTGCACATGCGCAGTACACACCAAACACGCACTTTGCACGGAAAAAGGAGCCATTTGAAGGTAAATAAAACAGTGAGTGGGGGGAACAGCTGTGCTGCACAATTTAGATTCGTTCAAGAGCAGGATTTCATGCTTTCTAGCAAATATAAATCACGCGGCACAGCTGATCGTTGGAAATACCAGTTCGGACAAACTGGTAGCTTTTTTTACTACTGGTTCATCCAAACTGCTATGAACCGGTAGCATTTCACCCCTGGTGCCATGCCTTATCCTCTTGGCAACACTCTAGAGCAGGGATCTTCAACCTTGGCAACTTTAAGACTTGTGGACTTCAACTCTCAGAATTCCTCAGCCAGCTTTGGGAGTTGAAGTCCACAAGTCTTAAAGTTGCCAAGGTTGGAGACCTCTGCTCTAGATCATCATTATTCAAAAATATAATGTAAGCACTTACACATGTCCCACAGATAAGATTAGATTCTAGGGATCTTGGAGGCCTTCTCCTCCATATTCCTGCTAGGATAGGAATTCTCACACTATCCCAGACAAATGGTTCTCCAAACCTTGTTTGAAAATCTCTTAATGATTAAGTATTTATGACTTCACAAAACAGGCTGTTCTATCACTTAATAGCTCTTATGGCCTGGAAATTTCTCCTTATTATGAATTTGGATCTCCCTCGGTAAACTTCCATCCAGTAGTTCTTGCCTTACCTTGGAGCATCATCTTCCTTGTAACTGCTTTTCAAATATTGTAAGAGTGCTATCATGTCTCCTCTTAGCCTTCTGTTCTTTGGAGTAAACATAAACAGTCCTTTTAATTTTCCTTCTTGAAATTTAACCTCCAAGCCCCTCACCATCTTTGTTGCCCTTCTTTGTACTATTTATAGTTCTGCAGCATCTTTCTTATTTTGTACTAATCAAATACCAAATGGACACGGTATTTCAATTGGAATCTGACCTGTTCAAAATAAAGTGGGACTTTCATGTTCTGTGATTATACCTCTGTGGATGCAGTTAAAGATTGCACTGCCTCACATTCCTGAATCATGCTTAATTTGTGGTCTACTAGGACACCAGATCCTCCTGGCACATACTATTTCTGAGCCAAGTACCTTGTACCTGTGGATTTGGTTTTTCCTACCGAGTGCAGAATCTTACCTTTCTTACCACTAAAAAACAGTTTGTTGGATAAAGTCCAAAGTTCAAGTCTTTCAAGATTCTTTTCAACCTTTGACCTGTCTTCTGAGATATTAGTAGTTCATCTCCCAGCTTGATGTTAGATGTAGCTCTGATGAGCATCTCTTATATCTTCTTGCCTAAGTCATTAAGAAACAATGTGGAAGAGCACTGGATCTAGGACAAAACCCTGAAGTACCCACATTATTCTCCCCCCACCCCATATCTTCTGCTGAATTAACACCTGTTCCAATATTGGCTTGGACTTCTTGGAGTTAGACTCTCAACACATCTGGAGGGAACTGGATTGTGCAAGCTATTTGAAATGATAATAATTGGAATGAACATGGCATCTCCTTGCACATGCTCCATCACTGAGCTATAGACTTGTGCCAAATCACCTCAAGTTCATCATAGCTCAACACAATAACACACATAACTGAATTCAGGGCTATAGGGGCATTGTGACTTTTAAATACCAGCAGCACTTCCTGCTGGAGAATATTTAATCATGAACTTAAAGTTTGTCAAAGAATGGCTCTGACCTCTAAAGCTTTTTATCGATTACCTCTGAGTCCATTGTGTTTCAATGCACTTTCTCAGGCAAAGAGATGGCAAAATCAGGCATAAGCAAAAAAAAAAAAAAAAGTCAGATCCCAGCAAGCGATAAGCAATAGCTCTGTTCCAGATTTAATAAGAGCTATTGCTGGCTTCACAAGACAACAGGCATAAAATATTGCATTATGCCATATGCTACTTGGGGGGAAAATCCGCTGGAATTACACAGCTCCAGGGGGAAGCAGATAGTGGCAGCTATTTTGCGTTAATAAATGGTGCCTTGATAGACAAAATAGTAATTGGTCCCCATTGTTTCAGAGTCTTTTGATTCTTACTTTCATGCACATTTAATATTTTCTATCTTGAAAATTGATGTGGGGAGTTTCAACCATGGATAGTAATTAGCTTTTCTTGTTAGGGGTTACAAGGAAATCGTGACTTTAGAAACTCACTTTAAAAGGAGTGTCAAAGTCTGGATCAGAAACTGGGCAAAGGTTAAATGCCCATGCGAAAAACCACAAATTGGTTCAAGTTAGGACTGAGCTGATGTCTCTTGCTGCTTTTCTACACATATTTTACTGTAGTAATGTCAAAAAACTTGTTGGGTTGTCCCTTCGTTATGTTTGTTAATTGAAATTAATATAATTTGGTTTCTGTCATAATAATTTTTATTCCCATCTACATAATTGGCTTCAAGTAATGTTATAATACTGGACATAGAATAGGGACAATAGCCTATTTAAATATTGCATGTTGACTGGTTGGGATTGTTGTTGTGATTAATTGGCCAAAAAAAAAAAAAATAGAAGCAATGAAGGTAATTATTGATGTCAAAGAAGCTCTGAATGGCACTGAACACACATTATCAACATCACTATTTCAGAATCTGTGTGGTTTTTTCAAAGAAAATATTGTATTCAAACAAAACAGCTCAAAAGTTGAAAATAATTAACTATTTCAATATGTGTCCTCATCCCACTATGCCACAGATTCTCTGTGTTCTTATTTTTTGAATTCACCATTCATTGAACTGAAGACCTGATTACACTGAGAGGAATGCCTATAGACATAGTGTTTATATTTGTCACTGTTGGTTGCTATAATTTTTCTGTTTTATTCTTTCACCTATTAAAGTCATTTTTATGCATGGTTTTTGCATGTATTTGCATTAAAATTATCTTTGAATTTTGTTTTTTCTTTCTTTTTCTGTTGTTTTTTGTAAAGTATTTTAAATAATAAAATAAATTTTAAAAAATAAATGGAAGAAATATGGCAACTGTTGAAAACTAATTTTACATTAATCAAAAGAGGTGCTTTGGGAGAAGAGTTGCGTTAAGATTCAGATTCAGAACATGATGTGGACAATAGAACAATGTTTGCCCTCATAGCAAGGTGACAGATCATCATCATCGAGGGGTCGATCTATATGGTCACTGATTCTAACTTAATGGCAATCAATCAGTCAGTCAGTCAGTCAGTCAAAGTTATGCATTACATCAGGAGCTTTTAAAGTCTTGAGACACAATCCTAGAGCCTCTTCCAAAGTTTTCTTTAAGTTGTGAAGAGCCTGCCCAGTTTATTTTGAGGTCATATCTTTTCCTCCTGGAGTAGACCAATCTCTCTTAGCCTGACAGAAGACTCATTTTTGGTTTAGAAGTATCAGAAGAAAATGGTAACCTGTTAGTTCTTTTCTGTAAAACTGAAAAAAAGACAGGCAGTCCCTCACAATAATATTATTTGCATAGTTAAAAGTGAAATGGAACTGATTAGTGAATGATTTGTTAAAGGGATAAATGAACAATGGAGGAAAGCTATACAAAAATTAGTATGGTGCCGTGTTTCCCCCAAAATAAGACCCTGTCTTATATTTTTTTTGAACTTTGAAATAAGCCTTATTGCCATGTGCTCAAAAGCCCGATTGGGTTTATTATCAGGGGATGTCTTATTTTGGGGGGGAAAACGGTACTATTATAAAATAATTATTTTAAATCAAAATAGAAGATTGTTAGAAGGAAGAAAGAGATGAAGAAGGAATAGAAAGCTGGATAAACAAAGAAGCAGAAGAAGGATTAAGCAATAATGGATTAAATGAAAATGGGAATGAGAATGGTGAAAAACAAATCAGATGATCATACTTGGTTCACAAATTGAAACCTGGGAAATAGTGAAAGATAACTGTAAACTAAAGCAAATCTCTATTTCTCTCCCGCTCCCTCTCCCTCTCTCTTTCGTCCATTCAAAAGGTTGCAAGGGATGGCAGGTGCTGATTTGATCATAAAGATCACTCTCATTTGAGGATAGAGCTATTGGTCACAAATAATATGAGGGCCAAATGTAGTTTTTAGCTCCAAAGAGCTTGAATTCATCTCTTTCAAAGAGTGGAACTTTATTATAAGAATCTTATAGTATATTGTACTAGATAACTTGTTGACATTGCATCAGGACTGAGAGGGAACATTTTGCTTCACAGCAGCTTTAGATATCCTATTGCCAGCAGCCCATAGAAATAAATTCTTCATTGAATCAATCAAGTTGAAAAGTCCTCGGCTTAGAACTACCAGTGCATTTCAGTTTAAAAGAAACCATGAGCCAAATGTAGAGGGAGGAACATCTGGAGAATGTTGAGAAAAGAAAAAAAAAGTGTTGATTAAATTATTCAAAGAAGGGTATATTCATCTGAGACTTGACAGTCTTTTTAGAAGGAATAAAAGTAAACATACCATGACTGGAAGTAGCACAGTTCAACCTTTAAAGTTAACATTGCCTTTTCTCCTCTACAGTACTCTTATGTTAGTCTCATAATTTTATATTTGGAAGTCATTATTTGGACCTCTGGTATACTGTTAAGCAACCACAAGTCAAATCAGTGTTAAGTATGAGAATCTAGTGCCTTTCCATTTATCTGATTTGTGACTCATTGCTACTGCCTTATCTACTTTTAATTAAATACCATAAAATACTCTTGGTCAGCACTTTGACTTTTCGTTTCTTCATAATGTTGTTAATTTAAAGTGGATTGTTGCTACCTTGCATGGAATTAAATTTTCAAGAATTTGCATAGTGCTAATTCAGTGTTCAAGAAGAGAAAGAGAGAGTGAGTTGGAGTTGCAACATACTGTAGCTCTGGGGTGAAATGTAAAATTTGTTACTACTGGTTCTGTGGGCGTGGCTTGGTGGGTGGGGGGTAATGAGACTAGGGTGGGCGTGGCCAACTTTTAAAAAAACTTTTCAAAGCATTTTTTCTAATGCTTTGAAAAGCTTCTGCTGTTCAGGCAACTCAGCTGGGATTGTCAGAGAGGCTTTTTAAAAAATACCTCTCTGCGGATCAGGCAACTCAGCTGGGATCGTCAGAGACTTTTCAAAGCATTTTTTTACCACCTCTTCAGCCAAGAGGTTGCAGAAAAAAATGCTTTGAAAAGCCTCTGACAATCCCAGCTGAGCTATGCGATCATCAGAGGCTTTTTTTTTTACTTTTAAAAGCATTTTTTCATCGGAAGAGGTTGTAGAAAAAATGCTTTTAAAAGTAAAAAAAAAAGTGCAGCTCAGCTGGGCATGGTGGGGAGGGAGGTGGGGTGCAGGGATTTTTGCTACCGGTTCTCTGAACCACCCGCTGCCATTGCTACCAGTTCGGATGATCCGGTCCGAACCGGGAGCATTTCACCCCGCTGTAGGTATAGGGTAGCTGGTTGAATAAGAAAGAGAAAGAGAGAGAGTGTGTATTTGCTGTCTGGGACTAAGGCTGATGTAGCCATAAAGATTGGTATATGGTGTATAGAGGGCCATATACAGGGTATAGAGACCACATGAACATAAAATCAAAGTTATGCTTTTCATATCAAGCTTCACCTTACTATAAGCCATAGCTCAATGAGTGAATGTATTGTAATTGCCTAGTATTCCTCTATGGGCTGTTCCTCTATGACTGTAGAGTTGGCTATAGAATCAAGAGCTACAAACTATTCCAATCCATATGTCATAGGTATGCAGTTCCCAGCATCTCTTGTCATTCAGCACACCTCCTATAAATGAGCGATGTGAGTTAATGGTCTGCCTTGGAAATGCCTATTTGCTAGGTTCTGCACTATGAAGCACAGCACTGTGGCTCACTAATGATAGGAGATCAATTGCCTAATAGGTTCTTTATAGGTGTAGTGTACACAGCACCAAAGTAAAACCTGAACTGGTACTCTGACCAGAGATTCATCCTCATCAAAGAGCCTTGGTGGTGCACTGGACTAAAGTGCTGTTAAGTAGCACTTAGCTGCCAGCTGCCTGCAATTACTATGAGTTCAAATCTCACCAGGCTCAAGGTTGACTCAGCCTTCCATCCTTCCGAGGTAGGTAAAATGAGGACCCGGATTGTGGGGGGCAATAAACTGACTTTGTATAAAAAGAACACCGCTTAGGGCCCCCTGAAAGCCCTACTAAGCAGGTATATACAAAAGTATGAAAGCTATTGCTTAACGCATTGTAAGCCGCCCTGAGTCTCCGGAGAAGGGCAGCATATAAATCGAACCAATAAATAAATAAACAATAAATACAATAAATCCTCATTGCCAAATGTCTAATAACAGAATAACAGAGTTGGAAGGGACCTTGGAGGTCTTCTAGTCCAATCCCCCTACTCAAGCAGGAAATCCTATAACACTCTAGACTGTCCAAACTCTTTTTAAAAGCTTCCAATGATGGAGCACCCACAATTTTTGAAGGCAACTCATTCTACTGGTTAATTGTTATCGCTATTAGGAAATTTCTCCTTAGTTCTAGGTAGGTTGCTTCTCTTCTTGATTAGGAGACTTGGATGAGATATGGTAATATATGAGTAGAAACCAAAGGAACAAGGAAACCTCTAGAATGTCAGCAGCTCAGAGAAGAGATGTCTCAGATTAAGGCAAAAAGAGACTTATTCACTTCAGGTCTCTGTCTTGCTTCAATTCAAAACCTGAGCAACTATATAAAGCAAACAGAGAAGGTCACCACCTGTAATCCTACAGATTCAGTGTACGGATATCATATTTTAATTACAAAAGTATCAATAACCACAAGATGGCAGCAAATAGATACAGAAAATGCTAACTCTTCACTACCATCTAATGGTCATCTGGATTCTTGCAGCACAGAATTAGAAGCCTAGCATACTAGAGGCAGTATCAATATGTTGGGAGAAAGAACGATAAACTATGCAGTCTGCCAGATGCTGCCTTGATTTAATCTGCCGCCTTCTTACAGTAAGAAACACTGTCCCATTGCAAATGAAGAAGGAAGATCTGATTGTCAATTCAGTCGTCTTTTATTTCTGGAATGAGAATGAATGTTTCCATTTTGTTCTTTGCTTCAGGCAGCAAACTATCTTGGGCTAGTGTTGCACCACCACTTTACTTAATTTGTTATATTCCCCCTACCCCATCTGTCCATAAATGTTAACCAAAGCACCACAGTGTTGTAAATGGATCAGAAGAAAAGAAGGGGGCAGGGGAACTTGCAGCCAGCTGGATTTTCCTGTCTGATATATATTTGTGTTCCTGCTGAAAATACTTGTATCATCTCTTTTCTTGATTTATGGTCTCCAGGAGTTTGTTAACAGCATAACTCAGATCCTTCTACATTACCTAAGGCTCTGGAAATAAGAACTTTCCTAGTCTGTGGTGGTTCAGCATGGATTCAGAAATCACCACTTCATTAAAATTGTTCCTCAGCTGGATATTCTACATGCTGGTCTGATATATTACTCCTTGGGTTTATGTTTTTTCTCCTTTCACTCTTTTAAGAGTGGATTCATTTCCTCTCACCCACCTGCCGTGATAATTTATTCCCTCTAATGAGGGGAGGCATAGAAGGCTGAAACTATTAGAACGTGAGCTGTGGCTTTTTGACAAGAATTTCAGCCTAGGGATCCTACAGATACTCAACAGGTCCAGTTTCTGTGAAATGGAGAGTTTAGGTCACAAGACAAGTATGTGGGCAAGCAACAAAGTACACATAGTGGGACAAAGAGAAAACTAAAAATAGAAGGGCAGGTTTTGCTTTGCCTTTTTAAAACAATGTCAGCAGAGTCAATAAGATTGTTCTGCTGCTTTGCAGAGATCATCCTCAACATTTCAATGAGAGGCTACCCTAAAAAGTTATTTTGAGTGAGGATACCCTGATTATGGAACTTTTGCTCTAGAACTGTTCCCTAGACATTACTCATCTCTTTTGTTTATTATACTTACACAGTTTTCATGAAAGAAACATCTAGTATACACATAGTAAAATTACAATTAAAAACATCAATAGGAAAAACAGAAATGGCAGCTGATGTGTAGGACCTGTAACACTCACAAAAGCAAGCTGCAGTGTGTACTGCTTCTGTTCAAATTTCCAACCAGCTAGCCATGCCCTTCTTCTGTGTATTTCATCTCATTAACTGTTTCCATTTTTCTGCCAAAAGATGGCTAATATTTCACAGCTAGTGGAACTGGAATTTCCTAAGCTTGTTAATACTTCCCTTTGTGTGTCAGGGGTCAATGCACTTTTACTTACATAAAATCAACACTTAGAAAATATGGTATTTGTGTATCATAGGGTGGAGGCTGGGAATAGCAACTTGTTTTAACAAGTTGTAGGTAGGTATAAAATAAGATGGTTTTGTGAATGAGAAGCCAAAAGAAATGGTGAAAATAGACTGTCTAGGAAGAGTACTCCAAAGTCTATGAACTACCACTATGGAGGTTGTGTCTCCCATCCCTGATAAATTTAAATCATTGAGAGGCCCAATTATATTATAATCTTCTTAGTTTATTTAGGATAATGAAATCTATCAGATTAAGAGTGCAAAAACATTCCAGTCATAGAACCAAAAGTGAATTGACTCCCAATTCTGCTCTTGAATGGGATGATAGATGTCAAGATTTGTATTAATTCTGGTAGGAGCATTTATTGTATTGCTGCTTTTGTCACAATTAGAAGGAAATGCAGTTGTTCTGACCATAGGGATTATTCAGATATTGTATTTATTCCTAACTTAATGCTGGAACTGGGAGAGCCCCACCACAATGACGTGGGTTCATGTAGTTCTCTAGCCTTCAGAAATAACCCCAAACTGCCCTGCTGTCTTTATTTTTTTACAGGAGAAGAAAAAAATAAAACTTTTTTTCCTATTAGGATGAAAGGAATAATGAATTAGAGTTTATTTACTTTGTTAGGAGACTCAGTGCTTTTGAAGTAAATTCCACACAGAGGTAAATGAACGTGAATAATAGTGATATTCTTGTGTACATTGCAAAAGGCTGTGTGTTAGCTTCCAGTGCTTTACTGAAATGTTCTTATTCTGTTATCTCTTACTTGAAAAGAGGAATTCAACAGGGAAAATTTCTTAACACGATTACAACTTGCCACAGTTTGTTTGCAACAACACAAAGATTAAACAAAGCAAAGCAAAATCCCATCCTTTTCAGATGAGTGCTTAGACTGTGTTCAGAATTATTTCTTCCCTTTATATAAATTTCTCAAAGCCAGAATACTATTTTGGACATTTTATTATGGAATTGCAAACTTATTTGATGATAACCTGATGACATCATTTTCTGGATGATTCCTACCGTTGAATTCCCATATTGTTCTGGGAGTGGAATGTTCTGGCACTCAGCCACAAGGTAGCTGTGTGTGAGAATATCCTGTTTTTTGTTCCCCAACTCTCTCTGCAGTGGATTGCTGCCTTTCTGGTTTCCCAAATGTCAGTTAAATCCCAAGACAAGATGACATGAGGGGCATTGAGCCGAGGTGGCGCAGTGGTTAGAGTGCAGTACTGCAGCTACTTCAGCTGACTGCTAGTTTAGCAGATCAGCGGTTCAAATCTCACCAGCCTTCCATCCTTCCAAGGTGGGTAAAATGAGGACCCAGATTGTTGGGGGCAATATGCTATTTAGTATACTGTCTTTGGTGTAAGCCGCCCAGAGTCCTCGGAGAGTGGGCGGCATAGAAATATGACTAATAAAATAAATAAAATAATAAATAAATTCTTAGTTGGGCTTTTTCAGATTGGGGAGCGAAGTCATACAAGCAGCCTTCAAGATAATGAAAAGATGAGTAATACAAAACAGTAATATCAGCAATGCCTCTGGCAGTAAAGCAATTTTACAGACCTCACCAAGAGGTATTCCAAAGAATTTCTCCAGGATCCCAAGAAAAAGGAAAAAGAGCAAGTTTATTTTGCTCAAGAACAATATTTCAGAAATTAATGCACATTTAAACTACAGGTAATCCTGGATTTACAACCATTGCAGCATCCCCACATTCACATGATCAGAATTATGATGCTTAGCCACCAGCATGTATTTACAATGGCTGCAGCATTCCTTGATCATGTAATCACCATTTGCGACCTTTCCAGCTGATTCCAACAAGCAAAGTCACTGGGGAAAGCCAGTTTTGCATAACAACTGTGGAAAAAAGATCACAAAATTGGGCACAACTCACTTAACAACCTCCTTGCCATAGTGGTGCAGTGGTTAGAATGCAGTATGTGTTGGATTGTTTTCATTGCAGATCAGTAGAAATGGGAGCAGGATCCACATCTCTTTTGTTCGGTTTCCTGGAAATTCTGGAAATTTCCCACCAAAAACAATCATAGAATTTGTCCCTTTGAGTTCTACTGTTGTGTGTATCCAGTACAATGAAACATTAAAACCTGGAGGCTACCAGCAGCAATGGATTCCATCAGCTTCTCTTCATCCAAACATGCACAAGAATATTCAATTCTGCCAAGGGCTTTTTGTTCTGCCCAAGTATCAATTTGCTATTCCAGGCCTGACTTTTCCTTTCCCAAATTGTGTGGCAATTTTCTGATATCGACAAATACCGGCTTGGGATTTAAAAGACAATTACCCAACTCACCTTTCACTTTGCTCAGAGAGGGAAAGTGAGCTCTGCTGTCCAGCAGTAAAAGGTTAATGCACTCTTTCAAAACTCCATATGGGTCCCTTTCTTTATTTGGCATTTTTGTTGGACTATTTACTTTACATTTATTCTCTTTGTAGCACCAGAAGGTTGTCTTTTTAAACATGCATTTTTATCTCAAGTGAAGGTAAACTGACTTCCCTGATGGTGAGTCAGGAAACACCTGATGTTAGAAGTGCACACTGAATAGCAGATTATGATGATGATGATGAAAAAAAAGGAACTGTCTTCCATTCAACAAGGTATGATGTCTCACAAAAATATCTTCTCCTGCTCTTTCTTCACAACATAATCTTATAAGGTAAATCACCTCACAGGTAAAAATTAGAAAAAAACCAACATTTTAATAGTCAGAACATTTGACAGCAAATCCATTCGCCAAGAATGATAATAGAAGCTGCCTTTCTCAAGATTTTGAAGACTGAACAACCAACTGTTTGCTAAGGGTGAGTAAACCAGATGGGTCCATCTTATTTATCTGCTATTTTTCAAAGCAGATTTCTGATTTGTCCTTGTTCATGTTGATTTTTAACAAACAAACAAATGAAAAAGTTGGCTGAATGGGGATCTGAACGTGGCTCTCCGATTATGACAAAACCTCTCTTTTGAGGTCCTGCTCATGAGTTTTCTGATCACCATTAAAAAGATAATGTTTGGATGATTTAGCAAGGTTCTTCTCATAGTATTATTAAGGAGACAAATGCAGCAGTTGTCTTGTCTCGGGGGTTTTTTTTTTTTTGCAGCTACCAACAGGTGAAGTAGAATGTATGTTTAAGCCTGGAGGTACATATTTCCAGGGCTCTCTCATATTTTATGTGTGTTTCAAGTCCAGCAGACACCATGATGTCAAAAAGCTACAGCCATTGATTTACATCCATGCAATGAACCAACACAGGTGGGACACTATATTTTTATTGCTGACTTTGTTTGAAAAAGCAGGGAAGGGGAGGAGAGGCTATAAACATGAAAGAATTGCTGCAGGGTCATTGCACATTGTCAGCACAAGAGATGGAAGAAGGATAGATTTGCAAGACGCTCAGAGAAATGGATCAGGCTCAGCTTTCGACATGGTTTAGGCTCTGGACTGGATCCAAGAACTGTTGTTGTGGAAACAGCTTCTGGCAAGGTCCATTGTAGAAACAGATCACATTTTCTGAGAAGGCAACTTTGCATGTTGCTCATACATCTGAGAAGACTGTTTCAAAAGAGGCCTTGCTGAGCCATCCAAATTGTTTAGAAGTCAGTGCTTGGTTGGCTAAATAAGAAACTATAGAATAATAGCAAAGTGGAAAGGTGATGTGTCAGCTGGCCAGGCAAGCATCCAAACATTCTGCAAACATCTGATCTGACTGCATTCATCTGGCACTCTTTTTCAGAACTTGATATTGACGGATGCTTCCAAGGGACTATAAGATATATGCTTCTGAATGGTTGGTCTTTCAGGTAAAAAAAAAAAGATGTCCCTCAAGAGATTTGGTTCCAACCTGTCTACTATTTCTGCCTGAAAGAGCTGTTGCTAGTCAGAGGAGGAGATAAAGTGCTAATGTCAACCCTATAAAATTGACTAGATTAAGAAACCAACACCATGTAGGTCAGTATTTTTATTACAATACTATAGCAACAGAGTCTTGCAGGTCTGAATGTGCTCCCCATCCATTTTATCTTTGTGTAAATTAGGAAGGGGCCTTTTTGATATATTTATTGAAATACTGTATTTTTTGGAGTATAAGACACACCTTCTCCCCCCCCCAAAAAGAGGGTGAAAATCTGGGTGCGTGTTATACTCTGAATGTATCCCCACCCAGCTTCTCAAATGAAGGTTTCAGAAGCTGAAAAAGGCATCAGAAACAAACCTTCAGAAAAGAAGCCCCCAAACAGAGCTTCAGAGGCTTTTTTTTCCCCTGAAGCTCTGTTTTGGAGGCTTTCAGAGGCAGGAAAAAAAGCAAAAAAAAGCAAGGCACAGAGCTCACAACCAAGGAACCTGTTGCTAAAATTCACTTTTGGGGACAGCTGATTGGGGGTATTCTGGGAGGCTGATCCACCTGCCAATCAGCTTTTTTCTTATTTTCCTCCCCCAAAACTAAGGTGCATCTTATACTCTGAAAAATACGGTAAGTTTCTTGGCCTAGGCTCAAGCAATGCTTATCTGACTGTTGCCTTGGTAGCAGCTCTTCCTCCTATTCTTCAAAGCCATTCTCTATGCTCTCTACAGCTTAATGGAACAATGTCTTGTCTCAGTAGAAGGCACATTCCTATGTTCACAAATTATATAAAAGTTGATTCTCTTATATGTCTGCACTATTGCAATAGTACTTACATTGCATTCTTCTACCATACAAACTATTACAATGACGCAGTAGCTCAGTGGCTAAAATGCTGAGCTTGTCAATCGAAAGGTCAGCAGTTCAGTGGTTCGAATCCCTAGTGCCGTGTAACGAGGTGAGCTCCTGTTACTTGTCCCAGCTTCTGCCAACCTAGCAGTTTGAAAGAACGTAAAAAATGCAAGTAGAAAAATAGGGACCACCTTTGGGGGGAAGGTAACAGTGTTCTGTGCGCCTTTGCTGTTGAATCATGCTGGCCACATGACCACGGAGATGTCTTTGGACAGTGCTGGCTCTTCGGCTTTGAAACGGAGATGAGCACCACTCCCTAGAGTCGGGAACAACTAGCACATATGTGCAAGGGGAACCTTTACCTTTACCTTTACCTTTACCTTTATGATGTATTTGAAAGACTATGTTAACTTATCTAGCTAACTATGCTAGCTTATCATGTATTGAGATATCTCCTCGAGCTGCTGGGAACAAAATGAAATTAGTTTATCATTCATTGCTTGTGAACTTTCAAGTGCACCATGTAGGCTATTATATGCCACTCTGTTTTCAAGTAATATTTTATTAGGTTAAAGTAGCATAGATGTTTGTGGTCAAAATCATCATATCCTTCCCTTGTTCAACTTTATGGCAAGTTTGGACAATCTGATCTGACACCATGGACACAATAGTCTGATCTTATTACAGAGATGCATAACTTTTTTCAGGCCTTTGAGAGCATATCAAATACAATTTGATCCAATTGTCCTCTTGAGTTTATGGAAATCCAAAAAAAGAAAAACCCAGGCAGAGCAGAATAAAAAATAAATGCAGTCAGGACAGAAATGAAATTTGTTTGAATGAATTTTAATTTCAATTAAAAAGGAAGTAATTAAGCACAGTGAATATGTTTACTGCCAACAGATATCTGCAGGAGCACTTACGCCAACCAATACTGGCTTGACTGATCAGATCAGATCAGATCAAACAGAGAGAAACTATTATTGAACTGATATTTTCAAAAGGTTTTGTGGGGGGGCTGAAGTGAGAAGGTACTGCTTTTCAGTGGTAGCCTCCCCTTTTGAGATCAGTCTAGCCCCCTCCTTTTTGATGTTTGGAAGCTTCTAAAATTGACTTCCTCTGATTTCAACATGTCATTTTTTCATTTTTCTTTATTGTTTATAATTTGATTGGTGTTGATTTTTATTATTTTTATTGAAGTTTATTTTACTTGATTTTTATATTCTATTCTAGTATGTAAGTCACCAGGTGTTCTTGGCATTGTGGTCAGATAGCAATGTGAAGAATAAATTACTTAATTGAGTAATTAAATAAATATGAGTTGCATGCTACTGTTTTACTGGGGGGATTTTGAGAACTGTGACCAAGGTTTTGAGGAAAGATGAGATATTGGGGCTGATGCTACTATGATACATTTCTAATCAGAACAATCTATTCTTGAACCAGGGTTTTTTTCATTGTAACTGGGAACTAAACTATGTGTTGGGGACAGCAGAGGAGGGAGAATGAATATATGCTGCTGCAAATATGTTGTTTGGAAATATTTCCAGTGCTGTCCCACTCACTCACACAGACACATAACAGTGGTTTAGTGGGTTTATTATTATTCCCCATTAATTCCCTTCCCCAAACCTCAGAACTGTCCAATTAAGTCCAGCCAAAAGCAGACGATGTTAGTCCACAGAGCAATGTCCGATGAGTCCACAAGGCACTTGAAAGTTTCCCAAAAAAGGGAAACCCACCAGACAAAATCAAATCCACAACGCAAGAGGGTTCATGAGGCATGAAAAGTCCAGGGTTCACAAGGCACAATCCAAAGTCAAGGCACGGTATCAATCCAAAGGAAGGCAGGAATCACAGCGACTAGGAAACATGCAGCTAGGAAATGTACACAGTGTTCCCAGCATCGCCTCCATCTGTCTGCTATGCTAAATAGCCAGCTTCTGATGCAAGAATGGCGAGGCTGCCTCCTTGCAAATAATCAGGCTGACCTTCACTGCTCCTACCTTTTTTCTGCCTATGTGTTCTCCATGGGTGGTATTCACTTACCTTCGCTATCGGTTCGCAAAAGTGAGCACACGTAGAGCCTTTTGCGCATGCGCAGAGCATCAAAAACATGGCATGATGATGTCCAGGTGGGTGGGCAGAGCCTCCCACAGCTGCCACTACTGGTTCACGTGAACCGGATAGAACCGGCTGAATACCACCGCTGGTGTTCTCCGATCAGGTGCAGAAGGCCAGTTCCTCTTCCTCATCACTGACGAGATGCAGCTATATGCTTTCCCCACCGAAGCCTCAGGGCTGTTCTGCTGCAGCTGTGCTTCTGCCAAATCCCTCTCAGATGGCTGCTCCGAGCCATTGACCAACTCCCCTCATTCTCCTATGAACTGAGATCTGGAGAGGTATCTGGGGAAGCGTCTGGGGGAGAGATCACACTCACTAGGCCTTAGTTCACCCACAGGTGAGGGAGAATTATGCGAAGTGTTTTTGGAAAAATCACATTTCTCAATTTGCTATGATAGGATAAATGTTCACATATATATTTGAATAACACCAGGTATCTTCATTTCATATTTTCTCCTTTGCACGTAATGCCCTAATTATTTCTTCTTCCATGTTGGCAATTCCCTGAACCACCATTTCACCCACTAATACAAATTATAAATGTATAATTTCACAAAGTCTACTGATGTTTCAATGTATTACTAACAAATAACAAAATTAATGAGGGTAGGAAGTATTTTATAAGAGAGATTAGTGTTACAGTTTATAGAAAATGAAGAAATTGAGTAAATAACAAATGCTCACCTAAAATGGGCGGCAATAATCAACATCTTAAACATCATAACCAAGAGAAGATTGCAGTAAAATTGCAATTTAATAGAACTAAACTTTCAATTTATATAATTCAGACCTATATTTTCAGGATGATATGATTAAAAAATGGCCAGAAATTAAAGCAAAAGAAACCTAGCAACTGGATTGTAATATCTTTGATCATAACTAAACTCAAAAGTCTGCATAATCCAAAATCTATGTACACAACAGAGAGGGGGGGGGAGGGAGGGAGAGAGAGAGAGAGAGAGAGAGAGGTTTCCTCTGTCCAGTTGTCTCAGGGTTGGTGCTCATCTGTTTCCTAGCTGAGAGAGACAGCATTGTCCGAAGATGCTTCTGTGGACATGTGGCCAACATCAGAGGTGGGCTGCTGCCAGTTTGGACCGGTTCACCTGAACCAGTTGTTCCGATTCTGCACGGTTCTGCTTTCAATGAGTATGTTACTTGGAACACTGACATTATGCAGATCTGAACCCTGCTATTTCATATTCAGATAAAGGCTAATAGTAATTCTTCCAAACTTCCCTATTCAGTGCTAAAAATCCAGGGGAGTGCTAGGAAAAGGGTCGATATGTACAGTTGTCATTTTATTTTCTGAGGGCCATTAATCATGTGAAATTCTCAAACAAGACTTACATTTAAATGAATTAGAACTTTCTATCTGTCCTCCCAATTTGATTGCTATGGCATTAATAATGCAATTATTGCGCTTGTTTGGAATAAAGGGCTTGAAGTTTGTTAATAGGCATTACATTTTGCAGTTGCAATGGCTCAGAATTTTGTAAGCATGAATCCTATTATTTTTGGCAGCCAATCTGAAGCTAAGTGGCATATAAAACTCTTCCCGCAAGACAATAAATGATCCCAAAATGACCAACAGTGTAGAATGCTGATTAAATTGGTGGCTGAGATTGAGGAAATTTAGGCTTAAATCTCCATTTGCTATGAAACTCAGAGGGTATTTGCTTCACATTTCCTTTCACCTTACAGGATTGTTTTTGAGAATAAAAAGATGGCTTTCAACTCCATAAAAGAAATGCCACCATACATATCCTGCAAAAGTTCAAAAAGCATTGAGGCAACACTAATGAAAACAATTTACTACAATAAATGATTAAATTGGAAGGAAATCCATCTTCTTCCCACTGCAGAATCTGCAATGTGGGATTGCGGATAATAACTACATCATCCCTAATAAATGGCCATTTCTCTTTCTTTCGTCCTTCCTTCAACAAAGTTCACTACTCCTGTCCTGTTGGTTTCACAGTGATGATATCCTCAAGAAGTTTTTTCTAATGTTTAGTTTTGATCTGTTTTTCCAATCACTATGACTGATACAGAAAGGTGATCATCAAACCAAATCAAACCCATAACATTCTCCCTTGAATATGCCATCTGACTAGGGGTTGCCTACTCCTTTGTGATAAGCAGGTCCTTAGAGACCTAATGTGAGAGACAGTTTGGTGCATCAGTTAAGACACCAGGCTAGAAACTGGGAGTTCTAGTCCCATTTTAGGTGCAAAGCTAGACACATTTTCTCAGCCTTTACAAAGCAGGCCATGGCAAAACTCACCAAGAACACTGCAGAGACTTTTCTAGGCAATCTCTGACAATCAGATACCACTGAATGGAAGGGAGAAAAGGGGAGGCTGAGGGAGGAGGGAGGAAAGGGGGGGGGGGGTTTGCAGCTGAGCTGTTGCTTCAATGAAACTGCTTTTTCCTTCCTGAACATGGGAGGCACTTAAAGAAATAAAGTTTTTGTACCATAAACCAGATGACCTTGGGGTGATAGACTAGAGGGCTCTATGACACTGCACACTCAGTGCTATTCAACACTCTGCCTGAAAGAGAGGAACGAATGGATTTATTGACTTGTGACTTTGACTCGGGCCTGCCTGCATTTCAGGGTTGTTATTATGTGGAATGATTAGGCAGCAGTGTCAGGGACAAGTGAAAACTAGAACAGCAAAGGACCTCCTTAACCTTTACCTGGACATGAGGCCATCCATAACAAGTTGTGCACAGCTTTGGAAAAACTAAGTATATCTTGCAGCACTCAATACTTTCTGCACTTGTGGCAAGCAGACAGGAATGGGAAAAGATGGATTGTCAGGGGAGATGGGTTGTAATTCAATTCTGCATAAGCTACTGTTTACCATTACTTGTCCAAGCAACATCGTTTTTATTCAAGGCATTTGAAATTCAGGCCCCATAGTTCTTGACCTAGAAAATGCCTATTTGTTATACAGTACAGCAAACTAACATGATAATATGTACAGCCAAAAGCTATTGGCGGGAAATATTCTCCATGGCTTTTTATACTTTGCTGAGTTGAAGGCACATCATACAGCTAGGCACACATTACAGTTTGGATCTCCCCAGATTTGTGGGTAGAGAAATCAGGTGGACACATTTCCCCAATTTTTACCAGAATTCTGAACAACTGTACAAGGAATATCCCCCTTCCCCAATGCTGGCTGACAGTGCCATTGTTATAGAAAAAGCCGCCCCAAAATAGTGGATAATTCCCCAGCTCCTCTTGGGATTGTGGAAACATGGAAAGGCAGGGACTGTTGCAGAGATGATTGCAAGCAATACAGAGCAAAAGATCCTATACCTAAAATCGTACTCAGTACTAGTTTTATGGAATATGTTGGGATCCACCTACTGTGTTCTCCCGAAAATAAGACCATTTTTTTGAACTCTGAAATAAGCGCTTGGCCTTATTTTGGGGGAGGTCTTATTATTTTGGGGTGCGTGGAGCAAGATGGGGCTTCTCTTGCTGTCTTACCTGATTTCCAGCTCTGTCTCCCTAGCTCTAACCAGAGGAAATGGTGGAGACCGGCTGCGCATGTGTTTAAATATTTTTGGGGAGGGCTTATTTTTGGGGGAAGGCTTATTTTCAGGGGAGGGTTTAAAACACGGTAGGGATGATGCAATAGTGAAATGGGAGAGATCAAAGAAAAGGCATCATCCAGAATAAAAACTGCTCCCTAAAATTGAAGCACTTCTATGTAGATTGATTTCTTCCCTGACTAATTTATACCCTGTACACTGAAACCACTACAGTACTATACACTTTAGCTTACCAACATTTGGTAAAGGATGAGGGACAACAGAAAAAAACATTGAGAGGTCACATTTATCTTGAGATGACACTACAGCTCCTGTACTCTAGATTAAGCAAGCAAAAAAAAAAAAATGTAGCTTGGGGACTGTATGTGATCTGTCAGCAGGTTTGTTGTACTCTTCTCCAGAGCCCTTCAATGTTTACGGGGGCCAAAATCCTGTGGGGACCAGTATACTGTATTTGGGAGATAAGGAGAAAAAGGATACCTTAATTTTGTAGTTGGTCAATACTCCATAAAATTCATGCCTTCCACAAGGACTTTTGGAATATGTAGCCATCAGCATTTCTGTGAAAACTTCAGCTCTGCAGGAGGGTGTGCCCTCCTGTTCATCCATCAAGGGGGCAGATATCCGGTTTTCAGTATACAGTATAACTTGCCTTTTACTGTAAAACTGAGATCTGGTAGAAAAAAGCTTATAATTTAAGAATCCCAAAGGCAGAAATTCAGAGTTGTCACTTATTCCACACAAAAATCTACTATCTAGTGGTGGCACAGTGGTAAGAATGCACTATTGCAGGCTAACTCACTGCTCACTGCCAGGAATTTGATTCTGACTGTCTCGGTGGCCTTCCATCCTTCTGAGATTAGTAAAATGAGGACCCAGATTGTTGGGGGCAATATGCTGACTCTGTAAACTGCCTAGAGAGGGCTGTAAATCATCATGAAGCAGTATATAAGTGCTATTGCTATTGCTACTCTATGGTCTCTTCACTTCACTTCCATATCCCAATCTATCTTTTGTGGTTTTTTGTTTTATATCAGTTTTCCTGATGTATTAGACTGTAACTCTCAAGATATCCACCCAGCAATATCTCTATTGGAGGTGATGATGGAACGCACACAAAGAAGATACTAGGTTGGGAAATTTTCTGGATTACTAAATATTTGCTATATATGGGGTATGCAAACCCTTTCCATGTACAATAATTTCAAATTAGAAATTGAGCACCTGTATTTGAACAAAAAAGTTAAACATTCTGAACATGAGAATATTTGGTGGCTTCGTATATTCTGGGAGCCCAAGTCCATTTAATGAGTTTATGGTTCAGTGTTCTTGATGAATTTGGAAGGTTGAGTTCATTCAGAAAAGATAACCTTGTTGTGTGAATACAGTCATTCTGGATTGATATTTGACTGTACTTGATAGTTGGCATGTGCTGATATTTTGCATTTTATTGCTGATGTACAATGATATTGTGTAATTGATAATATTTGACAGCTTGTGATTTCATATTTGATGCCAGCCAAAGTCAAAACAATCAAGAGATGCTAATGACTCGGAAAAAACACTTGAACTTTGAAATAAAAGCTATACTCAAAATCAACTTTTGAGCTCTATATTGAGCTGTCACAGTGAAATGTTGAATAGAAAAAGTGGAAAGTTGGCATATTTTGGTTATTTCTCTAATAAATATGTATATATTCAGCTATTATGTTTGAACCCTGAAAAAGCAGCAGCAAAGCACCCAGCGGTGTTCTGATGACATTGTCTGCTTTGAAATGGCAATTTTCTCTCTCTATCTCAAGCATCACATCTTGGTTGAGAACATATATGTAAAAGAAGTAAAATATGTACTGGGTGATTTTTTTTCCTGTCTGGAAGTACAAATTTCCTATTCTGTCTTAAGAGGCAAATGCCAGAATAGACCTGTGTAATAAAAGTATTGAGGCAACTCTAGAATTTTCAGTCTGATGTGGTCCTAACTAGCTGAATAGCCTATCATCTTCTTAAAGGTAAAGGTTCCCCCGCAAATGTGTGCTAGTTGTTTCTGGCTCTAGGGGGATATGCTCATCTCTGTTTCTAAGCTGAAGAGCCAGCGCTGTCTGAAGACATCTCCCTGGTCATGTGGTCATGACTAAATGCCAAAGGCGTACAGAACGCTGTTACCTTTCCACCAAAGGTGGTCCCTATTTTTCTACTTGCATATTTTTATGTGCTTTCTAACTGCTAGGTCGGCAGAAGCTGGGACAAGTAACGGGAGCTCACCCCGTTATGCGGTACTAGGGATTCGAACCGCTGAACTTCCCTCCTTTCAATCGACAAGCTCAGCATCTTAGCCACTGAGCCACCACATCCTTTATCACCTTCTTAGAGAGGGTTAAAACCTGCGTAATAATGCAGTATGCCCTATAGAACTTTTATGTTTGTTTGTGTGTGTGTGTATGTGTTGGAGTCAGTGTTGATTCCTGGCAACTGCCTGGACTAATCCCTGCAGTTTTCCTTGCAAGATATGCTTTGCCATTGCTTGCTTCCTACGGCTGAGAGAATGTGGCTGGCCCAAGGTGATTTGTAGATGGGACTAGAACTCATAGTTTTTTGGTTTCTAGTTTGATACCATAATCACTACATAAGATTGGCTCTATACATGTGGATGAATATAATGTGAACAGTGGCATATATGTCAAGGAAGACTAACAGTATCAGCCTACTTACCTCTACTAGAAAGGAATCTCATTGTGTTCAGTCGGATGCACTCCCAGATAGATATGCATTTTTACAACATCTTTTAATTTGGTTTTGAAATAATGTATTCAATTCTTAAGATGGAAATATTTTTTTAAAAAAGATGCATTAAGATCTACTAGCAGATTTAATGCATCTATTCCAACAGAAATCTCTAAACACAACATAAAAAGAGGGGGCTTCTTTTCTTGGTAACATCATTTAAGGGTTCAAAAAGATACAAAGAAGAAAACCACTCACCTCTATATTTCAGATTCCTTTCCTAGTGCTTATTAAGAAGCAGTGAGAAGCTGTTCTGTTTTCTGCATTCCTATCAAGTACATCCCAATTTATCTGCAGGAATAACACATTTCACTCCAGATGTGCAGGGTTGGTTGCTACTTCTCAGATTTTATATAGGAAGCCTTGATAAGTTTAATATTGTAAATTAAACCTTTGCATCCATTCACATCTCCAAATAATTCCAAGATGAAGCTGAGTTTTCTTTCAAGCAGTGATGTGAACATTCCACGGTCATGGGGTATGCACATTCTTCACTGACTCTTGTCTCTCCCATTTGTTGCTGTTCTGCATTCGCTAGACCCATGATGGCAAATCTATGGCACACGTGCCTGAAGTGGCACGTGGAGCCCTGTCGCCTGGCACGCATGGCATTGCCCGTTCCTCTTCCAGGTTTCTGGCATGCATGTGCAAAGATCTGACCTTTTTGCATGTGGCAGTGCCAGAAACTAGAAGAGCTGATTTTCTGTTTTCCTGCGTGAGCATGTGCACTGGCCAACTGATTGTTGTGTGCGCATCTGTGCCAGAAACCCGGAAGAGTAGCTGGCTAAAACAGGAAGTTCAGTAGCTAAAACCAGAAGTTTATTTTCAGGAACGTGCATGCGCCCTGGGCAGTTCCTCCATTTTCATGTGTGCGCTTCCCTTTTGGCACTTGGTGCTGAAAAGGTTTGCCATTAATGCTCTAGACTTTCTCCATAGTTACCAATCCTACTGCTTTGCCTCTGTATGGGGCTGAGAGAACCAACCCAGAGTTCAGAAGAAATTTCTTGATAGTGAGAACAATTAACCAGCCAACTTCTGGCTTACCTCCAGAAGTTGTGGATGCTCAATCACTGGAGGTTTTTAAGAAGAGATTGGACAGTCATTTGTCTAGAATGGTAGATGGTCTCCTGCTTGTGCAGGGTGTTGGACTAGAAGACCTCCAAGGTCCCTTCCAATTCTGTTATTTTGTTCTGTTCTGCTATAAAAGGTTCCACAGAAAAAGAATTCCACAGGTTTATAGGACAAATTATGCTATAGAACCGAGAAGCACAATCTCAACCCCTTAAAGATTTTTTTTTTACGTGACAGAAGAGAAATATAGGAATTCATCATGATAATTATCTAATTATTTTGATATCAAGTTAAGCTCTTGGTTTTTTCTCCCCTTTTATCTTTTTGGGCTATTTCTGAAGAGTGATCTCTTTGGATCCTCATAAGCAAAACATAGCATCCCTAACCCAAATTCAACTCTTATTGTAGAAAGAGGATATCTTGCTATCCTCCCAACTTGCAAAAGAATTTTCTTACTCAACCTGTTGCTTTTGCTTGCTCTGATCACTCTATAAGTGCTTATGAGCAACAGATATATTTTTTTCTGATCTCTCTTATTTGATTTGCTTGCATGACATATACCTGCACCTTTTCCTAACTTTCTCTCTGACTAGCACAAGGTGGTGCCATCTGAGGTAAATTATGCTCATTCTGGTGATATTCAAGCTCCAATCTCCAGCATTACTGGAGATTGGAGCTGGAGATTGGAACCCACAACCAATTACGTTAAAAAAAGAAAAGAAAATAGCAATAGAATAGAATAGAATAGAATAGAATAGAATAGAATAGAATAGAATAGAAT
>WNWU01000018.1:20239528-20280650 GCA_012654045.1 Ptyas mucosa | reverse complement strand
ATAGAATAGAATAGAATAGAATAGAATAGAATAGAATAGAATAGAATTTTTATTGGCCAAGTGTGATTGGACAGACAAGGAATTTGTCTTGGTGCATAGGCTCTCAGTGTATATAAAATAAATAGCAATAACACTTAGATTTATATATTTCAATTTTTAATTTTCAATTTAATTCAATTTATATGCCGCCCCTCTCCGAAGACTCAGGGCGGCTCACAATACATTTAAAATCCTAATAAAAAACATTTAAAAATTAAAAACATTAAAACATTAAAACTCATTCATATACTACTTCATAGTGCTTTACAGCCCTCTCTAAGCAGTTTACAGAGTCAGCATATTGCCCCCAACAATCTGGGTCCTTATTTTACTGACCTCGGAAGGATGGAAGCAGGTGTGGGTTCTACTTACTACTTTACTACTGGTTCGCAATGGGGACGCGTGCGCACGCTCACATCACACATCACAATTTTGATTACATCAGGGTCAGTGGGCAGAGCCTCCCACTGGTTTTACTATCGGTTCTATAGAACCAGTGCGAACCGTGGGCAACCCACCACTGGATGGAAGGCTGGGTCGACTTGAGATGTTGAGAATCGAACTGCCATCAGCAGTCAACAGAAGTAGCCTGCAGTACTGCATTCTAACCACTGCACCACCATGGCTTTTATGGTTTACTAAAAGTGGCAGATTCCATAGCTGTGTTGACCAGGCCAAAAACTCCAGCCTACCACAGTCATTTAGGTGGCTTGAGCATATGTATTTCTCCAGAACTAATGCTAGTGCCAGAATATTTCCTGCCTTTGAAGGGAGCAAATTAACTCTACCTGTTCATCTTCTAATTTTGTAACAGAGCAAAGTGCAGCTCCAAATTAACTTGCAAACCTTCCCACCACCATTTTTATTTCTCTCTCTTTTTTTTCTTACTTTCTTACTATTTCTCCCATGTGTCATATAGAGATAAAGCTCCTACCTTGCAGGGAAGTGATGAGGATTAATTAATGAATGTTTGTACAACTCTCTGACTGCAAAATGCTACAGGCGAGTGTCGAGTGCAGCCTGTTTGTGCAAACAACGCTCAACCATTTCTGAGTGCTAGGAAGCAGCCTCACCTGCTGCAGAATCTCAGATAAAATTAGTTGTTTAGACATGTTTTCCATGACACAATTTGCCCAGGATAACTCTTCTTGTTAGTGTCAGGGATACTGGATGGGTTCTCATGTGGGCAACTCCATTCTGGAATGCTATAAATGGTCTTTGGGGTGACACATTATAAGCCACCCTGCATCCCTGCTTTTTCGCAGTGGGAATATTTAAATCAAACGGAGGAGGAACAAGATCATTGAAGTCAGGTTCTGCAGTGTACAGTGCTAGAGTTGCTTCCTCTGTTTCCCCCCACTTGGTCATAGTCTTGCCCCAAAGTTGATCCTGAAGGTTGAGAGACATTCTGAAGTGGTGGATTATGGGTTGGGGGGATTTAATATAAAAATATAGTCTCCTTTGAATTAAGTAGTGTCTTCTGATAACTTAATGGACAAGTCTGTGCAAGATTTTTTTTTTTTTTTGGTAACTATAGGGATATGGTTTCGTGTTCCCTTCTTCCAGGACTTGGGACCTAATCAGGACTTCTGGAACCTGATCTTAAAGCAATGGATTTTATGTTGGTTACCATGTTTCCCCAAAAATAAGACTGTGTTATCTTTTTTTGAACTCTGAAATAAGTGCTTGGGTTTATTATCAGGGGATGTCTTATTTTGGGGGAAACAGGGTACTTATTTACGTATTTGCGGTACATAGAATTCACCCAACCTTAACTGATCCTGGGTAGAGGATAATATCAAAGCCCTATAATAATAATAAAAGTAGAAATGAATCAATACCAAAATCAAAATCAAGTTAGATGCCTATAATCAAGTAAGCCAGATATGATCCTGCTTAGCTGCTTAAGATCTGCAAAGTCAGGACAGCTCAATCAAATGGAAATGCTTTTCTGTTGGGTAAAATCTTAGGGCTACTGATAATATGTCCTGAAGCTATAATCATCATCATCATCATCATCATCATCTCTGGTCCAACTACTCACTCGCTTCCATTTGTGTAGCTTAATGCAGCAGAACAATCTGGATACCTCCCTCCTCATCTGGGATATAAAAGATTGTCAGGATCACTGAGCTCTTCCTATCAAATTTTAAACTAAGTGTTTTTTTTTTAAGGAATTGGCCCAACTGTGACTTTTAAGTAAATACGGAGAAGACTTGCATTTTTTCCTGTCTTCTCTAACTCCTTTCCTCCTGAATCTGATTATTGCCTATTTATTTTCCCTGTTAGTTTAGTTGAATTGTAAAGCATCATCCTACAAAACAGCAACAGCAACAACAACAACAATAGTATTATTTCAAACATATATGCACCATTCTTCAACTTAACAGATTTGGACCTTTCCTGCATTCCAGGGAGATACTTACCCTGCAATGGAGAATGGAACAAATAGAAGTTTGTGCCTGTATAACTGAGGATCAATGATGGTGACTGGCTGGAATATTCTTCAATGGAGGAAAATGCCTTTCAGGAAGAAATGAGAACATAACTCTGTAATTCCACCAATGGTGAGTTGCTCCCAGTTCGCACCAGTTTGCAAGAACAGGTAGTAACAATTTGTAGTAGTTCAGAGAACCAGTAATAACATTGGCTGGCCATGCCCCCAAACCGGTCCCTGGCCCGGTTGCCGGTTGCTTACCCTGCCCACCTCATCAGAGGCTTTTTAAAAAAAACTTTTAAAAGCATTTTTCCTACAACCTCTTTGGCTGAAAAAATGCTTTTAAAAGTAAAAAAAAAATAGCCTCTGATGATCGTACGGCTCAACTGGGATCGTCAGAGGCTTTTAAAAGCATTTTTTCCTACATGCCGAAGAGGTTGTAGAAAAAAAATGCCTTTAAAAGCCTCTGACAATCCCAGCTGAGCTGCCTGATCGTCTGAGGCTTCTAAAAGCATATTTTCTGCAACCCCTTAAGGTTGTAGAAAAAAATATTTTTAAAAGTCAGAAAAAAAAAGTTTGCCACGCCCACCCAGTCACATTACCCCCCACCAAGCCACGCCCACAAAATAAGCCACGCCCACAGAACCAGTAGTAAAAAAATTTAGAACCCACCCCTGAATTCCACTCTCCCTTCTAGGACCTAAAATTTATTTTGGAGTTACTAGTTCTTATTCAAATTCATGTATGGTAATTAATGAAAGATATAGGGAGATGCACGATATACAGGAATACGGACACAAAAGCTCACAGAGGATCCTCGCTCTCATTGCTTGAATTATGCCAAACTGTTTGGTCTATTGGTTTGCTCTCTTGCGTTGAGTGCTGCATTGTCATCTTTTGCTTTACAACATAGTCATTATATCCCTAAACCACATTGTGATACACTGTGGCTTCTGTTTACGACTCCCAAAACTCCCACTCCATATATCAGCTGCCATAAAACCCATCAAACCGCTGGTAGTAAAATGGTGCACAGTGGTCGACGCAGGAGCCAGGCGAAATTGTGTGATACCCTACTGTGGTTAATGAGAGTGAAAATGTGGTTAGGATTTTAGTCAGCCGATGTTCATTTGCAGGGCCATTGTTGCAAGCCTTTTGTTAACCCGAATAACAATGTATTTCCAATTATACCAAGGAGCTGAATGCCGAGTTTGGCAAGTTATCCATCAATGGCAAATAAGTCAAACTGTGACCTTGAATGATTACTGTGATTCTTCTTCTTTTTTTTTAATGGATCAGCGGACTAATTAATAATATACTGAAATGCTATACTGAGATTATGAAAATACTCCATTTGAAGCTGAAGCCTGGAATTTTTCAACCAGCTATAGTCCTTCTGACATTTAAAATCTTCACATCATTTTTTTCTCTGCCTGTAGAATTGTCTTCTGTCAATGAAATATTTTGTGAGATGTAGCCAATTGAATTTAAAATTCTTTGACTAGTTTGGATTCTTTGAATGTTATATTTCACTTGGAACAAATTACTTAAAAAAAAATCTTCTAATGTAGAACAAAGTGAAACACGTTAAACAAGAGGTAGAAAATATGGAAAAGGAAGACCTGAAGGTAAAACCTGAGTTCAAATCCCATTTTAACTTAATATAGCAGACCAGTTAACTGAAAGGATTCACACATCATGTTAAGCCAAAATTCACTGGATATACAAAACAAGCTTAACAATAAACCAAAGTTTACAATAAAAAAAGCTGAGTCTGCACAAATTGCTACGCCAAAAGCCATACGTTAGTTTAGTATGAAATATGAGCCCAGTGTAGTTTCTTGGGGAATTCTTTCTTAAAAGCTTACTATGAAACAACCATGAATGATAGCTTGCTCTTTTCAGTAAAAACGTACACCAGGATAAATTACAATCAAACATGTGGTATTATGTCCTGGGCTTTAGTAAACATTTTTGTGTGTACGTTTTCTCAAGTACCTCTGCCCGCCACCCCCAGTTTCACAATTTTGGTTTATGTTCCCCTAAATTAGAACCCCTTGTATTTATATTTTGATCGGCAAACTGTACTACAAAGTTTTAAAAAGTATGAATACCATCAGACAACCATATTTTGATAGTTGTATGAAAATTGATCCCAGGCACATTTCTCATGCATATATATCCCTTTCCTCATTTTTTTGATATGATCAGTCACATTCAATTTTTTAAAAAGAAAATAAAGAGAAAGCAGACTGGAATCTTTATTGGATGAGCATTGCGTGCAGGGGTGAAATCCAACAGGTATCTGGAGAACCGATAGCGGAAATTTTGAGGAGTTCAGAGAACTGGCAAATACCATCTCTGGCTGGTCCCAGAGTGGGGTATGAATGGAGATTTTGCAATATCCTTCCCCCAGGAGTGTGGAGGGAATGGGGATTTTGCAATATCCTTCCCCTGGAGTGGGGAGGGAATGGAGATTTTGCAGTATCCTTCCCCTGCCACACCCACCAAGCCATGCCCACCAAGCTACACCACGCCCACCAAGCCATGCCCACAGAACTGTAGTTAAAAAATTTGGATTTTACCACTGATTGCGTGTGGATATCTTGTTTCTGATTTTACAATTGTCTGCTGTATTTTTTTCCCAAAACACATACATTTTGGAATGTCAAATATCCTCCCAACATTAAAAACCATGGATATGTATTGAATGCCTAGAGCGTGATAGTATGGGGACTGATTTCACATTACATTACATAATCGGCAAATGTTGATCAACTTCACAGACCATATTCAAAATCAAAGAATGGGTAAAGGTGCAATACATTATTGTGGAATATGGACCATCAGGTGCTTCAATTAAGCTTTTTCGTTTATACTTTATTGAACACACAAATGAATAGAAGCATTATTATTATTTTTAAAATATTTTTATTGTACATTTTCCTTCATTTTACATCACAATTTCAATTTTGCAACAGTGATATACTGATTGTATCAGCACCTTTTTAAATATACATGATGTTATACATCCTAATTATGACAATTTTTCTCTTATTCATACGTATAGTCTTTAGGGGGGAAAAAAGAAACTTGATATTATACAACATACTTATAACTATTGTTTCCATGGTTATAACATAATTCTCTATACATTTATCACTCTATATATTTTGATTTACAATTATGTACAGTCTAGTAATAATATTGCTAGACTGTACATAATTATTCTTCTATATAGCTTTATACCTGTATTTGTTTCCAGCAGCATTATTATAGAGATAAAATCCAGTCACCACCAACCATTAGTCTTTTGTTCTCAATGGGTACTTAAAATGTTTGTTGAATTTGTTGGTATTTTACATCATTTTGGGGACTGATGAGAAAGATAGCACAGTTGGAAGACTATATCTAGCTATAGAATAGAATAGAATAGAATAGAATAGAATAGAATAGAATAGAATAGAATAGAATAGAATAGAATAGAATCGAATCAAATCAAATCAAATCAAATCAAATCAAAGTTGGAAGGGAGTTGGCTCATATTTAAGTAATTGTCCACTAGGACTCCAAGACGCATCTCACCGTTATTGTTGAGTGAGGTACCACCTATACTATACCTGTGCATTCGGTTTTTCTTGCCTAAATGATAGCACCCAATATTCAAGCCTGTCAAGATCCTTCTGTATCTTAAGCCTATTTTCTGGAGTGTTGGCTATTCCTGCTAGGTTGGTGTCATCGGCAAATTTATGAGTTCCCCATATAGCCCATCACTGAAATCATTGATGAAGATATTGAAGAGTACTGGGCTTAAAACAGAGCTTTGGGGTACCCCATTGCATACTTCCCTCCAGGTAGATGCAGTTCCATTGAGGACTGCATGTTGAGTGCGGTTGGTCAGCCAGTTACAAATCCATCTGGTGGTGATACTGTCTAACCCACATTTTTCTATCTTATCAAATAGTAAGTTGTGGTCTACTTTATCAAATGCCTTACTGAAGTCCAAGTAAATTATATCCACAGCATTCTTCTTGTCCACTAATTTTGTCACTTTGTCAAAGAATGTAATAAGATTGCATTAAGTTATGACTTTGTTTGCCTCTAGGTATTCACTGATTTGTTGCTTGATTACCTTTTCTATAATCTTCTCAGGATGATCCTTGGTTTATTATTGGATATCCTTGCTTCATTTTTTAAAAAAAGATATTAATTAAATTTCAAAAACAAATATTAACATTTTCCAACATAAAGAGGAAAAAGGAAAAAATTAAAAATTGATAAAATTACATCAAACAAATATATTACAAAAGTGAACGCCAACTTTTTTCAGTACTCTTTTGAATTCATACTATAACTATCCAACACTTGTGATATACTTATATCACAATCAGTATATTGTGATTGACTAAAGACATACTTTTTGTTCTTTTTTTTCAAAATACTATATCCAAATATATTAGATCAAGCTATTTGTCTTAATTTAACTTTGATTATTCTCATATCATTTTGAATGGAAAAAATTATCTCAGCAGCAAAAATGTCTTTATAATGTTGTATAGATAGATATAAATATATAAATATACATGAATATTCCTTGAGAACAGGAGTGGGTAATTATTGTTGAGCCCAAAGCTTTAGCCCAAAGCTTTAGGCTTTAGCTTTTCCTGTGCCTAAAGCCATATTCATATAGTGGAAGGACCAAAAGAAAAAGTGGATGGGATCAGAGCAAAAGAAAAAGCACAATATTAATTTGTAATAGATTAGAATTTAAAAACTTACGAGTCCATAGGCTCTTACCTGCATGCTGAAAAACTGAGTCGTACTAATACAGATGGAGAGGTTAATATAATTCTTCAGCTGGGGATGACATTGAACCCCAAAGAATTCAAGTGTAGAATGGTTTTTGTATTAAACAGAAACATCAGACCCTGGCCATGTATGAAGGATGCAGCCTCCAGCATTAGAGGCTGTATATCTCTGGAGAACAGAGTTGCTGGAGAATAGTAGAAGGGTTTCATTGTACTGCTTTCAGCCTTCCCAGAAGCATGTTGTTGGAAATAGAATGTGGGACCAGAAAGGCCTTTGGTCTGATCCACAGCAGATCATCTGTTGTTTTACATCTTCCTGCCCTTTAAGAATAATAATCTTATTTATAAAACAAGCATTTGGCAAGGAGCAAGAAAAAAAATCAACTCTAACAAACTGGTTAGTCTCAGTGGAACAATGATGTTGTGTTTGGGCTTCTGAAGGAAATGGGTCTGGCTCCTTCAGAAGCAATCTGATTTTAACTGAGAAGTATTATTATGGAAAACAGAACCGCAAAAGGAAAAGAAAAAAAGAAAAGAAAAGAAATTAAACTATAAAAAGTGCATTACAGTAATGTTGAATAAGGATAAAAGAAGACATCATGAAATCAAAGCTATTGGAAATGAGCAAGATTTACTTCTGCTACTTCATTTTGGAAAACAAATGAACTATATTGTGATGTCTCAATCATGATGACAAAATATTTCATTTAAGAGGTGAGATAGATGCAGAAGCAGAAATGAAGAAAAAGAAAGTGGCACAGTAACAACAGCAGAAGCAGCAATGAAGGATGATTGGAGCGAGGTACATAGATACATTTATTTAATAATGAAAAGTGTTTTCTATTATTTAGATGGATGCCCATCTTACCTAGTAGGTGATGTTCAACAATTAAATGCATGAAAACTGTAACATAAAATCATAGGAACTGTGGTCTTCTAGTCTAACCCTCTACCCAAGGCAGGAGTTTATCCACCCACCCTGGACAAATGATTGTCCAAACCTTTCTTGATGCAATGGAGACCCACCACTCCAGGAGGCAAGCTGTTCCACTGATGAATTGTTTTTACTGTCCTGCTTATTTCCAGGTTGACTCTCTCTATGATGAGCTTTCACCCATTGCTTCTTGTCCTGCCCTCAGGTACTATAGAGAATAAATCAGTGCATTCTTCCCTGTGACAGCCCTTCAAGTATTGGAAGACTGCTATAATGTCTCCCCTGAGCCTTCTCTTCATTAAGCTAAATATACCTAGTTTCCTCAGCCATGTATGATTTAGCCTCCCAGCCTTTATCATCTTTGTTGCTAGTCTCTGCATTCTTTTTAGGGCCCCAGCATCATTTTTTAAATTGTGGTGAATAGAATTGGATGCAGTATTCCAAGTGTGGTCTCACCAGTGAAGTATAAAGCAGATCTTTCCGTGATCATGATGTTATTCCTCTGCTGATCCTGGAACTGTGTTGGCTTTTTTTTGGCAGCTGCAGCATACTGCTGACACATACTTAAGTAGTGATCCACTAGGACACCTAGATCCTTCTCACAGTTACTACTGTTGAACCAGGTACCTCCTATTCTATACTTGTACATTTGGTTTTTCCTGCCTAAGTGCAGAACCTTCCTTTCTCATTACTGAACTGCATCTTGTTGGATAACTTCCAATCCCCAAGCATTACCTGACCTGACCAAGCATTAAGTAAGTAGTAGAAGCCAGAAACCAGAGTCTCTAGAGGCCTGATTACAGGCCATTGGGCACAGCATAGGGTTCTGGAAGGTAACATTGATGCTAAACATGATGGACACCTTCCCCATAAGTAGACCATTCCTCACCTCCTGCCATCTCTCTCTCTGACTGCAGCATCCTAATAACTTTGCCAGTCCCTTCTTTTTCCGCCACCTCAAACTCTCCCAATCCTAACTGATTCATTCTCAAGTCAAAAGGTACTTCATATGCCTGCTTTTCTGCAGTCAATGTTGACAATAACTTACTTAAGAAATACCATTTTGTGTTTCTCATGAACCAATTTGGTGTTCCTCAGTAGGCTGAAAAGTGACTAGAAAAGCCCTTTGCAAACAAATAACTTTTTTGTTAAAACCAACCAAAATCTGAACCAAACAAATCCCTCTGGGATATTGTGAACAATTTTCTGTTAACTTCTAAATTAAAAAGAAAAAAAAAATCACCCTCCTTAAAAGTGGCAAAAAGACCAAACACACCATGTTTTATTATGTGTGTGTAAGAGAGAGCAAAACCAACCAGCATTAACAAAAATAAATAAAACATACTCAGAAACCCCCCAAACTAAGACTTCTTCATACATTTATAATAACCAGAATCCCAGGTTCCTCACATCAAAGAGATTTCAGAGTGGTACAAGGCATTGGAATGATAGCCTTGGGAGGGTCGATGGCCTACTGTATTATGCACATGTATCACAGCTTTGTAATAGTCCCAAAGATTAGGAATCACAGTGCATTAAGACTAAATATTTCTTTCAAATTAAACATCACTAACATAAAACCCCAAATCTCTTCTGAATATTATAGTGTAATAGGTGTCCTATCGTACTTGCCTGAATGAGAGGAAAAATTCCAAGGAATTCTACCTTTTGCAGTTGCTGCTGCTGTTGTTATGAAAAAGCCCATTGTAATAACTCCAAACATCAAAGGTCTAACTACAATGATTGTCTTATATTCTGCTTTGTAGGATGGCAACTTTTATACGCATCCATACATACAAACACCTTTTTCCATCTGTCTCCCTCCCCCTTTGTTATTTTTTTCCCATCACTAAATGCCTTAATAATGAGCTTGGTTTCAGATTTTGTGAATCAGAGCCAAGTAACTCTGTTTTATTATATTTGCTGGGAAATGAACTAGCTCAGGGTAATTAGGGAAGCAATTTTATTAGCTTCTATTTCATAAAGATTGTTTTTTTTTAATCAGAGTCAGAACTTACTAGAAATGATTTTTTTTTTAAATTGCCTGGATCATTGCTATGGCATATGGCTTCATAGATCTTAACCCATGGAGAAGAATGCACATTGAAAACTGGGGTCTCTTGAGTAAGTTAAAATTATGCTAATTTTAGTAACCCTGATTGTTTGCAATGTGAATAATGAGGCAGAAATGAATCAGTCCTCCACTGTGTATTTCATGATAACTTCTCCTTAAAATCTGGACCATGCCAATTATTACTTATATTTGACTTTCTAAACTACGCCCATAGGCATCCCTGAAGGCATCCCAGTCCAGTATTTATGTGTTGACGTGGCTGATCTAACACATTGTGCTCTGCTCTGATTAGCCAGTGTCATCAGACATCCTTGGGTGAAAGAGACCAAGAGCTGAGGAATATCATGGATAACTAAGACTAGACTATAGTGAGCTGCTTGCTCTGGTCAGCATGCAAGGGAAGAAATTAGTTATTCCAATGATATAATGCTCCATCCCTTGCAGTTTCTTAGAGGAATGCCAGTAACAGAAGAGGAGTGGAAGAGTTCTAGAAAAAAGAGAGAGAAAATGAAGGAGGAGCAACTTAAACCTTTCTTATTTATATTCATATTCAGTAGCTCCCTTCTGCTGTTAAAATCATTGAATAGCACTAGCAATTGCACTTAGACTTATATAATGCTTTGTAGTGCTTTACAGCCCTCTCTAAGTGCTTTACAGAGTTAGCATATTGCCTTCAACAATCTGTGTCTTCATTTTACCGATCTCAGAAGGATGGAAGGCTGAATCAACCTTGAGCCGCTTAGAATTGAACTCCTGGAGTGAGCAGTGAGTTAGCCTGCAGTACTGCATTCTAACCACTGCGCCATCACGGCTCTTAAATAAGAAGGGCTGCCACCAAGTTCATCCCTGAAGAGTGCAGGAATCCAAATTTAAATGCCCCAACAGATGGCTGCTTATCTTCTGCTTGAACAGATCCCCTCCCCAAGCGGAGCCCACCATTTTTCTAGGTAATCAATGCCACTAGCAAATTTCTACTAGTGTTGATTATTTTTTTTAAAAGTTGGAATTGATTTTCTTGAACATGAATTCATCATTCAAGTAGAATGATGGAAATAAAGGCGAACAAGTCTTAACTTCTTCTTAACTTTGGCCATGTTTCAACCTTGCTTCCTTGACTTATGTTCTTGAGCTTTCTTGTTTCTTTTGCTTCTTGAATCTCTGGACTGGCTGACTAGAACATCTGTTTTACAATTTAGCTTGTTTTACTCTTCACTTTATCTTACTACTGGATCAATGACTCTGAATAAAAAGAAGCATTTTTATTTACCTAAAAGCTAGAAAACTCAGTGCCAGATATATAGGTTTGGGGAGGGCATTCTAACTCATAAGTACTACTAATGTTTCTGAAATAGTATAGGGTTTCCTGCCTGAGCAGGAAGTTGGATTAGAAGACCTCCAAGGTCCCTTCTAACTCTGTTATTCTATTATACTACAGTGAAAGCTAGATTGTATGTCCCTTAACCTCAGATGGATCTTTCCAGAAGACCTGAAAGGACTGACAGATTTATGGCGGAGTCGGTCCTTATATTTCCATTCCAATATTAAAGAATTTTCCAGACCACCAATGGCTTAATGAATTGGACTTGGAAATCCATGAAAGCAGATGGAATAGTTTTTTGGTGAATCTCAATCATTTATGGATTCCTCTATAAATGGGGTGATATTGTCACTGTGATGCAGCTCGATTTGGTCACAAGATAATGCTCCTAAAAGCACTCAGCTGAGTTTTAAAACTGGCAAGATGAACCATTGCCACAGCAATTATCAAGGAGCTGAAATCGGTGGAAACCATAAACCATGCTGAGTGAACATGCACATACCACATCAAAAGGAAAGGGCAGAAATCTGTCCGTTTTTATTTTTCCATGCAGATTTTTTTTAAAAAATGTATCAGTTTAGCACTGCATATCAATTGTGAGGAAATTTGCAAGTTTTGGGGAGTTTAAAAACCCAAACTAAATGAAATACTGACCAGTTGACATTAGCCAAATTTATTTATTTTTGGATGTGGGAGGCTGTAGGACACCTGCCTGCCTTGCACCTGTCTATAATTTTAAAATTCTGCTACACTTTATTATTTCTTCTTTTTTTAAAAAAAAACAAAACACCTCCTTATTTCATTACTATTTGTGAAGAACTCTGCAATTTTTGGTTAATTCTCATCTGGAGAACTGAACCAAATTATGTTTCCACCTCCTGCGGCAGATTTTATTTGTCCTTTTCTTCTCTGGAAACAAAGCGCGGTGCCAAAAATGGCAACACATTTCCTCCTATTTGTCCCAAAGGCCCAGGTGCCACCTGATCAGGTGTGTATGCATAATCATTTCCTGAACTAATCATCATTTTGAATAATTCTAGCCTTGAAAACTTGCAGCTTCAACTTATTCTCGGTGAATGACTCATAAATCTTGAGGCAGGCATTGGAATCAAGATAGAATATAGGCTCAAAAGCCCATTGGATTTATTTAACTTTAGTCTTTATTGTCATAAAACTGCATTATTGGTTATAACATCCAAACAAAAGAAAACAGATTGTAATTCTCCATTAATGCTTTCCCAGAAGGGAGATCTAGATTTTCTCTTGGGCTTCTCACTCTCTCCTTTGTAATATTAAGATGATGTCATAAAAGTCATAATTACTTTGCTGTGCTCCGCTGTGCTCTTTTGTTGCCTTTTTCTAAGAGGCTGAATTCCACTCTGACCAACCTGTAATGAATGGTGCATGCAGGTGGAAAGTGGAAGATTGGTCTTTGGTGGCTCACAGTTCGAGGAATCCCAACATATTTCCTTCACTTTTATTATGACAGCCTTCTCTGTACAGAAACTCACAGATGGTTTATGGCTCAGTGTCTCCTTATTAAAAACAATGTTTTCATTAATAAGAAGAAATTGAATGGGTTGTATATTACAGAGAGAAAAAGGGGAAGCTTCAACATTTGAATGACAAATTTCTATTGTTGGCTGACTTGAAAATATTCACTGAATTTTGGGTTTAGCGATTTAGGGTCATCAGTCTGCAGGTAGGGAACTGTCTTGCCCTTCTCCTTTAATCCAATTTTTGTAGTCAAAATGGCTGTCAAAATTTAGTAATGCAATTTTCCATTTTTCTTTTGTTTTTTGTTTTTTTGCAAAAGAGGAGAAGCAAAACAGTTGTATGATGTCAAGCCAATTCAATGGAGAGGAAAAAAAGTAAGTCAAATATTTCAGCTTCTCTTCAGATGCTGTAGCTACCATTGATGAAGGGTTCTCAAAGTTAAAATGTATTTATTTATTTAAAATATTTATGTAGTGGCTACTGCCAAGTCAGACTTCTGATGTGCTCAGGCTGCTATGGAACAGGCACACTCCCTAGCTCCCATCAGATGGTAATATTTAGAGGCATGTCCAACTTATATGACTTGGTAGGACAGATAAATAACATAAATAAATAAGATAGTGCAAGTCTAAATATTGATGTAAAGTTCTCCATCTTACCCTGACGATTGGAAAAAAAGTGAGGTCTTCAAAGCTATATGAAAAGCTAGGAGGATGGAGGCCTGCCAAATCTCAAAGGGTAGAGTGCTTCATAGGGCTCATGCTGCCTAGGATTTCTCCTTTGGACAACTCCTCTGACACTTCTTCAGAAGCCAGGTCAAGGGAGAATGAGATCATTCTTGGCACATCAGGAATTACTGACCCTGAACATCTGAAGAATAGGCTTTGGCTGGGGACAGCTTGCAGGCCAGTGAAGAAGAGGGGGAGGAGCTGCCTGCCATAGTAGATCTCAGTGCATGCAGGGTAGAGAAACAGAGGTCTGCTAGATTGCTTAGGAAAAGGCTCTGCCCTTCTTGATGGGCTGCACCAAGAGCTATTTAGGATGGCAGACAGAGGGAGGCATTGCTGGAAGCAACATGTGTGGGTCATGGCTGCATGCTTGTTCGTGCTTCCTGGAACTCTGAATTTCTATAAACCATGAGCTAATGTGGATGTACTTTAAGTTTTGCCTGGGGGCTTTATGTTCATTTATTGACTTATTGTTTGAGCAGCTTGCTAATTATATTATGGACTAATTGGCAATGGCCTGGGGAATTAATCTGGGCTTGCTCGTGGCTGGCTTCAGTTGGGACAGTTCTGAATCCGGGTGAAGAGAATTGCTGAGCGAAGACAAATAAAACCCTCCATAAGCTACACTGACATGTGAGTGTGAGTGAGTAGGGCAGCACACTCCCACAGAAAAGGCAGTCCTGCAGATAACCTAGCCCTCTGTCATATATGGCTTTAAAAGTGATGATCAGAATCTTGAATTGTATGCTGAAAGACAACAGAAAAAGAAACTACACAACAAAGGAGTTATCTGAGCAAACTCAGGGGCTCCATTAATGTGTGTGATGTTGCATTCTGGATCAGTTGTAGTTTCTGGGTGGTCTTCAAGGGCAGCCCCATGTAGAGTGCATTGCTGTAATTCAAACGGGAGGTGACCAAGGCATAAGTGACTGTGAGCAAGGCCTCTGAGTTCAGGAAATGTTGCAACTGGCCTTTCATAATAAATCTATGCAGAGTTTCCTCTAGCTTCAGCTGCCAGCTGCTTCTCAAGTAGGAGCCGCAAGTCCAATACAACTCCCAAATTGCACACCATCTCAGTCCTGGGAAGTGCCACGCCATCCAGAATCAGAGATGAAGAATCATCTGGGGCTGTGGAGGCCAAAAGTCCATAGCCACTCCATCTTTCCAGGGTTGAGTCAAAGCCTGTCTCTCCCTATCCAGAGCCTTATAGCATCCAAGCACTCAAGTAGCACTACTACAGCATCATTTGTCTGGTTAAGGTGGAGATATTTATTTATTTATTTATTTATTTAATTAATTAATTAATTGGATTTATATGCCGCCCTATCTCCGTAGGACTCAGGGCAGCTCACAACAATAAACAAAACAAACCGTTAAAAACAAAACTCCATAATAAAATTGACAAAAAATCCAATAAAACCCATTAAGTTCTATTAAAAGCCCTCTCAGTCTAGGGCGGCTAGATGAAATAACCATGTTTTCAGCCCACGGCAGAAGGAGTGAAGGTCGGGGGCCACCCGGAACTCCAGAGGGAGTTGATTCCAAAGGGTGGGTGCGCCTACAGAGAAAGCTCTCTCCCTGGGGGTCACCAGCCCACATTGTCTGGCCGACGGCACCCTGAGTAGGCCCTCCCTGTGAGAGCGCACCGGGCGATGGGAAGCTGGGAAGCTGTTGCTGGCTGCAGATGGTCTGCCAAGTATCACGGGCCTAAGCCATGTAGGGCTTAGCTATACTGATGATACTGAAGCCTATACTGATGGATGATCTCCCCTAGTGGTTTCCTGTAGGTATTAAAAAGGAGAAACAAGGGGCCTAGGGCTCAACCTTCTCCCCTACCAATACTAACTGGAACTGGCCATGGAGGAAGGAGGAGAACCACACAGTGCTTCCCAATCCCAAGCCCATGAAACTAGTCCAAAAGGACTCCATGGGTACCATGGTTGATAGTATTGAAAGCCACTGAGTGATCCAGGAGAACCAGCACCATCTCTATCTTGAACATTCCAAACAACAGCAATCAATACTATTGCCAAGCATGTATTCTAATCAAACCCTTCATGCATTATTTTCAGTGAGACACCTTTACCCGCACTTCTACAACAGGAGGCTCCAGAATATATTTGGATTTATGTAAGCATCTGACCAGAATCATAATTCTATGGAAAACTAAGAGAAGCAACTTCATCTCTGGGTCTGTTGCAGTTGCTCTTTAGTAGAGGATTAACATTGATGTTTGTCATCCTTGGTTGTAAATACTAGCCTTTCCAACATGTATATCTTGGTGTTTCTCTTCTCCCATGTCCACTCACCAAAAACTTTTAAGAAAAGTCCCAAATGTTAAACAAATCACAACCCACTTATTTATATTTCACAAAGAGACAAAATTCATTAAATCAGCTCTTCAATCATAACTATAGTGTTTACACAGCTGCCTTTCAAGCCTTATCCTCAATAGGCATGAGCATTATCAACTAAAAATTTTCATTCTCAAACTACCCCCACACTCTTTTCAGTTGAGAACAACTTGTTATTGCTACAAAATATTTCCATGGCTCTGAAAATGCATGTGACACCTTCCATAAGATTGGCCATGCTACAGGGTTTTCATCCAAGCTGAATTCTATTCCCATTCAGTTTTATTCAAAGTAACATTTACACCCATCTCCTAACTGAACACTTTTAAACTCAGAACTTCAGACATAAGAGAGGCAGAGGAGCAGGAGGAGACTGTTCCTAGTGCGCGCATGCACAGGGCTGCCAGAAGGCAAGAACAGTTAAAACAAAAGGGACGACTTGGGAATAAGGCCTGAAGATGATTGGCCCCTCCCATAAGGCTTAAAAGAGGAGCAAAGGCACGTGGGCCCTTTGCAGGAAAGCAACATTGTTAATTCTATTCCTAGTTGGCATCTCTGTTTGATTCTGGACTCTGTGTGGCTTTGCCAAGTAGGTCTTTGGCAGTGTGTCAAGGGAGATAAAGGTTGGTGATTATCCCGAAGGACTTCTCCCGAAGGACTTTTTGCAACTAATTGGGACTCATCTGTGAATGAACGTAATTCACAGCTGTTGCAATAAAAGAGTTTTTTGGGACTACTTGTGTGTTTTAATGACTAAGGAAGCCTAAATCACAAAAGACAGTATAATATATACAACCTTGAGGTTCTGGAAGAACATTAGGAAAGACTTGCAACATCAAATGAAGAAATAACCCTTGGACATAAAAGAAGATGAACTGAAATTTATCAAACAAGAATATGAAATTAAGTTCAACACTTCCACTTAGCAAGGAAGTGTATGTATTGATTTTTGGGGGGAGGTAATCCAGCGGTGAAATGCTACCAATTCACACCAGTTCAGGTGAACCAGTAGTGATAAAAACTACCAGTTCGGGCAAACCGGTAGTAAAAAAAAACACAGTATTTCTGACGATCAGTTGTGCCATGCGATTTAAAATCGCTAGAAAGCAGGAAATCCTGCTTTCTAGTGAATCTAAATTGTGCGGCACAGCTGTTCCCTCCCCCTCGCTGTTCTACTTACCTTCCCAAGCCTCCTTTTTCTGTGCGAAACGCACATTAGGAGCATTTGGTGCTTACTGCACATGTGCAGGCAGCGAACTGGTGGCAAACCGGGGAAGATTTCACCACTGAGGTAATCTTCAACAACCTTATCAAGAAATTGAACTTCATATATCTGCAAGATTCCTAGGTTATATAATCTAGTAAATATTTAAAAATAATCTTATTAATAGTATTATTTTTTTCCAGTTCATTAGCTATATCCATGATGGCGAACCAATGGCACATGTGCCATAGGTGGCATACAAAGCCCTCTCTGCGGGCACACCAGCTGTTGCTCCAGCCCAGTTCCACTGCGCATGTGTGTGTGCCTCCTGCTGGCCAGCTGGTCTTTGGGTCTCTACCATAAATGCGGCGGGTATCGGATCATGTGGTGGATGCACATGTGCATGTGTGTAGGGGGTGGGGTGCATGAATGGGGGAGGGTGCACCTTGTGCTTCACCTCTGCACCCCGGTTTGGGCCTGGAAAGCCTCCTGCACCAATCTGGAAGCCAAAACGGGGCACGGGGGGGGCGGGGCGAATGCGCGATGAGGTGGGGCGCCTGCACGGGGGGCGCTCACATTGCATTTTGGGGATTCGGGCATGCGCATGTGCCTTCGCATGCGCGCACACACTTTAGGCACCCAGCACCAAAAAGGTTAACCATCACTGAGCTATATCTTCTGTACTGTCAAATCTATCTAGCAGTCATTACGGTAATTTGGGACCATCAGTTTTTCCAGGTTTGTCTGCAGGTTCACTACAATGTGCCATATATTCCATTTAAATCACAGAAGCAATAGAAGCAAATTTGAATCTGGAATTCCAGAGATTCTGAAAGTTTATCAGATCAAGGCTGAAACATCTGGACCACTGCAAGATATCCAGATAGAAAAAAACTCTAGCTCTTTGCTGACATCTAGAAGTTGTCTAAATACTTGCAGTCAAGAGATTGTAGTCCTATGGAAGATTTTATCATCCAAAACTTTTTAGTCGGCAGCCTTGTGTTTCACTTTAACTAGAATATTTAGAAACATCCTCTTTTGAGCTTCTTTTGACCTAGGAAAGCTGTCTGCAGACTGCTCACATCAGAACAGTAATATGTATCTGGGTATCTCTTTAGCATTATGATGATGTGTCATTCATTTTGACACTATTTGACTTATGAGAGAGTGAAAACTTAATCATGCACCATGAAGAGAAATGAGTTTGGATAGAGAATTGTATATTCACACGCACATTTAAGATTTTGCCTGCTATATTAATGTAAAATATACAACTGTGGAACTTGTGCCTCTGATCAAAGGTTACATGAGTGTAATAAATATTATGTCCTCCCACCATGCAATTAAAATTTTCACCTTGTTTCACCATGCAAAACACTCCAATGTTGTCAATCACTTTGAAACATGAGTTTTTGACATCATATAATTTCACTTCAATTTTTTCCTGACAGACATCATATCAGGAAATTATATAAGGCAGAACCCTATTATGTTTTTATTCATCTCCCCCTTCCCATAGATACAGACATTTGTGTAATTTCAGGCATCCCTGATAATAAGCTTACAAAAGAGCAGAGAGGCAGTATCGCACAATGTCACTAGATTCTCCATAGAGAGCTTGTTGGAATGATGCAGCAGAAATGTATATGTCTCAGCAATCAAAAGGACTGAGTTGCTACTTAAAGGCAAAATTCTGAAGGCATGTTGCAAAAAACAAAAAACCCTTCCTAACGGTGAGTAAGTAGAGTTTACTGAGGAAGAGTGAATTGCCTTTCACTAGGTGTTTTCAAGCAGAGCTTAGACCAGGGGTCTGCAACCTTAAACATTTAAAGAGCCATTTAGACCCACTTCCCACAGAAAACACCGGGAGCCACAAAACCTGGGTGGGCTTGGCCAACTCAACATCACCCCCAACCAGTCACATGACACCCCCCCCAGCCACGCCTACCCAGGTTTTGTGGCTCCCACTGTTTTCTGTGGAAAATGGACCTCTCTCTCTCTCTCTCCTTTCCTCTCCCTCCCTCCCTCTTATTTCTGTTTTTCTCTCTTTTTCCTTTCCCCCTTCCTTCCTTCCATCCTTCTTTCCTTCCTTCCTTCCTCTTTCTTCCTTTCTCTCTGCCTTCTCTCTCTCATTTGTTTCCCTCCCTTTCCCTCTCTTTTCCTTCTCTCTCATTCTCTCCCTCCAGCTCTCTCTCACTTCTCTTTCCCTCCCCTTATCTCTCTGTCTTATTTGTTTATCTCTTTCCTCTCTCATTCTCTTTCTCCATCATTTTCTCATTTCTCTCTCTCTTTCTCTCTTTCTCTCCCCTTTTCTCTCTCCCCACTCTCTTTCTCATGGGCATGCACAAGCAGGATACCCTCCTGGGCTGGGATCACAGTGGTGGCAGCAACTGTGATCCCTCCTCCCGCTGCCACCACTGTACACTCAGGTGTGTAGCCGCCCATTCTGCGCAGGAGAGTCAGAGCTCTTCCCTTTCTGCATCAGCAGTGGCGGCTGCTCCTTCCCATTCCCCTCCTTCCTGAGCCAACATGAAGGGGACCACGGCTGGTGCTGAGCTGCCCGCAAAGGATGCAGAATCACAAAAAGCCGGTTGCAGGCAGTGCAGAGAAAACACTAGGGGTACTTCAGCTGCGCAGCTCTGTGGAGAGTCTCATACCTTCTTGGGGTGGAGAGCAGGTCGTGTGACTGGATCGGCAGGGAGCTACAGGAAAGGGGTCAAAGAGCCATATGCAGCTCTGGAGCCGTGGGTTGCAGACATCCAGATTAGACAGTCATCTGCTGGAAATGCTTTAATTTGGGTACCTGCACTGAGCAGAGGGTGGAGTTGATGGCCTTCTTAACATCTATAACCATTTATAACCATGACTTGATCTTGATAACCATCTGATAAAATTAGTATAGTAACTGATAAAATAAATCATTATCACAGATGGGTAATATTGCAAATGGATTATTCATGGCTGAGAGTTGTTTGTCTGAGACTACTGGTAAATTTATGACAAAATTTCCAGAATCATACCAGGTTCCGAACTGCTATACTACACCAACTTTTGCAGATGTGTGTATATGAAGTGCAATTTTATTTATTCAGATTGATTATTCATATTTCAGGTACATGAGCATATTAATATTGAGACAAAAAGAGAGTCAGAGCGAAATAGAATGCAAATTTCATGGCCATCAGTAGCATCTATAAAAGCACAAACAACTTCTTACCTTTTTAATGTACATTACACCGTTCATCTAGTTACTATATGTTGTTCTTCATTGGTACCCATTAGTCTAGAATTATTCACATCTGCCCTAATTTGAAATTATAGGGTGTTTATTTGGATCTTGTATTCTTTTGTGATGAGCAAGGCTTGTAGACTTGATTTTTATGCCACACTTTGAAGAGAGAAACAATTTACCTCCTGCTGTCTCTACACATTACCATTCTGGGAAAATGTCTTTTCTCTCTTCTGGATTTTCTGAATGTTTTCATATCTTTGTTTCTGAGCTTCACATGGGCCCTAAAGAAAGTTGAACAAAAAATAAGAGAGGTTAGTGCTTATTTCATTATAGTAATTAATTGTTAATTCCAGCAACAAGTCATCTAACATGCAATATATCAATGTGAAAAAGTAATTGTTCTATTGGTTTCAGTAACTGGTTGGAGACCTGGTTGGGCCTGGAGGGAGGGGTCCCTCTGGTAGAAATGTGCCCACCAGGCTTCCATGCATTCCATCAGCCGAGGTCACAGGGGAGGGGCGGGGGAGTACCGGTTATCATTAAACAAGGTCTGAGACCGAGGGAGGCCACTGTTCCTCAGACGGCCGGCTGTGAATCCCTCCTTGTGAAATGGGGTCATGGGGTTCAGATGGGTTTGCTGATCACATACCTGGCTCCCTGCCACGTGGCAACAGCCCTGCCAAGCTGCTCAACGTTATCGCCACGGTGGCGGTTGACACCCCTAGGGCTTATGGTCATGGGGGATTTCAACCTGCTGTCCATGGGTGAGACATCTGAGGTGGCTCAGGAATTCATGGTTTCCATGACAGCTATGGACCTGAACCAGTTAATTCATGGCCCTACCCACACGGGGGGAAACACGCTGGATCTGATTTTTGTCTCTGGACAGTGGTTGAGTGATCTTGAGATAGGGAATATAGTTACCAAGCCCTTGTCATGGTCAGATCACTCTCTCCTTCATCTCGACCTTCGAACCACTGCACCTTGCCACAGGGAGATGGAGCCAGTAAGATGGTTCCGCCCCAGGCGCCTGATGGAGCCTGATAGGTTCCAGATGGAGCTTGGGCCATTTCCTGAGGCTCTGGCACACGCCTTGACTGGAGACCTAGTGGCCGCCTGGGATAGGGCGGCCGCCAGAGCTCTGGATCGGGTCATGCCTTTGCGGCCTCTGACCCGGCGCCGATCTCAATTGGCTCCTTGGTTCTCTGAGGAGCTGAGGGAGTTGAAGCACCGGAAAAGATGCCTAGAGAGTAGTTGGAGGGCCAGTCTTTCTGAATCTGACCGGACACTAGTAAGATCCCATATTAGGAATTACTTAGTGGCGATAAAAACAGCGAAATTTAGTTATTTTGCTGCTCTTATTGCATCATCAGATAATCGCCTGGCTGCTCTCTTTAGGGTGACCCGCTCCTTGCTCCACCAGGAAGTGCGGGAGGACCCCTTGGAAGGTAGACCTGAGGATTTTGTTCAGTATCTGCATGACAAAATCATTCAGATTCGGGATGGTTTGGACTCTGACTGGGTAGTCTCAGGGGGAGGGACTGAGGCAGGTCTTGTGAATGTTATCTGGGATGAGTTTGATCCTGTGACCCCTGAGGACATGGACAGGATTCTGGATAGACTGAACGCGACCACTTGTTTATTGGACCCGTGTCCTTCCTGGTTAGTGCTGGCTTCCTGGGAGGTGACATGAGGCTGGCTCCAGGAGATTACAAATGCTTCGTTGGGTGAGGGTGACTTTCCCACCGCCTTGAAAGAGGCGGTGGTGAGGCCTCTCCTCAAGAAGCCTTCCCTGGACCCGGCAATGTTGGTAAATTATTGTCCAGTCTCCAACCTTTGCTTTGTGGTGAAGGTTGTTGAGAGTGTGGTTGCGCAACAGCTCCCCCAGCACCTGGATGAAATGACGTATCTGGATCCGTTCCAGTCGGGCCTCAGGCCCGGGTACAGCATGTAAACGGCATTGGCCGCATTGGTTGATGATCTCTGGAGGGCTCGGGACAGGGGGTGCTCCTCTGTCCTGGTCCTGTTAGATCTCTCAGTGGCTTTTGATACCATCGACCATGGTATCATGCTGCACCAGTTGGAAGAGTTAGGGGTGGGAGGCACTGTGTTGCAGTGGTTCTCCTCCTTTCTCTCTGACCGGTCACAGTCTGTGTTGACAGGGGGGCAGAGGTTGACCCCGAGGCCCCTCATATGTGGGGTGCCGCAAGGGTCGGTCCTCTCGCCCCTCCTTTTCAACATTTATGTGAAGCCACTGGGCAAGATCATGTGTGGTTTTGGGGTGAGATACCACCACTATGCTGATGAGACCCAGCTATACATCTCCACCCCAGACCACCCCAACGATGCCCTTGAAGTGATGTCCCGGTGTCTGGAGGCTGTGCAGATCTGGATGGGGAGGAATAGGCTCATGCTCAACCCATCCAAGACCTAGTGGCTGTGGTTTCCGATGTCCCGATATAGTCAGTTGGTGCCATCACTGACTATTGGGGGCAAATCATTGGCCCCCAGGGAGAGGGTGCGCAACTTGGGCGTCCTCCTGGATTCACACTGTCTTTAGAAGAGCACTTGACGGCCATGACCGGGAGGATTTTTCATCAGGTTCGCCTGATTCACCAGTTGCATCCCTTTCTAGATCGGGACTCCCTACACACAGTCACTCATGCCCTCGTCACTTCTCATCTGGACTATTGTAATGCTCTCTACATGGTGCTCCCCTTGAGGAGCACTCAGAGGCTCCAACTGGTGCAGAGTGCAGCCGCATGGGTGGTTATGGGAATGACATGGTATTCCCATGTAACACCTCTCCTATGCGAGCTGCACTGGCTCCCGGTGGTCTTCCAGGTGCACTTCAAGGTTTTGGTTATCACCTTTAGAGTGCTCCATGGCTTAGGACCTGGTTATCTTCAGGATCGCCTGCTACCACCAATAGCATCCCACCGGCCAGTACGCTCCCATAGAGAGGGGATCCTCCGGGTGCCATCGGCCAAACAATGTCGACTGGCAGCCCCCAGGGGGAGAGCCTTCTCTGTGGGGACACCTACAATCTGGAACGAGCTCCCCATGGAGATACGGATGATCCCGGATCTGCGCATCTTCTGTCGCATGCTTAAGATTTTTTTATTTCATCAAGCTGGCCTGGCCTAAATCTTTTCCCGTTAAATGTAAATTTTAATCTGTTTTTAAATTATTGGGTATTTTAAATTTGTCTCAGCCAAATTATTTAATTCGCTTTTATTCTATTTTAAATTTTTGTATTTATGTGTTTTATTCTGTGGCTGTTCACCGCCCTGAGTCCTTCGGGAGTAGGGCGGTATATAAATCTAATAATAATTAAAAAAAACAACTAGTTGTATCTAGCTGCAGTAACAGCAATTAAATGCTTCTTGTGATTGATCAGTAAGGAATATTACTGAGTAGGAATTTTAGCCCATTCCTGTATGTCAAATCAGTAAAGCCTGATTGATTTCACAAAATAAATTTGTTCTTTTTTATCTATTCTCTTGCAGATTTTCTTATATGTTTTGGGCTTATTCTCTTACTGTTTGACCTACATGTGTCTCAGCTTCAATTGTTAGATTGCCTGATATTCTGCTGTAGCATCTAATACAAAGCTGAATTTATGCTTTCTTCAATGATGGCAAATTGTCCAGATGTTGAGGCCAGAATAAGCATGCTTATTCCATGAAATCATCACATTCATGCTTGACTATTGCCCCATTTTTTCTCTGTTTCCAAACTTTATCTTGGACTGAATTGATGGAGCTTTTTTTAGATCAGAGCTGTCAAACTCCCAGCCCATGGGCTGTGATGCTCTGGCCACGCCCATGCCCAGTTTAGCAAAGGGGGGAAAAGTCCCAATACATCACGTGACACCGCCATGACGATGTGAGTTTGATGCCCCTGTTTTAGACTTATACAGTAGATGTCAATGACCTATTATGAGGATCTTCAGAAATTCCTTTTGAATAGACCATGATGTGCCATTAGTATCTGCAATAGTGAGAACATCACTGTGACGAGCGGATCCAAATTTTGTGTAATTTAAATAGGGCAATTTTGGACCTGATCAGCCTGAGTTGTCTAATGAAATATCCTCACAATTGGCTTAAATAACCCTTTAATTTAATTGCTTGAACTAGGAGGCCAACTGTTTCTTCATATTGCCACATCATGTACTGGATGACTTGCTTTCCAAAGTAAATGTAACAAGCACCAGACTTTGGTGTTAGTTCTTTATTTAGACACCGCCTCAGTATGTTATTGGCTGCATACAGTTCTGATAACATTCAGGAGCAAAGATGTGCAATTTTCTTTTAAAAATTTGTTCAGGAATGAATGCCTTCTCTCTTACACATGCACTTGAGTTATTTAGGTGGCCACTTAATGGATTTGACAAATAGGGCTCTGGGCCACCAAAGCTTATGCCACAATAAATCAAGCAGTTTTAAAGTGTCATAAAACTGATTTATATTTGCTATAACTGAATAACTGAGCTATCAGCCAGGAATTAGTACAGGGCTGGACAGATAGCCTTTTGGAGGTCAGGAGCAACACTTGTTGTTTTGGAAATAAGGCAAGAGCTGCAGTTTGACAGGACAATAACACAAAATGGGCAGACCCACATCATACCCAGAGCAGGTTTGGCATTTTCTGTTTCCACTTGTTTGCTTTTTTTCCTCCTGGAAAACTTTGAGGAAGTGTTTGTGTATGTGTGTGTACATGTATTTACTATGCTAAGTTTATTTTAGAATATATCCTGCAGTTTTAAAGTGTTTTCTACTTCTAATGGCAGGAAAGTATGTCATGGGATTTTGGAGATTTTGCAATATGCCCATTCCTCAGGTAATACAATGGAACCTTTCCTCAAATCTCTACAGCAGGTCAGTAGCAAAGCTCTATTCCAGGGACCTTCAGGAATAGAGTTGGACATTAACTTGTTCATAATCAATGGCATTTTTTTCTTAGGTTGACCCCAAAACTTTTTTCCTATTGCGAGTTCAGTAGGTTTTAGTAACTCCTGTCTTTTTTCAAGCAAAGCTTAGCTTTTCTCAGCATATTTTCAAAAAAGAGATCTTTGATTCCATGTTCTTCATGTTGAACCTCTGTTTTGATTCCATGTCACTTTACTTATTGGTATCTACTAGCTCAACTTTGAGGTGCTAAGTGAGAAAGATGTTATTTTAGACTGTTTTTAATCTGGTTAGAAGCTGATTGTTTAATGTTGTTTCCTGGTTAAGCTCATTTTGTATTTAAAACATGCTAACATGTTTTATTTGTGAAGGCAATTAAAATATGAGTTTTAAAAGAAGGCTCTTTTCATTTTTAAATGTTTTTTAAACTGCTTTGAGGCAGAATTATTGGAAATAAATAAATAAATAAAGTAAGTAAGTTAAAACACAAGAAAGAAAAAATTATTTGCTGAAAAGATGTATATTTCCAGACACATGGATATCTATACTTTACCTATATCTGGATGAGACTATTCAAATGCAAGCTGTTTATCTGTTGCCTAATCCCTGAAGTAGTTTCTGTGGGTTTTTTGGGTGTGGGGATACAATTTTCTTTGTATGTATGGATGCTATGCATTTTTAGAGGCAGTTCAGTGGTGGATTTCAGAAGGTTCTGATCAGTTCTGGAGAACCGGTAGCAGAAATTTTGAGTAGTTCAGAGAACCGGTAAATACAATCTCTGACTTGCCCCGCCCCCATCTATTCCCTGCCTCCCGAGTCCCAGCTGATCAGGAGGAAATGGGGATTTTGCAGTAACCTTCTCCTGGAGCGGGAAGGGAATGGAGATTTTACAGTATCCTTCTCCTGCCACACCCACCAAGCCATCAAGGCATGCCCACAGAACCGATAGTAAAAATGTTTGAATCCCACCACTGGAGGCAGTCAGTTTTAATTGCAGGCATTTGGGATGAAATATTAAGTGTTTGCTATGACAGCTGCGAGCTTTTGAATGATGTATCATTCCAAATCCCACCTCTGAGATGCAAAGAATTGACCATCATTTGAAAAGCAGGAGGTGTTTAGTTCCAAAGAGTCTCATTCAGCTCTCAGTAACTTACAGTTTAGCTCCATCATCAAGTTTCCTTTTGACCATCTGAAGCTCAGGGCATTTTTATTAAATAAGATCTTAACTCACATATATTTCCTTTTGAAGTTATGCTGTAGAGTGTACCCATTCTATTTAGGATGTTTATATTCCATTAGAGACAAGTTCCCTGGGGATGGGATCCAGCATGAATCCAAAAGCTCAGAAGACTAAATCTCTGGTCCTGGTGACTAACCCAAATTGGATCCCTCAACTGGCCATTCTTTGTGGCCTGACCACTTCCACACCAGATCAAATTTTTTTGCTAGGGCAACTGCTAGATTCCAGCTTCTTCTTTATTTTCTTCATGCAGCTGGTACATGATAACAGGTATTCATGTCAGTTTTTAAAATAAACTTGGCCTAATTGTCCATTGCTGTAATCAACACCTGAAATACAATTACAATACATTTATCCTTGGGCATTCACTAAATTTTGCACTGAAGTTCCCTGCTAAAAATAAGTATCAACGAAAATAGATAAAATGCATGCAATAGGAAAAAGTAGAAGACAGTGCTATATTACAGAAATATATCTCTGTATTTGAAATATTGCCAAAGTTGAGACATTATAAAACATATGAAAATGTACTTATTAGAAAAATGCAAACAAAAAACATTTTAAAAACATTAAAAGGGATTGGATTGGTTCTTAGATGATCGTTCTGCTATTAGCAGTAGTGTGTACCAAGAATCAAAGATGATACATAGGTACCTTTTAGCCCATGACCCAAATAACAGCATTGGACAGATAAAGGCATTTCTAATTGATTCCATTATTTAATACACCAGGGTTATTTCCAAAAATCCAGTAATAAAGATAATAGTGTATCTAGAGACAGGCTGAGAGAGATGGAGGGATAGCACTGTGGTATATCAGATTCTACTGATGGGGAGGAAACATGGTGTACTTATAAAACAGTTCAGATGAACTCTAGACATTTCTGAAAAACATATTTTTGATGTACTTTATACTAGACAATTTTTTCCTGACACTTTCTCAAAAGGTGTCAAGTGTATCCTGACAACTACTACCCTGAAGCTGTAGAACTATGCTCGGTAAGTCAGTTTGACCTATGTAGAAAAGTCAGTAGCAACCAGGTATGCAAAAAGGGAATGAAATTGACTTAAAATGGACACAATGGGGAACTGGGGAAAATCCTGCTGGTTCCTTCTAGACCAGGGGTCTCTGACCTTGGCAACTTTAAGCCTGGAGGACTTCAACTCCCAGAATTCCCCAGCCAGCTTTTCTGGCTGGGAAATTCTGGGAGTTGAAGTCCGTCAGGCTTAAAGTTGCCAAAGTTGGAGATCACTGGTCTAGACAATAGTCATCTGTTTTGGTGGTATACCATCACCAATGCCAATTTATTTCACAGAGCAAATGGAAGCATTGGTGATAATCCTTTACTTCAGTGTGATTTTAAAAAAAAATCTATTTAATGTATATCCCTCTTTCTACTTATGTAACAAGAAAAAAAAGGGTGTCATCTCTACAAGATAGACCTGACTAAGAAAATGTAGGTCAGTACCAGTTTTATTGTAACAGGTAGAGTAACAGAATCTTGTAAGTCTTAAACGTACTTCCCCCTCCCTCTTTTTATCTGAGACTATGTTCAGAAGCTGCCACAAAGGACAGCAAGGAAGGTAGGATGCCTAATTAGAACTGCCAGGTTCAACCTATTAAAAAGATCCTGTGTAGGAGGCCATGGCAGACATCATCCAGCAAGTGTGATTCAAGTAGAGCTTACTGGTCAGCCTAATTGTGTTTTGATAAAAGGCAAAGATCCATCTAGTCTAATACAAAGACCATCAAGGGAGCTCAGGAATAAAGCAGGTGTCAGCAATTCAAGATAGACCAGACTAGGAAACTGTAGGTCAGCACTAGAGGATTTTTGGGGGGTAAACCTACAGTAACAGAATCTTCCAAGTATGAATGTACTTCCCCATCCCTTTTTTGTGAATTAGGGAGGGGCTTGTCTGAGACATTTACGGGTGTTACTTTCTTGGCTTGGGTTCAGGGCTTTTACCTGACCATTGCCGTGATACCAGCTCTTCTTCCTGTCCTTCAAGGCCGTTCTTTCGTCCCCTTACATAAGCAAGTTGAATTAGGACTATTATGGCTGCAAAACTCCAGGCACTGCTGGGTGGTAAAAAAAAAAGTGATACAAAGGACTCTTAACTGCATTCTGACATCTAGTGGCCATCCAGATTTTCACAATCCAACTTACCTGCATACTCAGATTTAATGTATCATCTTACTTGGATGTAAAATTGGAGCCCATCCTTGGTACAGAATAGCTTTTAGTGAATCTATCTATAAAATAAAGACATACAGACTGTCAAAGTTTATCCTTCTTAAAGCTGTCTTGCCTTTATACTGTTTTAGTTTTTTGGAATGTCTGTTAACATGGTAAGCTTAAAATGACAGGTCTGTGACAGTTACCACATCAAGAGACAAAGATTACTGTCAACCAAACTCAGTTAATTCATCAATGGCAATGGTCTATTTCATTTCTCAGTATCCTAGCAACAACCAATCAAATGAAAAGTATTTCACCTTTTGACAGGTGGATGTAATATTTTCTAGGTTGCCTTCTAATATAAAAAGGTAATTCTATCTATCATCTATCTATCTATCTATCTATCTATCTATCTATCTATCTATCTATCATCTATCTATCTATCTAAATTAAGGTTATTCCATTTTGCACTGAAAATGAGTCAAATATAAAGATTTATACTATGCTATGTATTGGTAAATTGAATTTTTGTGAAGTGTTTTCACTAATGTACGAGAAGAAATTTTTTGTAGTGTTGCTGCTGAAAACATAAAGCAGAGAAAAGAGGATAAAGAGGAAAAATGGAAATGGAAAAAACTGATGAAGTGGAAGTTTAAGTAGAAAATTCTATGGGATAACAAAGAAAAAAGTTAGCCATTGATAGATAGTAAAGGAAAGCTGACACTTTTCTACCGCTGTGAAAAGAATCCTCTTAGCTGGATAAAATTTGTCCTGACCTTCTGAGTGTTGTCCTATTTCATTGCTGTATTTCCAGTTGGAAAACAAGTATTTCAGATGGAATTGGGAAACACCAAAAACAAAAGAAAGGCTAAGATCCACTCTCTTAGCCTGCCAAAATGGCTCTGAGAGCAGAGTCCCTAGTGTTGATCTTTATTCTAGAGCAAGCTTATGTTAGAAGCCAGTCAGAAGCCACTTGAAGCTTTAAAGCAGGATTTGCCAAAGTGGGAAGCCCTGGATTCCCAGAGTCCCCAACCAGCACGACACATAGCTACTTCCGAGACTAGAACCAGGACTCTGAACTCAGTTCAGGAGTAACTGCTCTCATTTGGCTATCCAGGGAAAGAGGTGAATTAAGGGTTGCCTTCAAGCTAAATGCCTGTTCCACCAAGGGAACAGAAACCCCATTCAGAACAGGTATCAACACTCCCCCTAGACTGCCAGTTTTCTTGATTAATAGCTCCACCATCTTCCTTGAATTAAGTCTCAGCTTGTTAAGCACCAGCCACTTTAACATTAAAAAATGAAAATCCTTTTCTCTTTTCTTGCTCTTTTCCTTTTCCTTTCCTTTCCTTTTCTTGATTAAGACAGGCCATCAACAGCATTTCGCTGTAAGTTGCTAGCTTTTTATTAGGATACTTAATTCCATCTCTTCTTATATTCAAGACATGAATTCTTTGAAATATTAAACAGATCTCTACTCTGATTTTTATTAATCTCTGCATTCAGGAAGGCCTCCCTGCCCTGCCCCAAATCTAATGCTCTTTCACTCCCCCCTTTCTATTTCTATATAGGAAGCTATGCAATGTGCCTTTAAATATTGAACAATATGGAAAAATATGGAAGTCCCCCTACTCTCTCTCTTTTTTAATATTAGCTTAAGGCAAGACTCTGGCATGATTTCCACTCCTTTCATGACACTGTAATGATGTTACCACATACAGCTTTATCTTGCATGAAAAGGTGAAGTCATGACTGATTTCTCCAATTTAAAAGCACTCAACCCTCACACTGCTAGAAATGAATATTTTGCATATATTCATGCAACAATGATTCAATTTAAGATTTCTATTTTCAAACATTGCTCGGGAAAAGAAAAAAAAAGAAAACCCTTCACACTCACGCCAGGGTAAAATTGCCAAAATGCATAATAAGATTTATTATAGATGAGTAGCATTTTATTTAGTATTTCATGTTAACATGCTTTTAGGGTTAGCCTGCCTTAGCAGGAGGATCCATCTTTTCGCTTCTAATCAGAGATAACACTTTATTGTGCAATGTACTCCTGTAGCATAAGCAGAGAGAATCTTTTCTTTATCTTGCATGTCTAAATGTTGTTGCAACAGTCTGTCTATAGAGTGCACAGTGCACATCATTTCTGGCAAAAGGTTTATTCGTGATGTTCACTGTTTCACACACAACAAATGAAATGTACAGTGGGAGATACAAACAATAGCCACGGTCCTTAAAGGTGGGTCTATCCAGTTCCTGGGCAAAGCAGGGGTGGAAATATCTACTTCCCCTAGGATCAGGCATATAGGCCTTCTACTTATGCTCCTTCCATCCCTCTCACTTTGTTCTCCTTGCTAGACACACACCTTCACACACACACACACACACACACACACACACGCACACACACACACGAAAAGGACACAACCAGAATTATGCACAAGGAAGGAAAGGCTGCAGGAATAAAGCTAATGGAAGAAATGCACCCTCCCCAATTATTTCTCAGTAGCATCCCATTCTCAACCTTAAATGAGAAAGACATAGAACTGAGTTTCAAGAGATCATTCTGCCAGTATGACCAGTTCTCTTTTAGGAGATTTTTTTCTGGCACACAGCTGATAGGAAAAGGACCCTCTCTGGACCAGACCATAGATGGACCTCCCCTCCAAGCTGTGTTCCAAGTTCACTTAGTGTCAGGAGACTAAGTTCTTTAGCTATTAGAAGGAAACAAACAGATCCAAGTTGAGATCTAAGAGCACATGCAGAGGTTTTTTCATCCCATTACTTTCTGAATGCATCAATGTAGTTCAATTGAATATGGTCTTGAACACTTGACAGCAAACTGAGATTTATAAAAATCGCTTACAGCTTTACTGAAAAATCAATCTTCCCTAACATGTAAGCAAATTAAGAATATATGAATAAGTAAATAAACTAGAGTATTATGTTTGGTAAAGTAATCATAATCAATTTGGATAAAAATACAGCTGGAAGCATTTTAAATATTCCCCCTTAGGTCTCAACTTTGATCCTTCTGGCAAGATTTAACTCTCTGTAAAGTCAAAGGGTTCAACCTTTTATTACTTCAGGTCTGTTTATAATCTTTGAACCAGCAAATGGTAGGATTGCTTCTGTTCAGGCAACCTAGTATGTGGCTTTACCAACTGCGCAAACAAAAAGGCAAATTACAAAGGAAACAATAACAGCGAAATCATAACCTGTTTTTAAAGCCTATTTACATCAGCTTAATAAGCTACATTCAGCAAAACTCAGACTGTTCTGGCCAATTTACAATTTCCAGTCTAGCAAAAAAGTTGTTAAGGCTTGTTTGGTCTGTATAGCTCAGGTTCAACTCTTTCTTTCCCACAGTAGCCAACCTTAGGCTGATAAATGGGACACAAACACAGCAGTTTGGTACAATCAGAACTACTTTTATTGATGCATACGAAACATTTAGTTGTCATAGCACATAACTGCTCAGAAGCCTCTCCCTCCCATGAATTATCAAATGTTCTTCTTAAGCAAGAAGCTTAAGTTAAAAAGACATTGGGTTAAGAAAAAAAAATATGTTTAGATTCTCCAGTCAATTTGCCTGATTATATGAGCATTTGTTGTTGTTAGTTGCAGTCATGTCTGACCCACTGCGACCCCATGGACAACATTCCTCCAGGCCTTCCTGTCCTCTACCATCCTCTGGAGTCCATTTAATCTAACGCCTACTGCTTCAGTGACTCCATCCAGCCACTTCATTCTCTGTCATCCTCTTCTTCTTTTGCCCTCAATCTTTCCCAGCATTAGGCTCTTCTCCAGTGAGTCCTTCCTTCTCATTAGGGGGACAAAGTATTGGAGTTTCATCTTCAGGATCTGGCCTTTTAAAGAGCAGTCAGGGTTGATTTTCTCTAACCGGACTGACCAGTTTGATCGCCTTGCAGTTCAAGGGACTCGCAGGAGTCTTCTCCGCACCATAATTCAAAGGCCTCAATTCTTTGGCCCTCAGCCTTTCTTATGGTCCAACTTTCACAGCCATAAATTGCAACTGGGAAAACCATAGCCTTGACTCTATGCACTTTTGTTGGCATATATGAGCATAAATTTTAATATTATGTGAGAGGTAAAGGAAGCCCTTCTCCCTTCTGAAGTTTTTTTTCTATTTTGCTACACATAACTGTATCAACTTTTGTTATCTCTCTCCATTACATTCATCATTCAAATTCTTCATCCTTATTCATTTAGAGCCGTGTTTCTCAAATCTGGCAACTTCTAAGATGTGTGGATTCCAACTTCCAGAATTCCCCAACCAGAATTCTGGAAACTGAACTCCACCTATCTTAAAGTTGCCAAAAACTGATTTAAACTACAAACTGCTGACAGATAGAGACATTTCCCTTTTCAGTTTAATAATTTAATTATATTATTTTTATATTGGCCAATGTGGAAAAAGCTAAAGTGAGTCAAACCTGATTAATAATTGGATGGTGGATTACTAGGAAGTCCCAGCCTATAGACTAGACTGGTGAATCAAATAAACTCTGAAGGAAGCAATGTTTCCTCAGTGCAAGGGAGCATACATTAGATGGCCCTCACATTCTTCTGTTGTTCTGGAGCTGGCAAAATGCTCAGCAGATCATCATAAAATGAAATGACTTTGGAAAGAAGGAATCCATCAGGAGTAGTAAAGGATGGAGCAGGTATGGGAGCATCTACAGGAAGATCAAAATGTCAGGATGATAGCCATGATCATGAGATTGAAACCCCACTGGCTGCATGACATACACATAGCTAAGAGTAGGGTTTCACTCACACAATTGTGGTCATCTTGACTACTATAGATGCCTGGTTTTTAATTCTTTTCCTAGACAGAACAAAGTGCCGCCAAATGTATCTCCTAGTGTAGGAATCACTCAGAGAAAAGCCCCCCTTCTTCTACTTGATAGTCAAACTATGAAAGCATCTTCAAAAGGACTTTTCCTGCTGATTGAAGTAATTTGGCAAGTCAGTCTTCCAGATGAGCACTTCCCAAGCCAGCCTTTGGAAGGACCCTTTAAAATAATGTTCAGGTCTCAGGGAAACCCTGATTAAAAATGGCAAAAAATACAAACACTTCACAATAGATTTCATTTCTAACTGCACAATCCATATTTTACAAACAACAGCAAGGTGGCAGGCTAGTAGCTAAACTGTGGCACTACAGTGCCCCAAAATTAATTAATTAATTAATTAATTAATTAATTTTTTATTTATTTTCTTAGATTTCTATGCCGCCGCTCTTCCGTAGGACTCGGGGCGGCTCACAGAATAAAAACATATAACAATAAATAGAACTAAAAACATTCAAATGTAAAAACCCCAACAACTAAAATCTCCTAACAGATCAGGGAATTTGCTGAAAAAGCCATATCTTCAGTTTGGCGCGGAAAGCGTGGAGGTCGGGGGCTGTCGGGTAATTCATTCCAGAGGCCTTTGGCATTTAGTCATGCCGGCCATATGACCACGGAGATGTCTTCGAACAGCGTTGGCTCTTCAGCTTTGAAACGGAGATGAGCACTGCCCCCTAGAATTGGGAATGATTAGCACATATGTGAGAGGGGAACCTTTACCTTTAAATGTGCTCCTCACTATATCTGATACTGATGGGTCCAAAATCACTCCCTAACTGGGAAACTTGCTCTTTCTGTGAAAGTACAGCCTCCTTCAGATTTACATAAAATCCACATACCACTATTTTATCTGGATTTGATTTCATCTTGTTCTCCCTCATTCAGATAATTTTTGTCATTAGGTGATACCCTAAGTAACATCACACTTGTAGGGTCCGTGGACAACCATACATGGAAGAACAAGAGAGAGGAAGAGAAAAACACCACACTACAAGATTTGGTTGCAGACTTCATTTTTGCTCTTGTGGATGTTTCAATATTTGCAATGGCAAATATATATATATTCCAATTTGTTGTGTTAAAACAAGATATATTTTTTTTGCTTCCTAAGAAAGTTCCAGCTCAGTTTGACTGGCTAGCTGGCATCCTGCTCTTCCTCCTTCTCTTCCTCCTCCTCTTGATCTTCACAAACATAAAGAGCCCTGCCATTATAGCAGCTTTCTCTTTGGGCCACCGTGGTATGAGATGATAGCGCAAGAGGCTTTCACAGATGAAAATAATTGTGTGCTTTTGGTGTTATTATTTTTGGCAAGAAGCTTTCGCTCTCAGCCTTCCAGCATATTACATCATTACACAGTATAATGCATCATAATGATAGAGTGAATGGCGGCCCAGAAGTGCCAACGACTCCTTGGAAGTTGAGAAACAGGCATACGCATTTTCAGCTGGGTGGGGGAGTTCTGTTCGGCTGAGTGTCTCCCTAGATGAAACAAAGCTGCAATCCCACTTGGCATTCACATTAATTGTGGGCTTGCCAAAAGGCCGGTTCCATTGGCATATAAATTAGTGAGGAATTATTCATTTTAACTCAGTAACTAAGCAAATCTCCTCTTCACACTCTCTGTGCCATAAGATTTACTCCCTTCCCCATTACAAGTGCGTATTCCACTCTACATTTAATAATGGTGGGAGGGGGGCAGCATTAGATATGCAAGATTTACATGTTAGTTTAAGGAAGGAAGGAAGGAAGGAAGGAAGGAAGGAAGGAAGGAAGGAAGGAAGGAAGGAAGGAAGGAAGGAAGGATCTCTACTCACAGACAAAACAGAAGAACCAGTTTGGACGAGCCACACAGCTGGTCATGTGAAAAAGTAATTTTGCATTAGTCATGATTTGTCAACTTAAGGTTTGGGAATTCATCTAATTTACTCCCAGACATTAACCAAAATTGAATTAATTTGGAGTCACAGTATTTAAAAGGCTAAAAGCTACAAGATTTAAAATAGAAGCTTATTTTCTTGTTTAGAACAATTCAAAATAGCAAGTTTGGAAGGGCAGCTGAAGGCGACAGGAGCCATTGCCAAGGAATGCACATTTCATCAATGGAAACTGAGATACTGCTGTGATTTGTATCATCCCTAATTTTTACCCAAGATCACTCATTTTGTGCCCTTCTACTGATACTCACTGCCAAAAAATGCAGAGGGCATGGCATTCAAAATCTCTTGCTTATCAGCAACTCTCATTCCTGCCTTTGTGCAGGGCTGTGTTACTGCATGGGCCTGATGGGCACTTGCCCATGGGCCCCACAAGCATAAGGACCTCATGCTAATCTGTGTATGTTAACCCTTCAACAAACCTTGTATCATATAAATACAGCAACTATATACCATCAGCAACTGTATGACTTACTGAGTATTATTGTGTTTTTTCAAGCCTCATGTATTGTTCAAATGTTTATCATGTTGATTAGTTGTTGCTGCATAGCATGTTTTTAATGTTTCAACACCGATTTGTTGGAAGTGCCAATAAAATAAATATATGTTTAACTTTATCGACCATATATATATATTTATTCCTGTGAGTAGTTGCCGTAGGGGCCCTAGTACATCGCTTTGCCCGGGGCCCATAATGCTGTTAAGACAGCCCTGCTGCTGTGTGCTAAGCTATGGCACTACCATTTTCCAGTGAGAAACTGCAGACTGACTCTTCCTGGGTACGAAAAAGCAGATTCCTGTCTCAGTAGTTAACACACTCAGCAAAACGAATGATATTGGCTCCGTGTTCTCTGCCTGTAGTTTAGCTTTAATAGCAACAGGGCCATGCTGTACAACTTTACTCATTGTAAGTACTGGGAACCCTAATCAAACTCTTCAGTGGCTACACACTGGTGTGCTGTGGATGAATGTATGATGTATGTGCTTAGAATTCTCTTGCATGAAGTGGGATTGTGATGGCATCTCGTATGAGATGTGCATAATTGGTGAATGATATGACTGGCTGGAAAGTAAAGAATCAACAATGTGATTATCTCATATGTTCTTTGAGTACGGTCACTTAAATTAATTTGTTGCATCCACCCTGCTTCCCTAGGATGACTTAAAATATAAGTTATTTGACTATGCACTATGGTAGAATGTCAGGTGAATATGGAGACATTATAAAGAAAAGATTTCAGTCTAGAGAAAGTAGAAAGTGTGAGGAACAATTCTGCCTTGATGGGGTTAGGTATAAATTTAAATAGAGGGGGCTTTGACAAGCTTTCAACATTCTTTTCAACAACTATTGTGGTCCGCCAGCAGCCTGCGGACCTGGCAGTGGAGTCGGACAGTGACGAGGCCGCTGAGGACAATGGGTGTCGGGGAAAGCCTGGACAAGGGCTCTGCATCAGAGGCAGAAATGGGGCCAGGGCCATCTGGGAGCGATGCACTGACTCCCGAGCCTCCAGAGGTGGGCAGCAGAGAGGCAGAGGAGGAGCCTGTTCCTAGTGTATGCATGCGGGGAGCTGCCAGAAGGCAAGAGCAGCTGAAAAAAAAGGACAACTCAGGAGTAAGGCCAGAAGATGATTGGCTACTCCCATAAGGCTTAAAAGAGCAGCAACGAGCCGTTGGGTTCTTTGTAGAAAAGCAACGTTGATTTCCATGTTTCTTGTCAGCGTCTCTTGAACTTTGTGGGGTTTTTACCAAGAAAAGCCTTTGGCAGGTTGCCAAAGACATCAAAGGCTGGTGATAAGGCCGATGAACTGGTTATTAAGAACTTTGTTTTGGACTAAGCTGAGAATGAATTAGTTCTCAGCTGTTTTAATAAAATAAGTTTGTGGAGGACTGAATTGTGTTTGGTAATCACTACTTGGGCCTTGGTCACAACAGTAACACCCTAAGCACATAAAAGTACTTTCCAAGATTTCCAGTGACTCCTGTTTCCTGGCTGTGTCTACCTTAAAGGGCGACAGGCACTGACTACAAGGAAGATGTCTGCTCTTAGGAAATGGGAGGTCTTTGCTTTGATAAAAAAAATCTCCTAAAGTCTTTTTGCCCAAGTAGCTTTAATCTTAGGGTAGCTTTGGTAGGATTCACTGTAGAACAAGAATAATTTAAACAAATTCACCAATATGTGTTGGTAAGATAAGGGCACAAGAGATGGAAAACATGTTGTGTTAATGCACTGTCATTTAAATGCACTTTTGCTAGGTCCAAGATGTACATTTCCTATACTGAAAACCAAATTCAGTGTTCTTAGAGATTGATTATACTATTTTTGTTCTAATTTTTATTTTTATGGAGTAGGATTTTGTGCAGATGCAGCATCCATCTTGACTCTTTTGACTGTCTGCCCTCATGAATGTGAGGGCCCATTAATTTTAACCTTGAAGGGTAGTGACTCCATGTGCTTGATTTATGTCCCAGCATGTTATATGATCTGAGAAAGCACATGGTCTATACTTTTCAAAGAAACCATGAGAGATCAGGTGGTATAAAAGCCATACAGTAATAGTTTCTCACGCTGGTGTTCTCCACTTCCCACTATGATTGTGTCAACTCTGTAGTTAATCAGCCCAAACATCAAATAAACTTCTACAAGTGCTGAACTAGTTAACATTGTAATGAGCCTGGCAAATGAGGAAGATCACTTATCCCAGTTCTGTTAACTTCTGCTAAGCTTTCTCCTACCATATGTAGTATTAATAGGAAAGTTAATAATATTTTAAGAGAACGATCGCTGCAAATTCCCATCGTGTATGCCATAATAGAATTGATCAAAATGAATTCATCAGGTATTCATGTTGGTGTCATATAAAGCTCCATAGGTGTTTCATTGCAAATTAGCATTTCTCAGAGGACACTTAAAGTAAAGTGTTCCTGAAAGTTCCTATTACCCATATTGCTAAGATAAGTACATTAAAGATCATCTTCTTGTACAGTGCTAATGTAGCCTGTCTGCATAAAATGTATCTCCCATGTTGGGTATATTCAAAAAGATCTGTTGAAATCTTCCCTTTTTCCTTCCGGCAATTAGTTGCCACCCTTGAATTTCTGCTATTTTACAAGAAATATTTCTAGTATAATTAAAATTGCTATAAGTAGACCCCAATAAGAAAGCTATTTACTTATTATTTCCCATGTGAAAGTACCAGGACACTGGGGAATAAAGACGCTTAATGTTTCTTGGCTTTGCTTTGTCCACTATGCCTTCATGTTTATTCTTTTGTATGAATTGTCTTAATGCAAATATCTACAGTGGGCGAACTGCTCAATTCCCCCCATACAAGGTACCTGGGAGAGCAGCAAAAGGCAATAAAATTTGGGTGATAATAAATTGATTCTGCCCTCCTTGTAGATTAACAGTCCAACCCTTCATCCATTATAGGAACCCACTATAACAGCATCCTTCACAGATGGCCATCCTGCCTTTGCTTAAATCCTTTCAGCAAAAGAGGACTCCATCACTCTCCAAGCGAATCTGTTCTACTGTTAAACAGCTCTTGCTATTAATGTCCAGCCTAAATCTTCTTCCTTGAAATTTAATGCCCTTGTTGCCTGTCCTGTGTTCTGAAACATGTTATAAATATGTTGACCAAAATAGTACCCAGAACAGAATCCTGGGGCGTGCCACTTGCCACTTCTTCCACCTTAATGTGAAGCCACTGAGTCCCACTGTGCGCTATTACTCAACCAATTCAGTATTAATTTTAATGATAATGTAGTTCAGGTTCCATTTTGCCATCTTTTCTACTAAGATCTCATGGGACACATCATCAGCTGCACTCAGAACAAGTCTGTGGCGGTAGCTGTCAGTTAGCAGACAATATTTTTCTTGACTATTCCTCTCTCCTTTTCTTCTTCCCTTTCTTCAGTTGAGTTCCTTTGTTAATCTCTTGTTTGCACTTCCTTTTCACCCTCACACTGAGCCAGCTGACCCTTAAGGAAATGTTGAATGTCTTGAAATTCTTGTAGAAAATAAGTAGCCTCTGGAATGGGAAAGGATTGTGTAGTGTTTGACAGCAGGTGTGGGTGGTAGCTGTAAGTGACCTGAAATTGTGGCATCTGAACAGAGGCATAAACTGAGTTATTTTAAGCAAACTTGATCATAGGCAAACCATTTTGTATAGAAAAAATGCCTTTAGTGTGCCTGAAAATATTTCAGCATGGATCCGCTTCAAATAGAAAATGATGCAATATATAGTTACAGGAACTACCCTAGAATTTGCAGCCTTCCTGGATTTGGGAACCAAGACCATAACATGATGAAAGAAGGTAAAGGAAAATGGTAGATCCACTATAGAAGTTATAGAGTCTCTTAAGTCCAAAGAAACTCTATTCATGAGTTTGTATCTTTAGGAATAAGATTATCAGATGTTTGGCAAAAGAAAGACCTGTCCTTCTTTTTGTTTTCCTAACCTTAAGATCAAATATTGTCTGGCTTTTAGAGTATCTTAAAGAGGGTTTCAGAACTATTTCAGTAATGGTGGTCATTCAGACTTTTGTGTCTTGTGACCTTGTAAATTGTAAGCTTCTTCTTTTTCCTTGTCCATGGACAGATGCAAAAAGCTTAGATTTAAATTATTTGATTCATTTCCTGATTCCAGCAATTGGCTTCGATTCATCCCCTTCAACTATATGATCACTGTAATCTAGAGATTACATGGTTCATCATACATTTCTATGGTGAAATTTGAAAGTGCACTCTCAATGACTCTTTATTATCTCTAAGTGTGTTCTTGAAAATAAAGATTTGTTTGAAAAATATTTGATTAAAGAGCAGTCTTTCTGGTGCTGGACAAAGTAATTTCTTATAGAAATAAGTCTAAGTATAACTTTGTGCAGATTTTTTTTTTTGCTGTAATTTTAGATGTGGATGCCAAGAAAGTTAAAAGTTAGCGTGTCCTCCTTGCCCTCCCCTCATTTCCAATTGCCCATGTCTTCCTTTGCCTATTCAGATGCCTGGTAACCCTTCTCAGGGAGGATCTGTTCCAACTACTAAATAAAGAGCAGTGTGTGTTGGTGTGTTTTGTCTAACTGACAGTGGCATCCACTTGAGTGTTCTACTTTCATTGGAACGCATTGGGGTGGGGGAAGGAAGTGAGAATTTTGGACATTCATGCATTGTCAGGGCAGATACTGAAAAGCAGTGAGATGTGGGATCTTGCCACATTGTGGTCGTTAGGCCAGGAATTAAATCTATGTGAAGAGTTATTAGGGAGTTTATTTAATTTATTTTATTTTATTAGTTCGATTTATATGCCGCTCTTCTCCGGAGACTCAGGACGGCTTACAATGC
>WNWU01000018.1:20148288-20239128 GCA_012654045.1 Ptyas mucosa | reverse complement strand
CCCCCACAAACTGGGTCCTCATTTTACCTACCTCGAAAGGATGGAAGACTGAATCAACCTTAAGCCTGTTGAGAATTGAACTCGCAGTAATTGCAGGCAGCTGGCAGCTAAGTGCTACTTTAACAGCAGTTTAGTCCACTGCGCCACCAAAGCTCATAAGACTGCTTTTAATCTACAACTTGAAGTCACCTTGGTTTCCGATTCTACTTTTTAAAAAATCTACAACCTTTATTAAAAGGTTAAGGTCACCTGTAATTCAGACATATCACTTAACAAACCAGAAACATTCAGGAAGGTGCCTGAATCATTTATTTTCCTTTACTGTTTTTCTTTTTGTGTCGTGGAAATTTGGAACAAAGAGCTGACTTTTTTTTTAAAAAAAAATCAAACTTACACATGCTGCTCTGGAACTCTTTTTCATTAAAGGATTGGCGTTAATAATGCTTTAAATAACAGAGAAAAATATTAGGAGTCATTCATTTATGAACTTGTTCTTAATGAGATGCATTTCTGGAAGGAAAAGGGAAAAAAATTCAAAACAAAACTAATATAATAAATAAATAAAATAAAAGATGCCACCTCAGTGCTGTATTCACTGAAGAAACAATGCTCACTGGGGAAAAAGAGCTAGTTAGCCTTCCATGACTTAGATAAAGCTACGGAGAAATGACAAGTGCCAGTAATTAACAAAGCCTCTTCAACAAGATAACCCTATTCATCTTTGTCTATTTCAATCACCAAAGACTCAGATTCAGTGCAAAATGAATGCCTGGATGCCATCAATTCCTGTTAACCTTTCTATAACCGTTTGGTGTTCATGCATAGGTGATAGATAGATTTTGTCAGTTTATTAAATGGTGACATCTCCCTTGCCATGTGACTAAAACTGTGGTAGATTTTTTTCCCCCTAAGCAAAGTATATTTTAATCATCTCTTTTCTTAGCTTTAACAACTTGCTTATAGTATGCTTGAAATTATCATCCAAGCAGTAGATAGATGGAACCAGATGATAGACTTCCTGGGTGTGGCAGTGAGGCAGCCATTGAAAAAGTAGATTTGTTTGTTTGTTTATTTTAATGAGTTTATTGATCTCTCCAATCATGAACATCTGAAAGTTGAATTAAAAACAGCATAGATGAAACAAAATATCTCATTGCTGTTATTATTGTTATTATTATTAGCATATGACTTTGTTACATTAGCCAGAAGACCACAATGCTATTACAGAATAGTAGTTTGGCTGCCAATTTATCAGCTCTGTGTAGGACATGCTTGTGTGCTTCCCAAGGTGTGCCACAGGAGGGTGAGTTGGCTTTGCACCAGGAAGAGAGACAAGTTCTTCCTACAATGTCATCCTAGGCTCCCTTCCTTCCTGGACCCACTTTGTAAATGGGTGCCACAACTGGGAAGGTTCAGAGCCAGCAGAAATCAGACTGCCTGCACAAAACACCATCTTGTCTCCCCACTGAAGTGGTATCTGATTTATCTAATCACATAGAACATGCTTTCAAACTGTTAGGTGGACAGAAGTTGAGGCAAGTGATGGGAACTCACCCCACCATACAGTGCTATGACTTGAACTGCTAGAGCAGAGACCATTTCCAGCATCATTAAGCCACTGAGTGCCTCTTAAAATGTTAATCTTAAAATAACATGTATGTGCAACATTGCCACCTTCTCATGGATGAGAAGATCGGACATTGATTAATAATTATTCAGATTTTCTGATTCAAACAATGAATTTATTAAGGGATACATCACTATCCCCTTGAAGGTAGGTGGCAACATATCCCTCGCTAGGATGTGTTCACCATTGTCCTGACCTAACACCTGGTCATTTCCCTAGAAGCCTTTACTAGCCAAGAAGTCCAAGATCCAATGTACAGGTAGCCAAACTTATACCACAGGGAAATCTGTCCATTTTCTTTGGAATCAGTGTTCAAATTCATGCAAAGTAAACCTACAAGATGGGAAAGCAGATAGTAAATTGACAATGGGCAGAAATTGTGGCAGGCAGGGATCCATGAAAGGCTGTAGAGAAGCTCTTTGAAGGCTATGGGTGCCTCATTGCTAGAATAGAGAGCACAGAGCTAAATGGACCAATAGCCTAATGGTATAAGACAGCTATCTATGTAGTAATGATCCTGGATAAAACATGAGTATTGAAAGCTGTCTATTAAACAATACAGAGAATGCTGGCACAATAATAAAGCCATCAATCATGCATATCATAAAGTGCAAACTGTCTGTGTCAATTTGGTAATTCTGCAGTAAATGGAAATGAAGTCCTCACTGAATCACTTCAGAACTTGCTTAAAAGAAATTGTGATTGCTCAAATTGGTCTACCAGCCCTAGATATACAAATATTATCTGCTGTTTGCCTAATGATAAAAAACTTTGGACTGATACCTTCATAATGTTCTTACCTGGAAATTCTTAAATTTAAATAAATAAATTTAAATTTAAATAAATAAAACTTAAATAAAGATGATCCCTTAGCAGTGGTGGTTGGCAACAGATGCCACAGAATTCAAATGCGTGGATATAAAGTTAGAAATGATTAATTTAAATAAACAATACATATCTCATTGCTGGGAGGATTACAAGTTCTGCTTAGTCTGTTGTTCAGATACTAGTCGCTAGCTGACCAATTATCTTTCTGGAATGACTTGGAGGTTGGGAATGGAAGCAATGGTTTCACCTTGGTTTTCCTCCGTCCTCCATGCCTGGCTCCAGTCAATTTTGTACAGATTTATCTTGTGTGCCAATTGAGCCCATTGTTGAACTAGGAGGTCTTGCTTGCAGTCACCTAAACTTTGGTTACTTCCCAACTGAATTACTGCATTGTGTTCTACATGGGGCTACCTCTGAAGACTGTCTGGAAAATACAGTTGGTCCAGAATGTGGCAACATACACAGTTTTGGGCACCTCTCAGTTTGCTCATGTTATATTATTGCTATATTAACTGCACTGGGTTCCAGTTTGCCTCCAGATACAATTCAAAGATCAGATCACCATCTGTAAAGCCTACAGGAACAGGTACAAGTTCTTAGTGGGCCCCTCTTCCTGAGGATATCTATCTGTTCCAACAGGTTAGATAGAATGAATACACTCCCTTAAAACTTGCCACTTAGTGTGCCTTTTTCATAGTAGCAGGATTTGTGGGGCAGCTTCCCCTAGCAAGTCCTCATTCTCCTAGTCTTCTAGGAAGCCCTGAAAAATCTGACTTTTTCTTGAGATGTTGGGATAAAATGAGGCTGGAGTTCAATGGCTATAGTTGTGGACTGGTTGAAGAATGAAGGTTGGGTCACCAGAATTTTTTGTATTCAATTTTTTTGGGGGGGTATATTGGTTTTACTGTTTTATTATGGTTTTATTATGGTTTTGATAGCCACTCACAGTTGACATGCATAAGATGGATAGCTATTAAAATATGTTATATCAGTAAATAAAAATAAAATGAGTATTTAAAACTTAACTGCAGTACGACTCTTCCTGTTATTAATAAGTCTACCTAGAGTGATGGTTCTATTTGTGAGGATCCCTCTCCCTATTAACACATGATAAAAAGCAATAAGTGGTGTTGGATGGATATTTAGAGGCTGGAGCATAATAACCTAAACTTGAAAGCAAGCCAGCAGTAGAACAACATTGATTTCAGCTCTCTAATTGCCCACCTTCTCCTCTTTGCTTTTAGAGAGCCTCTGACATTATGCTTCTTGGAACACTGTTCTTTGTTTCATTTCTGCTCTCTGAACTGATGTGTGATCTACTCTGCATTTGACATTTGAACCACAGCAGAATATTTTGCTTCAGAACCAATCAACAACCAGTGAAGCTCTTTAGGAAGCACTTTGATATATTTCCAAAAGACCGTCTGAACCAAAATTTGGGCTCTCATATTTTAAACCACTTGGAGTTGCTAAGGCATTTTCAAGGCAAAGTCATATACAGTGTATTGTTGCACAGTTTATGTAGAAGTAGTCCTCTAAACTATGTAGTATTGGAAAGTCAATAAGCAAGGCTTGAAGGCAATATCTTATTTCTATCATAGTTTCCCAACATGTTGCATGAATTCAGTAACATACACTTTCTACAAAAGAAGGTTGCATGTACGTGTCATATATGAATCTCTGATCTTCTGTATTTGCTACAGGATCACCCAAGCTCATGGCACCAAATTTAGCAGCAATTCTCCAAGTAAAGCAGCATGAGATGAGCTGCGGTGGCACAGTGGTTAGAGTGCAGTACTGCAGGCTACTTCTGCTGATCGCCATCTGCCAACAGTTTGGCAGATCGAATCTCACCAGTCTCAAAGTTGTCTCAGCCTTCCATCCTTCTGAGGTTGGTAAAATGAGGACCCAGATTGTTGGGGGCAATATGCTGACTCCGTAAAATTGTTTAGAGAGGGCTGTAAAGCACTATGAAGCGGTATATAAGTCTAAGCACTATTGCTATTGCTATGATTTTTCAGATGATTCTTGAGGCAAATAAAGATGGCTATAAGTCTTTGACAATTTGACTTTCCCAAAAAGATCAAAAGGAAAAAAAAGTCCAACAATCAATGATGTTATTATGTTATCACTCTGTGCCTGGTACCTTGGCTATTGGAAAACAAGATAGAAATGCAACTCCAAACAACAAAAAGGTTGCTTTAATGAGAGTAGAAGCAGCTCTGTTGAACAGCTTAGAACACGGGTATCAAACTCATGCCATCATATCATTATGTGATGTACCATGACTTTTTCCCCTTCACTAAACCGGGGGTAGGCATGGCCAACGCACGATGCATCTGGCCCGCCGGATGTGAGTTTGACACCCGTGGTTTAGAAGATCCATGAAATTTGTAATGGTGTTTAGCTTCTCATTTCTCTGAGGGCCATTTACAGCCAGTGTGAAGCTGTAACCACTATATTGAGAAAAGGAGAGCAGGTTGGAAATCTTGCACACCAGATACTACATGCTTCCAGATTTTCCCCTTTCTTCATGTTAAGCTTTTCTACTTCTCTGTTTTATACACCACAAGCCATTTTTTTTGCTAGACTCATCATTGGTGCTTTTGAAAATGGTCACTTATCAATACTTTGGGACCTTAAATATGCTTTTACTAATTCCGTTCAAAAGCTATAACTTTTCATTTGGCCAGATTAAGGAATAAATACAAGTAATAGGATACTTTTTCTTCTAGCGTACAGTAGGATGCTAATCATTTAAATCTGGCACGTTAGAAAAGTAGATGAAGTAAAGGCAGCAAAAATATTACAATGGTGTGGTGGTTGTCAGCCTGAGTAAGTTGTTGCCTCTCATCTCTTCCTGGCAGGAAAGGGTTGTGGTTCTGTTGTTTGAGGCACCAGAGTGAGATTATCATTTGGCATTTTGCTCCCATTAGAAAAGTATAACAAGCCACAAATAGGAGGCAATCAGCATGTTTATGATATCCCAGAATAACCATTATGTATGTTTTTCATAATCATATATTTCCAATTGGTGCACTCACCAGTTCTGAGGAAGCCCCATAGAAATCCATCCATCTGTCCCTCTGTCCATCCGTCCACCCATCCACCCATCCATTTTAATGCATAAAACACATGTTTTTGTGCTCCAGAATAAATCAGGATATAGTATGCTTTACAGGAAGAACTTCTCTAATAGTCACAAAATGGCTAACTTTGATCAGAACATAAGAACATATTTTAAAAATAAATTATTTAAAAAATAGTAGCAGCAAAGCATCATAAGTAATGAAGTAGCATAAGAATCAGCAATAGTTGCTATATTAAAAGTAGAACTAACAGCCTCAAAAATGCAGTGATAGTGATAACATCAATGGCAATAATATTATTACTCAAACCAGAACTAACAACTAGTAGCTGCCTGATAGAAAAAAATGCTAATAATGGTTGTCTTAGTAGAAGTGACAATAGTGTACTGAAAAACAATGCCTGTTTTATACATAAATGAAAAGTACTGATTTTTTTTAGAGTGAATGAAATATTATGTTTGACTGTGAGAATAAAATGAGCAAAATATTCCCTAGTTCACATTTTTTTTGCATTAGAGAGATATTATCAAAATTGCATGGAAAATGCTATTATATCCATTTGGTTGTCTATTTTGTACCCCATGGTGCCAATAATTTCTCTCTAAAAATAATGCTGCATTTTGCATATAGTTGGCTCTATATCTTTCTGAGTATGTATCAAAACACGGGCAAAGATCCTAGAAAGGATCCTGGCATCCTTTGTTCAGTCAGGATCTAGAAATTTCAAAGCACCCAAAAACTGAGTGATGAAAAGCTACACAGAATTTTTAAGAGTTCTACTGTTCTGTTTTGCAATACCATTTGGATCGTGCCAGATGTTGAAAGTGAGTGGTGTTCATTTAATGCTCAATTTATTTTTCTAAAACTTTAATTCAGCTCTCCAATTTCGTTTTAAATCTGTGGATGGAGGAGAAAGAACCTGGAAGTAAGATGTCATTCCAATTGGAGGCAGTGTATATCAAGCTGAAAATTCAGGTTTTTCAGTCCTTATGGAGGAGATTGGGGAATATTAGTCATGAAAATCTAATGCTTCCCTCCATATATGCATGCAGTATATTTCTGAATTCCAAACCATGGGACACCGAGCGTTTCATGGATTGTCTACTTCCATTTGAACTGGTAGTTTTGTTCAAGCCACCTTATGCAGCGATCAGGCATTTGTTACTGACTAGAGATGTAACAGCAATCCACAATGAATTATTTTGGAAGTAGATTTGTGAGACCTTGCACACCAATCTCTGTCATATCCCAGCTGATCTCATTGGATAGTCAGCTATTCTTTGTCTCCAGAGAAAAACCCAAGTGTATTTTCTTTGTGTATGAAGTATATGAACAAGAAAATACATACAAAGTTCATTAAAAAAATATACCTTGGCAGATTTTGAGAAAATGATTGAAAAACAAGAGCTGCTCTAGGGAAAAATTATTTTTTGAAAAAAAAATCAACGTCTGATAATGTCTTACTATGTACAGTATATGTTCTTGCTCTGTTTTGTCTTTCCAGATTTGTTTGTATTATCCAGATTTTATATTATTTTGTTTTGGATTTCTTAATTGTGGGACAACAGCATGAAGACATGCTGCTTGCTAAGACTGGGAGCCTCCTAAAGGTTGCTAAGTCTGTCTGTTTACATTTTGATCACTTTCTTATTCATTCATTTTTGGATCAATTTATGAATCTGTTTGGAATTCCTATTTTTCCTATTTCACATAGAAATATTTTTCACAAAATATTTAACATACCGTAGTAAATATTTTTGTATTTAATTAGCTTTTCTACTCTTGCAAATAATTTTCCTAGTGCATGTACATCTTTTTTAAAAAATGAATGACATCCCCCAGAGATCCATAGTAGTCTAACATTTATGACTTTCTAAAAACTGTTACAAACCTGATATCAGATGATTATAGAATACCTATGATTTTTGTTTATTTTTATTCTATTTGGATATGGGATAGATAGATAGATAGATAGATAGATAGATAGACAGACAGACAGACAGACAGACAGACAGACAGACAGACAGACAGACAGTCAGCCAGCCAGCCAGCCAGTCAGTCAGTCAGTCAGTCAGTCAGTGTTAGGCTCAATCAAATAAATACACAAAGAGACACACAGATTTTAAGATTTTGAATGGTGTGAACTGTGAAGTTTTGCCCAAATTTTACATTGATACATAGGTTTTGTAGATTCATCCCCAAATGAATATCAGCTAAATATCTCTGCTGTTCTTTTGACTGGACACTGGTGAAAGCAGAATATTGTAATCTAGCATAAAGATTCTGCATTTTAGACCAGATGAAGGCACATAACCAGAGCCATTTTACTTCTCCAATTTTTTAAAATATTGTCATTATTTTTCCCTGTTAAATTTTAGCTCCATGTTGTATATTTTAAATGGCTGTATGAGAATGCAACTTGACTCACTTGCAAATGGAAGAGAATTTTCCCTTTAGAAAATAGAGCTGTCCAATAATTTTGAATTATTCTACACAGTGCACTCCAATTTGGAATTATTGGAGTGCCTGAAATTTTTATAAGCTCTTGAATTTGGAAGTGATCAAAGTTCTGGGCATACGCAGTGCCAGGCAATTTAAAATTATAAGAGCTGTCAAATTTTTATATAAGCACTTCAGATAGAAAAGAATTTGGGAGTTTTGAGCATGTGCAAAAAATTTTTTAAAAATAGATAGCAAGTTAATTTATTCAAGTAGTTCAACTTTCTTCCTCTTAACTACCTTTATTTTGCAAGGTTTTTTTTTCTTTCCTTTTTTTTTTAATCCCACCATTTTGAGTGAGGGAAGTATGACATCTTCTTAGGAAAATCTTATAAAAGGAGAGCATTGTTCTAAAAAATGAAGCACTATTTTAAATAGTATAAAAATGGAATTAATTTTGATCCGAACTGTGAACACTAAAAGACTGATTAGGAAGGAAAGAATTAGGTATGTTTCTTGTTATTTAAGGTAATTGAGCAACTTTCTGGGACATGCTTAATATTTTCAGTGGGACTGTGGGTCACTAAAATGCTTAGAAACCATATACTGTACACATGCCCATAAATTAATCTCTCTCCCTCCTTCCCTTCCCATCCTCCCTCCCTCCTTGTGTATTTCTGGAATATTATCAGTGTTGGAGCCATACAACCATTAGGGGACATATTCCAGAGGCCAGGTGGTGTGACACAGAAGGCAGGCTTCCTGGATCCCTATAGGGTTACATTGTTCAATTGAAAAGACTTGGAGTACTTCAACCCTGAACAGACATATGAAAGATAAGTGGTCCCTCAAATAATCAGGCACAAAGCAATGTATAGCCTTGTAGGTCATCTTCAATTGTACCTGGAAGCATACTGGTAATCAGTGGAGCTTGCAAAGCAGAGGTGACTCATAGTTATTCCAAGGCATGTCCATAACCCCACCCATGTTGTGCATTCCAGTTGAAGTTTCCAGCATTGTAGACCATATTGCAGTAGTCAGATTAGTCAGGAGAGATTGTCTGAAGGGGTTCTGATTCAGGAAAATGCACAGTTGCCAAACCAGATGGAATTCTGCAAAGACCTTCTTGGCCACAGCTGCCCATTGAGCAGGAGCTGTGAATCTAGGAACACGTCCCCTTCCCCCCAATTCCAGATTGACAGTACTCTTGAACAGGGAAGTGCACCCCCATCCAAGGTTAAAGATGGAGTATTCCCACATCCAGGTGGCCCATATATCCACAGCCACTTGTTCTTGGTAGGAATGAATGAGAGTAAGTTTTCCTCATCCTGTCCTGCACAGCCTCCAATCAATGGAACAGAACTTCAGTAGACTAACTTGACTGGCCTGATATCCACAGACACAATTGTTTATCACCAGTATATTGATAATACCACATCCCAACCCTTTGAATAACCTCATCCAGTGGTTTCATGTAGATGTTGAATAGAGGGGAGAGAGTGTAGAGTTCTGTAGCAACTCATAAAAGAGGCCAGGGGAGTGACTTCTCCCCCCTATGACTTCCACTGGATGTCAGGGTTCCAAGTAATACAGCCAGTGGAAATCCAGTTCTGAAACTTCCCACGTTTTCCACAACCTTAAGAGGAAACATTTCCCCATTTCTCAAAACAATAAATCACATTGCCCAATCTGGAAGCTGGCTGGGTCCTTGGTTACCTCTCTCCTCCTCCTCTGCCCAGCCAGCCATTGAAATGCCTCTGACTCACCAGAAAGCTATGCTGTTTGGGTTATACACACACCCGCACTTACTCCCCTCTCCAGCTCTAAGCTGTATCAGCCTGAAACCCTGAGAAAGAAACCCCACAGAAACAACATGGCCATTGCCAGGTCGGTTTCAGGCCTGACACTGGAACCAGTTCCTCAAAAGAAGGAGAATCATTATAAAACCATGCCACCAGCTCCCAACCTCCAGAATTTATCCAGCAGCAAACTATGGACAACAGTATTGAAAGCCACTGAGAAATCAAGGAGTACAAGGCCACTTCGTTAGTTATTGCCAAATAACTCTTCAAAGACAGTTAATAATCTTTGTTCGGATCCTTTCATTGCAGTATCGTTGAACCATTATTTCTGTTTCATTTGAAATAAATACAAAATTAATGTAATGATTGACTCAAATCATATATTTAATGGACTAAATTAAGAACCATTACTGATGTTACCTGCAACATTAGTTTCTACACCAAGCTTTGCAAAGCACCAAGCTTTTCACCATGCTATAGTATTATCAAACTACTGTTGGTTCCTAGTATTCTGGTCTCCCAGCATATTTGTTTAAGGTTTTGATAAGCTGAAAGATGCTACTGAAGATGCTACTTAAATTTCCAATAATTCTCTAGAGGGATACAACATTGAAAAACTTATGGAAAGTGTAAAAAGTGGGACTCGGAATCATAAAATAATTAGAGTGTTGCTGTTGTTCTTGCTTGGTATTATTACTGCTAAGCAATTCACCCACTATGTGTCCACCAGTGGAGGATTTCAAAGAAACACTTAGCTGGAAATATGGGTTCACCTTTCTCCAGCCCGTTATATTATACTTTGGATCCTTGGAGAAAATGCAATTTCCCCATAACTGAGCTGAATCTTAAAAGAACCCCAATAGCTAATTACTGGTTGTGTATTTACAATGCTATAACAAGTTGCCTGCAAAAATCTCTATAGCATCAAAGTATGTACTAGAGAGTAGATTGTTAGGTTTCCCTCCCACCAAATAGAGGTTGAAGGCCTTGCTAAAGGGTCAAAGTGAATCTACTTGTCTTCTGCTAATGGAAATCTGTTCATCTCTCCAGCCAATTTGGACTTCATTCTAAAATCAGTCCATTATCACCTTATTGAGAAAATATTAATATTAGGATGCTCTTTTCACTCATAAAACGCTAAGGTGAGAGGTGGCAATAGGTGGGGAGTTTTCCCTCTAGCCAAATAACATTTTTGAATAAAAACTAGGCACAGAATTAAAGAAGAGCAAAGGTGTTTGACAGGTAAAATCCAGTGGATGATATGTAATAATTGGTTTGAAAGCAGTTGACATGTTAATCATATTTTAAGCAGGAGGAATTGGAAAATGTTCTAAAACAGGAACATAGAAAACTGTCTGTTACCAGTTCAGACTATTTTTTCTTCTTAAGCTCAGTTCTTTTTGCTCTGACTGCCATTGACTCTTCAAGGTGTCATCTGGAGAACTTTCTCATTAATTGCTCTCAGAGGAAGATCATGTGATAGCAGCTGAGTTCACAGCCTAAGTGGCCCCCTCGCTAACTCAAGAGATTCCCATAATCAACCAGTAAGGTGGGTTTGCAGTACTGTCTCCATTTTGGATCAAACAACTGAAAATAATACAGGGTTGTCCAGTTACAAGTTGCTATTTAAATAATAAACTTGACTTTCTATAAGTTAAAAGAAATAATAACTCACCTTCCAAAATTACGATAAACAAAGGTCTGTATTCACCATGATTTGTTGGAGAACAAAATGATGTCTTTGAGGAATGACTGGAGCTCTGTGGTAGAATGTGTGCTTCACACATATGTTGTCCCAGATGTAATCCTTGACAGCTTCCATTCTGGACTTTCATTTGCAAGGTTGGTATCAAGAAATTGAATGGTTGGGCAGCAGCATTGAAAAGGTTATCCTCAGGACTATCCACAGATAACCATCATTTACTGAACAATCTATGTTAGTTTATTTCATGCGTAATGCTAATCTTTAAAGGAAAGGTACCCAACTTTTTAGGACTGGTATTGGAATTTGTAGGCTCTCAGTGACTTGTTTGTTAAAAAAAAATACATAACAAGTATCAGAGCAGTGCTTTACCAGACAGTTATCTACCACCTTCTCTAGTCTCTCATACTCTAGTGGAAAGTTCCTGTTGGAAGAAATATGCATCTGGTTCAGTTCCACGTTGGGAGAAAGACACTGGAAACGTGGTGGCTGATCAGAAAGAAAAGTTCCATTTATTGATGAAGCAAAAGCACCAACCACGTGTGATTTTGGGACAGCTGACACAATGGAGTTGAGAGTGGGTGGGGCTTCTCCTATACCTTCTTTGGGCTTTGTATTTGAGCTTCCTGTTCCTGTGCAAGAACATGTCCTTTAATATTCTATTGGCTGTTGTCAGATTCCTATGGGGGTCATGTAGGGGTCATAGCTGTCTCTATAGACAAAAGAGGAAATGCAAATCATAGGTGCTTGTCTGAGCTAATCTGGTCAACCTCTGGCTTATTGTTTATCTGAGCTCCCAGGTTTCTGTGACTTTGAAGCTTGGACTGCTCTGGGGGTGGTGCAATGAAAGGGCTTGTGTTCTGAAAGGGTGTTGGGCAATTCCTATTGCGGTTAATGGCTTTTGTCCTGTGTTGGATCTTGGGTGTGGGGCTGCTTTCTGCCAAGAGGTTTTGAAATATCCTGTCTTGAATGGATTTCTGCCTGCGGTATTTGCTTTGCTTATGAATAGAGCTATCTAGATACTTGTCTTCCTCTTTCAATAAGCTCTTTATCTCTTAAGTGCCGGCATCTGCTGTGGGCTATTAAGAAAGACTTGGGGTCTGCTTTCTATCTTTAAGAGCATGTTATTTCTCCGTTAGGGAAATATAATATTCTGCCTTTTTAATATTTCCCAAAATATTTCATTCTTCCAGGAGAGAGGTGGGCTTTCCACATTCCTATTATCTCTGCTACATTTGTCCTTCTTCTCAGATAGTCCATGTTTCCAAACAAAGCATGGAGTGTAATCGGTTATAATTTTTATTTTCTAAGAAAAAATATTGCATCCATTTTTGGGGATAACGATTATGCAGAATGGTATTCCACTTCCCTATTTTATTTTGTTTTATTTTTAATACAATGATATATATTTTTAAAAATATAAAAAGTCAGGTGACGCAGGAAATCTGGCATGTGCCATGAGAGTTGTTTGTGAGTATATTGGGGTTCAGCATTTGGGATCCTAGCCATAAGCAAGAGCCTGGGTTTACATATTAAGCCAAGATAAAAGTCAAACCACATAATGGCTTAATGTGATACATGAACCCAGGCTAAGACATCTTGCTATGATCCCAGCTAGGAATGCCTGTATTTTCACCACATTGACACCAGGGGTGGGCTTCAAAAATTTTAGCAAGTGGTTCTCTGTCCTGTTACTGGGTTGGCATGGCCATGGTGGGCGTGGCCTAGTCAGCCTCCTGCTCCATGGCGGGGTCAGTGGTGGGTTCCTCCCGGTTTGGCCTGGTTCTGCCGAGCCGGTAGCGGTGATGATATGAAGTCACCAAACCGGTTCTGCCCCCCCTGTCCCCCCACCCCCTCACATTATTCTTACCTTTTATTTGGCCCCACCTCCAATCTCCTGAATCCCAGCTGATGGGCTATAAGGAAAAAAACTGTTTAAACTCTTGCCACAGGGCTTCAAAGGGCTGCCCTACAGCTGATCAGTGGTAAAAGGCAGTTTGGTGGTAGACCAGTGCCTCCAAAAACAAATGAGTAGACTGGTGCCTGCAAAAATACATGAGTAGACCAGTGCCTGCAAAAATACATGAGTAGACCAATACAGTTCTGCAAGCAGTTAAAAGACTAGTAGACCAGTACCTCTGCTAAATTCTAAAGAATTGTCACATACCCTTACATGATCATCAAGCCACGCCCACAAAATAAGCCACGTCCACAGAACTGGTAGTAAAAAAATTTAGAACCCACCCCTGGGCGGTTTGTGTGTGTTTTTTCCCTCCCCAGGCTCCGGAGTCTTTCCTTGAGCCCCTGGGAGGGCAAAAACAGCCTCCCCAGGCTCCGGAGGCCCTCTGGAGGCCAGAAACAGGCCCGTTTCTGGCCTTCCTGAACTTTCGATAGGCCCATTTTTCACCCTCCCTGAACCTCCATGTGTGCCCTGCCCTTACCTGCATTCAAAGTGGGCTGCCTGGGGACTCCTGGGAGAGGAGGGGTGGGCAGGGCCAGCCAGGAGTGGGATTTGGGGGTTCTTCGAACTGCACAGAATCTTAGCTAGAGGTTCTCCTGAACCCCTGCGAACCCCCAGCAGCCCACCCCAATTGACACCTGCATCAGGCTTTTGTGCATTTGATTCAACAGCTGAACACAAGGAAACACATCGGGATATACTGGATTAGGAGAGTTTCCTCTCCTATCTACATTTGAATCATGGCTTTTTAGAGAGCTGTTTCTTTCACTCTCTTTAAATGTCTCACCAGTTCATTCCAATCATTTTCTTACCAATAATCTACCCCATTTGTAAAAAAAAAAAAACCCAAAACAACCCCCCACCTATATTCATGTTCCTCTTGAAAGGCTGTATCCTCCCTACACAGAAACGCATGCAGACACATTCCACCCACCCTTTCCTGCATTGTGCTAGCCAAATAGAATATGAGGTGAGCTTGTCTCAGCAGATGAAAGATGGCAAGAAATTGGTGCTTGGGGACCAGTGTCTTGGTGACATTGCTTCGGCAGGTCCTTTCTTTCCCGCTTCCCTTCTCCCTCTCATTCTCTCTGAAATGGTCTGTGCCTCCAGTAATTTACATAATACTCTTCTGACACCTTTACTTTAGTCATCAATCACAGTACCTTCTCCCAGTCTATCTTTTGTCTGAGCATGTCTCGTCTTTATCTGGCAATGCACAAAAGATTAATTTCACAGTTTTTCCCCTCCCCCTTCCCTTCTTTCTTTCCTTGTGAGATACAAAGCTCATGAAATGACAGAAGCAAGATAATGAAAACAACAATGCAAGCATTTTTTTTCCTTTTTGTTCTTGCAGGTTGGATCTCAAGATACCTTTTTTTTTGGTAACCTTATTGTGGGCCATCTGTCTTAGAAAAAGGGCTCTTTCTGATGTGTATGTATCTGTATTTTAATTCACATTCTAAGGTTACCTGAAGAGGAAGATGGGTTGCTGGTGGCAGGGATGCGGTCAGAAATACAGAGAGAAAAAAACTTGTTATCAAAGGAACACCTTTCATATTTAGTTAGCCCAATTATTGTTAATTAGGATTTGTACAGCAATATGGAGAGCATCTGATTGATTTTAATGACATCACTTCCTCTCGTGAGGGACTTGAAATGTATAGGAACTAGCAACTCATTTTTATATGCCTGGGGCCACATTATAGTGATTCAACTGGTGGAAATTCTTATAGATGAGTCAGCAACAAGCACCCTATTTGTGTTGGTCCCTTCCATTTTAATCATTGGCATACACAAATACAATCATGCTTTCTTCGTCTATGTTGATCATAATGCCTTTTTCTCCTTATGGATGCTGATATTCCCTTCCCTCCTTCCTTCCTTCCTTCCTTCCTTCCTTCCTTCCTTCCTTCCTTCCTCCCTCCCTCCCTCCCTCCCTCCCTCCCTCTCTCCCTCTCTCCCTCCCTCCTCTCCCCTCCTCTCCTCTCCTCTCCTCTCCCCTCCCCTCCCCTCCTTCCTCTCCATCTCTCAATGGATGGGTGAATCACTCACTCACAATGTTTATAGATATTCAGATCTTATATAATATTTTCTCCACACTCTTCCCAACATTAATATTTTAAATGGTTGTTTCCTTTTGTCCCATGAAGAAACATACAACTTTGAAGAAGTCTTATTAAAAACACAAAATATCCACCAAGCACTATCAGTCAAATTCGTCTTAATAATGAGACACCTGGTTATCCACAGAAGTGGCAATGCTCATTCTGTACTCATAAGAGAATGCATAAATATATAAGGATTCAGGCAAGAATCTTAGGAATTAAGGTCTTACTGTAACATGTCTTACTGTCTTACTGCCAACCCATTTGCATTCAAGACTCTACACTGGCTCTGGTTAATCTTATGAACTAGCCTCAAAGCACTTTTCTTATTCTAGAAAGTATCAGGGACCAAATAACCTGGTTTAAGGGAATGGCTAGTCCCTTATAAATTATTATCTGTTATGTGGACTATAGCCAAGGCTGTTGACTGTAGCATACCTTGCTAATATTCCCTCAATTGTGACAGAGGCAGGAATTCTTACAGTAGCTCCCATCTGATAGTATAAACTTCAGACAAAGAGTAGGTAGGTTTTAAGGCTCTAGCCATTTTTACCATATTAATGAAGAAATGTGTGAAATCTAATAAGTTTCTGTCAAAGACTAAACTGTATAAACTTCCCACTAGTGCCATAATATATCTCACCTAACATGAAAATTCACAGGTATTCAGTTAGCAAAGGGATAATTTCACAAAATCTTGTGTATCTGTGAGTGGGGTTGGGCAGTATCTGATATGTTCACTATAGAAAACAACATATTTAGACCTGGTTTACATTCAATGCAGAAATTTATGTAAAATAGACTGAAAAACAACAGAAAGAACACAATGCTTTTTTTTTTTTGGCATCAGACGTTTTGGCATCAGAAGTAACCCCCCGCCAGAGGTGGGTTTCAGCAGGTTCTGACCAGTTCTGGAGAACCGGTAGCAGTAATTTTGAGGAGTTTGGAGAACTGGTAGTAAAACTTCTGACTGGCCACGCCCCCATCTATTCTCTGCCTCCAGAGTCCCAGCTGATCAGGAGGAAATGGGGAGTTTGCAGTAACCTTCCCCTGGATTGGGATGGGAATTGAGATTTTACAATATCCTTCCCCTGCCATGCCCAACAAGCCATGCCCATCAAGCCACACCCACAGAACTGGTAGAAATTTGAAACCCACCACTGCCCCCCACCCCATCTCCAATACAGTTGATAGCCAAATATCCATCATTTTATTTACTGCATATCTATTTCATGTAATGAATAGTGAGACAATATATAAGTGAATTACTTGTGGCTTTTAGGTCAGTCTATGCCTTGTTGGAAAAATTGTGGGAATGATAGATGTCCGTAAGATGTAAAAGTACAATATATCCTTCTGTGGCTGCCTATAAAGCTTCTCCTTAAGTGAAGGCAGTGAATTGGGGAAGTAAAATAAATAAATAAAAATGCTGATTGCCTGACTGAAATTCTAGCCTTAGCCCTTTTTTCTATGCATTACACATAATGACATAAACATAGGTAATAATAAGCAAGAATTATTGTCATATATTATTCTATGACTTATACATATTGGTATCATCAGCATGATGATTCTTGTATGGTAATTCTTGTATGGTAAGAATGTAATTCTTGTATGGTAAGCATGGAAAACAAACTACAATCATGGAAATTATTGAGTGGAAGCACATGTGGTCCCTTCATCCAATTCTTATCTTCCTTGTCCATCAGAGTTCCATTACTTTTGCTATGCTTGTAGTAGCCCCAGAGCAGGAACTAGTGACAATATGGCCTATTTATTCCAAAGAAGAGAAGTCTATATCCATTAATGGGAAAAGGCACTCAACAGCATTGGGCTCACTGGACAGAAAATATGCTAGAAGAACAGATGAATTTTGCCATCTGTTATCAAGTTGTCCTCAGTAGCCTTTCTTCCTTTTCTAATGAAAATGAGATTAATGTTTGGTGCATTTTTGATGCCACTTCAGCAAATTCTTGGGCAGTTAAATTGCATCTCCTGCCTTTCTTTTCTTTTTTTTTGCCAGATGGTTTTCTTGGATGAATCAATCCAATTCAATTTTGATGGCTAATGGCAAGAAGGGCAAGACACACCATCAGCCATGGTCTTTATCTGTGATGAAAGAAAAAAACAATTTAAACTTTTTGTTTTTGTTTTGCAGAAAACAGATATTTCTGTTTTTCTTTTTTAGCTGCTTAAATAGGTATCTATTGTCTGATGAAAGCCCTGGTAGTAGTGAGTGGAACTATCATAGTTATCACAGAAGTATATAATATATTTCAATCTCTCCTGGCTCTCCTTAGTAGTTTGCTTTTTTTTAATTCTGTTTTTCCCCCCACTGCTAAATCTCTTTAATACTATTTATTTTCCCTTCCCTCCCCTCCCCTTCTCTTTCCCCTCCCCTCCCACTCCCCACTCTATTTACTTCTGACTATATGGAATAATGTTTCTTCACATATGCATAATATAGCATTCATATAACTGTACTCCTAGGAATATAAGCTACTATGCTTAGACAGTCTTTCTGAGGCATCCACAAAATGCCTCAGATTAATAGGAAATGGATTCCCACCTTGACCCTTCAATGGTTCAGTTATCGTAACCATATCAATACCTCCAACTATCATATCAAATAATTTCATAGCCATATATTTGTGGAGATACCCACTCATTCTCTCAAACTTAGGTTAAAAAAATCAAGACTGGATTTGTTTACAGTGATGTGAAGTTCTCTTTGCCTAATTTTTCTTAAAAAAATTCTAAGGTGATAAAAGCTATAATTATTTGCCATGCATTTGCTCAACCTTTTATTCATTTTTAAGTGTACTAATTATTGAAAATAAGACCTCAAATGATATATTAAAAATCCTTATTCTTTTACTATTTTTCTAAGTAGTTTTTCTTATTATCCACAAACACGGCATTTTTCATACAACCATTTATGTCCCCCAGTCTAAGCTTCTCCCCTGTGCAGAAATCTAAACTGAAGCATCCAAAGCAGATGATTATCTACCCTCCACTTGAAGGAGAGCCCACCATTTTTTATAAGTAATTTGTGCCACTGTTTAATTATTGTTAGAAAGCTTTATCTAATAAACAGGATCTACCTTGTTGTAAGATAAATGCATTATTCTGTGTGGTGCATTCTGGAATGAAGAAGGTCTTAACTTCCTTCTATATATTTTATCATACATTCATATCATATCTCCCCTGTGTTATCTTCTGTCAAAGATAAACAAACCTTCCATCTTCAACATAAGGCTTAATTTCTAGTCCCTGATCACTTCATTCTGTTTTCTAAACCTATTCTAATTTCTTTGAAGTCTTAAATTATGGTACCCATCATACTCAAGATGAGGGTCTGAGCAAAGTAGAATATGATTTGGAAATTATATTTCTGTTGATGCAGGGATGGCCATGTGATACTCCTTTATGATAACAATAGTACTTCCCTCTCATTTTGTTAAAAGAGCAAAAATCTTATATGACTGCTAAATCAGTAATGTTCCTATATGAGTTTCCATGAGATTTTAGGTACAATATAAAATCTCATAAGACTTGAGCATTTTTTAAAGCTTGACCCCTATATCATTGATGTGGACTATCCCTGAAACTGCATGTGGAACCTGCTTTTTGAAAAAAAGATGGTTAAACACAGAGCATTTAGGAGCAGCTACAGCTTACAATATCTTCAGAAAGCTGCTATGGATTTAAAGTTCAAGGAAGAGCCACAGTTGTATATCACTGCCCTGCACTTCCCATATTCTGCAAGTAAGTAAGTAAGTAAGTAAGTAAGTAAGTAAGTAAGTAATAAATATTTCCCCAGTCATACCTAACTCTAGGGGGTGATACTCATCTCCATTTCCTAGTCAAGGGAACCAGCAGATACTTCTGCCCAAAGATACTTCTAAGGTCATGTGGTCAGCATGACTATAGGCCAAGGGGGTACAGCGCACAGTTACTTTCTCACTGAAGTAGTACCTATTTATCTAGTTGCATTCACATGCTTTCAAACTGCTAGGTTGGCAGGAGCTGGAGCAAGGACAGTAGCTCACCCTGTCACATAGTGCTTGGGTCTGTAACAGCCGACCGTCTGGTCGACAAGCCCTAGCACTGTCTTAACTGCTAGGTTGCTGTGCCTTCTATCCCATGTTTTGTGGCCATCCATAAAAATCCTACATGGTTACTACCTATACAAAAAGTTATGAGATCCCAAGTAAAGGGGCTAAAAAAGGGCACTTAATTAACAACTCCTTCAAACCTGGACTCAGCCTTTTCAGGTGTGGTGCTTTCGTGATTCTTCACAGTGATCCAGAAAGAATAGCAGGTGGGAATTATGGAACAAAAACTGTAAATTAACATTGTTGACTGCATATAAAGAAAATCAGTACAAAATGTTTTATAGGTGGCATTTAACACCAGTGAGATTGGCTAAAATGTGCGCAAGTGTGAAACCGGACTGCTGGAAGTGTAAATATAAGGATGGAACATTTTATCATATGTGGTGGCAATGCCCCAAAGCAAAGAAATATTGGGAACAGATAAGGAGATGGTTACAGGAGATAACAGGAGAACAAATTGAATTTAAACCTGAATTATTTTTATTAGGAATAATTAATCAAAAGATAAAGAAGCAACTCCAACATATCATTTTATATATAGTAACAGCAGCATGAATTGTTTATGCCCAATGTTGCAAACTTGAAAATATACCAGCCAATGAGAAGATTATTCATAAGATATTAGAATGTGCCGAGATGTATAAGCTCATGTTAGAAATAAAAGGCAAGGAAGAAAACAGAATTTTACGCGGTTTGGGATAAGTGGTATAAGTCGTTAGAACAGAGAAACAAAAATGTATAGAAATAAATGTAGATAACTGTAAGAGACACATGACACAATACTGTTAAAAAATTCTTATTGTTATGTAAATTGGAAAAATGGAAAAAAATAGCAGGTGGGAAGAGAATGGGCCGTTATTACATGTTTTAGGGGAAAATTGTAATCTCCCACCATTGCTCAGAATTAGAATTTCTAGGATTGAAGCACCTTAGTAGAAATTTAGACCTAATGCAGGCAGTATCATGACAGAAGAAAAATATTGCATTTCAAGATTTGAGGGTAGAACTTATAACTACCTTGGAGCCTGTCATCACAGTGATTCAGATTCAGATTCAGATTCAGACAGATACCTTGTCCATTTCTTTATTTCTAATCATATTAGAAGTGTATACTGATTTTTTTAATTTCATGGCTGTCATATTTGGCAGAGGCAGCAGAGGAATGTGGTATTTCTGAGTAGGAAAAAGAGACTGATGACTTTAACTGTAGTTGTGCTTTTATGATCTACTGTTGCAGGTTGCAGTCAATGGAAAATAATACAAGGAGAGTAATATCTAATGGTTTTAGGCTTATTGTTAGATTGTGGAGTCCTTGATGCTCTCTGACTTTGGTTGTTTGCTTGCAGGCATTTCGTTACCCACCTAGGTAATAGCATCAGTGCTAGTGACTATGGAGTTTTTTTCCTGTTTATATATAATAGCTTGCCCTTGCAGTGTTGGTGGGGTGTAGTTTTCTCCTAGGTAGTTCCTTAATTAGGATATTGTTTTTTTGCTTGATTGTTCACTTTGTATGGTTATTGGCTGCTGGATAGGATGTGTTGGTTCCTTTCTTAGCTTTTTTATTGTCTTTTTTGAATGGTGCATAAATGTGATTTATCTCTATGCGCCTGGGATGAGTGATTTGCCTGAATGCCAAACTTTCATATGTTTTCTGACTGCTAGTTGGTGTCCATTGAAATGTTCATGGATTATTTTAGGATTCACATTGGGTGAAATGCTACCAGTTCAGACTGGTTCAGGAGAACTGGTAGAAAAAAATGCTACCGGTTCGAGCAAACCGGTATTTCCGACGATCAGCTGGGCGATGATCAGCTGTGATGCACTATTTATATTAGCTGGAATCGTTGGATTTCCTGCTTTCTAGCTAATCTAAATTGTGTGGCACAGCAGATTCCCCCCCACCCCTCGCTGTTCTACTTACCTTTGCACACTCGGAAGGCTTCAAAATGTTTGTTTTTTAACACTGCACAGGCGTGCACTCAATAGCAGACTCACAGAACCAGTAGCAGACTTCAGAGGATTTCACCACTGATTCACATTATAGTACATGTATAGTTTCTACCTCCACATGATGGAAAACTGGTATTGATCATAGCAATTCTGGGACTACTTGTTCAGCAATTTTGTCATTCTTTATTTCTTCCACAGTTATTAGATATTTTGCTCTAGCCAGAACTTTAAAATTCTTCCTAAAACTTTACTTTAGGAGAAAATTTGAATGCAAACTTAAAAATTAAAGACCATAGATTCTGGTTACCATGGAGACAGTGCTAATGATCACATCAAGGTTTGGTTATCTACAATCCATGTAAAACTTAAGTCATAAGACTATACTTGACCCCTCGTTGGATCATGTCCAAGGGAAAAAAATGTGTGTGCTCATTCATTTCTTTATGGTGGAATGAAAAAAAAAAGACTTTTCTTTAAGAGCTTCCACTTTTAACCAGCAGATCTATAATAAAAGAAGGAAAGCCTCTAGTCACTCATTTGAGCTGCTAAGAGATGCCTTGAGGCCAACATTCCTGCTGTGAAAGGGGTTACGGACATGTCATATGGGGGTCGTCAGTGAAAAATATCCCCAACTTTTGTTATTCTTAAGTCTAAATCAAAAAGCTTTCGTGCACAATCCACCAAGGGAACACTTGCTCAGAAGCTGAATATGGTATCAATTATTTCTATGGGCATCCTTTTTTTGTTGAAAGAAGCAAAGAAGATTGCCTGAAAGTCAATAATAGCATGACTCCCCGCTCAGATTACTAAGTAATAAAATGCTAAACATGGCCTAGAATGAAGGCTGTCACTGGTTCTCGGAGACTAGAAGCTTCAATTAAATCAGAGAATGCTACTCCATAAATGAAAGAAAGGTTTCCTGTTGCCAGTTTTTCCATTTCTAACTAGCTGTATAGGAATTTGATGTGGCTCTGTGATCACCCAATGACATCCTTCAGGGTGAACTCTTCAGAAAAAGTATCCTAGCTATGTTTTGTTTACATTTTTATACTTGTTATTGTTAGCCTTCCAACATTGATATATCTTCCAGTGTTGTCAGGAGGCAGGTATCCCGCAATGTTATGTATTAAACTGAACTAACATATCTGGGTTGCAAAAAATCTGCACTGCCATAGGATGGCAGCAAAATGATATATAAAACCCTAATCTGTTACTGCCATATTGTGGTCATCTGGATTTTTACAGCACCAATGTGGTAGCCTTATCAAATAATAATACATGTTGATTTTTGAAGCCAGGTCTATAGGCATATTTTGTGCAATCACTGTGTAGGAAATTAGCACCCACCCCTCTCCTGGAAAGATGAAATATTTTAGGAAATATTAAAAGGACAGAATATTTCCCCTAAAAGGGAGGCAGAAACTCAGTCCCCTCCTTTGTCAACGGGCCATCAAGGCCTGAGCCAGCTCATCTGCAACACAAAAGACATGGCCTCCAGGACATAATAAGACCCATCTAGCAACAGAAACTCACCACATAGTACCTGGGAAGATTAGATCACCCAACAAATCTACAAAGTTAGCTAAGACCCCCGCCCCCTGGGACTCTGACAGCCAATGGGATACATTTCTTATACAGGAACAGGAAACTTTAAGGTGGGGCCCAACAGAGGGCATAAAACAGAAGTGGGTTTCAGCAGGTTCTGATCACTTCTGGAGAACCGGTAGCAGAAATTTTGAGTAGTTTGGAGAGCCGGTAGTAAAAATTCTGACTGGCCCCACCCCCATCCATTCTCTGCCTACCAAGTCCCAACTGCTCGGGAGGAAATGGGGATTTTGCAGTAACCTTCCCCTGGATTGGGGAGGAGATTTTACAGTATCCTTCCCCTGCCACGCCCAACATGTCACGCCCAAGCCATGCCACGCCCACTAAGCCACACCCGCAGAACCAGTAGTAAAAATTTTTGAAACCCACCACTGGCATAAAACCAAGGCACTCCCAGCATCTCTTCCCTTTTCTGCTCAGGAAGCCATGTGATCATGCTCAGGAATTCAAGCCATGTGATCCTGTTCACCAATAAACCTCCTTTTCAAGCAACTTCCATGAATCCAATGTCTTTTCCCCCACTTGGAACTGAACCCAGAAGGTTGAAGAAAGGGAGAAATATTAGTATTGATGTTTGGGGATATTATAGAAGCAAAAGGCAATCAACTCATCAGCTCCTGTCTTGTTGTTATCAGATGATTTTAGCAGGGGTAGGGGAATTATGGCCTCCCAGCTATAATTGCCAGAACTATAATGCCCAGAAACTCAAATCAGAATGATTAATGTAAAGAATTCTGGTCATTGACCACAATAAAGGATTGACTGGTCAGTATGAAAAGTGCTGAATTATATTGTAGCGATGTTTGTAGGCCACCCAGGGTCATTTGCCATGAGATAGGCTGCTATATAAATTTGATAAATAAATTAAATACATTTGAAGTTTCCTGTTATATTTTATGGAAGAGATATTGGGAGATGGAAACATGAGAGAGCAAAAGAAAAGCCATACAGAACTCATTTAAATGCATTCACAGATTTGTCTTTTCTCATTCCCTTCTGGGTTTCTTATATGCAAACTTTTTTCTTCTTCTCTATCATCATGCAGTTGTAAACTTGAAAGATTAAATAGAAATGACCATTGGCAATTGTTAATGATAAAAGTTACTGTGATAAAGGCTAGAGAAGGAAAGAAAGGCTAACTTGTAAAAATGATTTGGTTTGATAAAACATTTTCCTTTTCATATCACAGTGGTCAATGGTTTGGTTAGCTTTATACTGAAGATTTCACATATTGAGAATATATGCAAATCTTTTTATGTCTCTCTTCCTTTTTTTGTGGGCCTCCCCCCACTTCCTTCCCTCAAATGAAATTAGCACTATTCTGTCACTCCAGGTGTTAAAAGTGGGGAAATAATATGCAAGCTGCTCTGAAGCAATCAGTTGTTTTGAAGATGGACACTACCCAGGTCCTGTGATCTTCCATGATTGTTGGCTGATTCTTAAGAAAACCCTGTCCCTCATTAAAAGAGTATGAAACCTCATTTTCTCCCTTGTTCTCTTCCAATGAACACTACAATAACATAGTTTGTGTTAAAAAAAATCCTGGTCATCAATGCTAGGCTCAGACTCTCATTACAGAAGTAACGGATGGAAGATTATTAAAGAGAGATCCAACCTAGAATTAAGGAGAAATTTCCTGACAGTTCCAGAACAATTAATCAGTGGAAAAAGTTGCCTCCAGAAGTTATCAGATCTTCATCACTGGAGGCTTTCATGAAGAGATTGGACAACCATTTGTGTCGAATGGTATAGAGCAGCGGTGTTAAACTAGTGGCGTCATGTTGTCATCATGTGATATATCACAACTTTCCCCCCTTCGCTAAACCAGGGGTGGGCGTGGCCAGTGCAGGATGCATTTGGCCCATGGGTCGCGAGTTTGACACCCTTGGTATAGTCTCCTGCTTGAGTAGGGGGTTGGACTAGAAGACCTCCAAGGTCTCCTTCAACTCTGTTACTCTATGACCCTACTACAGTTTTTCAGTGTTATTCAATAAGGATATTTTATATCACAAGTGTTTTGGGGGCAGAGGAGGAGGTATATATCCAAAGAGATGTCTAGCTCATGTTTCTCAACCTCAGCAACTTTAAATGTGGACTAAAGCTCCCAGAATTCCTCAGTGGTGGTTGAAATCCACACATTTTAAGTTGTTGAGGATGAGATACATTTGCCTAGTTTAAGAGAGATGCCGCTTGTTAGAACAGCTACCTCACACAGTGCCTTTCAGCAAATAAGCAGTCATGCTTATTGGATTCTGATGGGACATTTAACAAAAAAAATCAAGTTATTCTACTATAGATAGTATCATTCTGATCAGTTCTGCTTAGCAATTTTTCTTATTTTGTAGCAATAATGGATGCTAATAACTTTAGCATCCGTATATGCATATGTGTAGATTTATCTGTTAAACCATCTAGTCAACTAAAAAAATGCCTTCTGATAAATCAGGTAAAATGATTTTTTAAAGAATAAATTGATACACATGCATGTGACTAGAGAGCTTTCTGGATTCTCAGATTTTTTTAATATTCAAATAATAAAATATTGTACGTAGTTTCAATTGGCTGGTTACATTCTTTAGAAAGATTTAACTAATTTTATTTACAGTTAGGTGTGTCAGAATGAGAATCAGAATAGAGCTGGAAGGGACCTTGGAGCTCTTCTAATCCAGCCCCCTGCTCAAGCAGGAGGTCCTATACCATTTCAGACAAGCCTCTTCTTAAAAACCTCCAGTGATGAAGCACTTACAACTTCTGAAGGCAAGCTGTTCCACTGATTAATTGTCCTCACTATTAGGAAGTTTCTCCTTAATTCCAGGTTGCTTCTCTCCTTGATTAATTTCCACCCATTGTTTCTTATCCTGGTGCTTTGGAAAATAAATTGACCACCTCCTCTTTGTGGCAGCCTCTCAAATACTGGAATACTGCCATAATGCCCCCCTACTCCTTCTTTTCTCTAAACTAGCCAAACCCAAATCCTGCAACCTCCTTTTTCTTGAATGACAACAATCATTTCAGCTTCTAATCCCTAAACTATTTTTTCCTCCTTACTTAATGTTAGGTAGCATAAGTGTTTTCTACCTGAATATGTATACACTGTGTAAAATTGTTCTGTATATGCTCTCTATACTGTACATGCACTGATATATTTCTATACCCTAATTTACTTATACTGATGGCAAGAATAGACCAAGTCAACTTCTTTGGGTCTTCGGCCCTTTTCTTCAAATCACACCTCCCTTTAGCAAATTTCTGTTGATTTGACTTCGAATTAACAAACTTTCAGCAATGTAAACACTGCCCAATCTAATTCAAATTAACCAACTAATATTGTGTTTCACTAAGAATTTCAGTGGGTGGGAAGACAAATTGATTAAATAAATAAAAAATATATATTTTCAACAACCAAAGTACTCTAGATCCAGCCTAGGTGCCAACCATTACACCTTGATTCTATTTTGCCCTCAGTTCCATCACCCACTTCCCAGCCCCACTCTCCAGCTCTCTGGCAATTTAAGTTTGCAGTTCTGATCCTAGCACAATAGTCATTCATACACACACACACACACACGCACACACACACACACACTGAGTTGGAGGCCAAGATGGGAAGTGGGAGGTAATGTCAAACCTATCATGATATTATCATGGAAATAATGCAAATTATATACTGTACATCATTTGCATCATGACACAAATGATGTAAATTATATAATCAACGTCATTTGATAGATGTCATGACATGTGTGATATCATCACGGCTTCTACTGTGGCTATTTTTACACTAAAATTTATGCAGGCATAATTAGAAAGTTGTGAGAACTTTTATGATGAACCAGCCAAGTGTCTGTATGTGGGTGTATTCATATGGAGCTATGTATGTCTACATACAAGCATTGCTATGATATTGTTTGCAAATTTTGGGGGCAAATGAGTTTTGGGTTTTTTTAGGAGTTATGTAGGAGAAAGGTTTCCCAGCCTCCTAGCTGCCCAATTAGCAGCCATCAGACCATGTTTTTAGATGCCAGTGGGAACTGAAATCTACATTTTTGCATCTATCGCTTCATCTATTTGAGAAAGCGGCTGACAAATTATTTCAAAACGGAAAGGTTTAACTGGAATGGAAATGCTAACTAATTCACAACCATATGTATCTCTCAGGACCGGTTTCATATTTGTTTGAAGCCAAACACATTGGCCGAATCCTTAAAAATAATAGTAAGAAAAGGCTGTGCTGGGGGGGGGGGGGTGTTGGAGGACAGCTGAATCAATTACACTTGATTTGGCAGATCGGCTTTTGACAAATTGGAAAAAAAATTCTGATTAGGCCTGAAAAGAAAAGAAAACCTCTTCTTTTCCTTTCTTCTTCTTCTCCCCCTCTCTCCCCCCTTCCCCATGTGTGCTCTCTTCTCCTCTGCTTTAAAGCCCGGAGATGTCAGAAGGGGGTGGGTAGCAATATGCAAAAAGCAGCCTCCATAACCAAAGTAGCCTGCAAAATTAGGTGTCAGCATGCAAAGCTTATTGATGTATGAATGCGGAAAATGAAAGCCTGCAGTAGACAGACAGGGCTAAAGGTGAGACAAGCGCAGGGAGAGCAGCTGTACATCTACGTCAAGGTGTTGCTATATAAGCCTTGTGCTCCCCCCACCCTCTTGGAGGGCCACAGCCTAACAAGCAAATCTGGGCCATAAATGATGAAACAATACAATGTAGGCACTCACTGTGTGAATATCAAATAAATTGACTTGGTCTCTCTCTCCTACTCTCCCCACCACCTCCCTTTTACTCTCCCCAGCCTTTCAAAGTGTGCCTGTGTATTCATTAATAAATTCATATTCTAGTTTTCAATAAAAGAGAGAAAATGCAGTGTAAACTGGAGTTACTTAGTGACACCCAGCTCATTGCTTTTTATTGTCGCTTGCAGCTACGAAGCCTTCACAAGTGCACAAGTAGAATTTATTACTGTCTGTCTTTGTGGCAACTTGGTGAAGGGAGCCTTTTGAAGAAAATTGACCTGCACTTCATGAATATGATGAAAAATGCCAATAACGCTACAAAGACGATGCTCTTGACATTAGTGGGCTGAGAACTAGGAGACAGTAATGAAAGGGTTGCAATTATGAACCCGTTACACTTTCTTCCACACCACTGGGGGTTGTGCTATTTCAGGCAGTTCCAAAGTCCTGCTCTTCAGCTGTGCAAAGAGCACCCCTAATGCATGATGGGGATTTTTGAACAGAAGATTTGAAAAATTAAAAGAAAAGGGTGAATAATTGAGGCTAGCCTGATAAAGAATCAATAATAATGCTGAGTGTATACATTTATTTCCGTTTAGGGGTTGATCTACAGGTGGACATATTTTTTCCAGTATGGTGACCTCCAAAGATGTTGGACTTCAATTCATAAAGGCTGTGCTCACTAGGAGTTATAGAAGTCAAAATTCAATCCAGTTGGAGATTATCAACACAGGCAGTACTAGGAATGCACCATGATTTCTTATTTTTCAACAGAGTAGATAAAATATTTCTAAAGAAAGGATATTAGCTTCAAAAGCAATTCGGTCAGGTTTAATCATTTACCAAAACTGCCTCTCACTATTTAACCTACTTAAATCTGCAGCTCAATAGCATTAGGTGTACATATTGATTAGCTTACATAGTAATGCAGCCCATTTCCTCTTACTGGAAATCCAGATAGGTCATCTATGTACCTCTTTGGTCTGCCAACTAGATGCTTTAAATTGATAGGTACCTTCAAGGCAATTGCCTTCATTTGTTATAACTGTAACTGGACATACTTTCAGACTAGGCTAGCTCAAAAGAGAAGACAGGACTTTCAAAATCAGGACATGCCACACCATATAATATTAGGGTGATGGTTAAATATGAAACTATTAGAGGAAGCCTCTAGCGATTAATCCAGATTAATCTACAATGATCCTGTAGAGTGAGTTAATATACAAACAGCATATATGCACGTTACAAATCTTTACAGAAGAGATGGATCTCACCTCCATGTCTTCACATTTCATGCATGTTCTATGTGACCAGAGTCACTAAAGCTTATTTTATAGTACTTTTCAGTTCCATTGCTGAAAGAAATACTTTTCTACCACATATTGTAATTCAGTGTTTATTCTGGATGATGAATCTGATCATAGGTAGATATTTTAAGTCCCTTTTGTGTCACAAAAACATGTATATATCTTCCTTGAATTATACATGTGACAGTCTCCCTCCTGGATTTATGATTTGTACAAAAAGCAGCCGCATCACTTATTCAGTCTAATTCTGACAATTAGGTCAGGGTCAAAAGGAATCATACTGGAGTCTAGATGGAGGCATTTTCTCCAGCTCAGGGCTCTAATGTCAGAGGTTAGAAGCTGGAGCGAACCAGCAGGATGCTCTTGTTCACCAGACAGGGACAGAAGATCAAACTCCAAGCCTTTACAGAAGTCTAACCCATCCATAAAAGTCATACTGCCTGCCAATTGGAGAAGCTAATATACACACAGCTATTCCCATTTATACCCGAGGAAGGGTAAGCAAAATCAGCTAGTCCATGAAGCTCTAGGACCTTTGGAAGGGAATCGTATTGTATTATCAAAACACCATATGAGAAGCATTGTGAGGTTTTTTTAATAGCATTTTCACTTTGTTTCCGTTATGTTGGAATCAGCTGAAGAAAAAAGAAAGAAAGTAAAGCACTACTGTATACGAAGTTATCTGTAAAAGGGGGAGGGAGGGAGGGAGGGAAATATTCTTACACCTTCTGAACTTGTAAGTCTGCAATAAAAGCTTCCCTGTCACTAAGATAAACTGGAAATGCTAAGTCCTTGGTCTCTTTGGTTATTGAACATTTGACTCCTCATATTTATTGCTAGGGTTTTCTCATTTCTTCCCTGCCAATAAAATAAACTAATTCTACAACCAAACAACTCACTTAAGAGACTTGGACACATTTATTGCATTGGGAAAAACAGAACTAGTTAAGGTAATTGTAATATAGAATTAAATTACAAAAGCCAGAAAAATTGAAGTTCAAATCTCCTTGAGAACTGGTATAATGTCAGTAGGGCACAGTTCAACCCATCCTTTGAGCCTTGATAGAAGTTCACTTAACATCATAGTTTTGCCACTTTTGGGGAATGCAAAAGAAGGGAATTTTCAAATATTAAATTTCCTGTAACTTCATTTATTTATTTGACTTATGCACCTCATACGTGCACCCAGGGGTGGGCTGCTGGCGGTTTGCAGGGGGTTTGGGACAACCCGTAGCTAAGATTCTGTGCAGTTCGGAGAACCCCCAAATCCCACTCGTGGTTGGCCCTGCCCACCCTGCCCCACCCCTCCCAACGTGGCCTGTTGTGGATACAGGTAAGTGCAGGGCATGTGCAGAGGCTCGGGGAGGGCAAAAAACGGGCCTACCGGAAGTTCAGGAAGGCTGGAAACAGGCCCATTTCCTGTTTCCTCCCCAGAGGGCCTCCAGAGCCTGGGGAGGCATTTTTGCCCTCCTGGAGGCTCGAGGGAAGCCTCCAGAGCCCAGGAAGGGCAAAAACGCCCCCCCCACTCCGTGGTGCAGGAGGCTGACTAGGCCATTCCCACCATGGCCACACCCACCCAGCAACTGGGCAGAGAACCTCTTGCTAAAATTTTTGAAGCCCACCCCCGCGTGCACCCATACAGAAATTAAACTAAACTGAAAATGGCACAATAGCAATGACAGCTCAAGACCCTAAAATACCTCCTTCATTTTGGTACAGAGGAAATTCCTTTTGCTAAAAGAAGAGAGAGCAGAGATTAAAGACTGTTGTCGGGTAGGGATGCATTCCATAGTTTCTATTGGCTGAAATTATAAGATGAACATCCTTGATGCAGAATAATTTTCCAGAATAATTTTTATTATATGACTTTATCCCTGGAACCAATCATTTTTATTTATTGGTTAATTTATAAAATGTATATGGTCACTACCTATCTTAAAGAAAGAACCATGGACAGTTAAGAAGCAATAAATGTAATAAATAATATGTATGATAAATTACATTATAAAGTACATATAAAATAAGATTAAAAATACATTTAAAAGAATCATAGTATCATAGTATAATCATTAAGGGACTTCATGAGCCACATCAGAATTGCAAAACACACGTACCCTGGCCTTAACATTAGAGAGAACAGCCTATAGCAGGGGTTTCAGGGGCCTATGGGGCTGCCCTGAAAACAGCGAAGGACCAACCCACAGTGCTTCTGCCCATGCGGCCCTCACAACAGTGGTGGGTTTCAAAAATTTTTACTACTGGTTCTGTGGGTGTGGCTTGGTGGGCGTGGCATGGGAAGGATACTGTAAAATCTCCATTCCCACCCTACTCCAAGGGAAGGTTACTGCAAAATCCCTATTTCCTCCCGATCAGCTGGGACTAAGGAGGCAGAGAATAGATGGGGGTGGGGCCAGTCAGAATTTCTACTACTAATTCTCCGAACTACTCAAAATTTCCGCTCCAGAAAAGCCAGTTCTCCAGTTCTCCAGAACTGGTCAGAACCTGCTGAAATCCACCTCTGCCTCACAAGCTCTGTTTTCACGGGCAGAGTGCTAGCAAAACAAACTACTAGCAAAGTGGTATTTGATCACGAGTGACATCGAGCTGGCCACACCCACTCTGGCCACACACATACACACACCCCAACGTCAAACAAAACCCTGATGCACCCCTCAATGAAATTGAGTTTGACATCCCTGGCCTATAGAGTCTGGAATTCCAATAGGGCTGGGGATCTCTAGGTCACAAGGGAAAGCCTTTTCCATTGGGCAGGCACTGCCACAAAGATGGCTTGGATCCCACTAGATGACCTTGTTTGACAGAACACATTAAGAATGTGCTGTTCCTGATACGTCTGATGGCAGATCATCCTATATTCATATTTAAAAATTATGGTTCAGTGAATAACCCCACCCCCCTCAAATTCTGAATCTGACTTCAACTGTGCAGTCCAACTCCATGCATTTAGAAGTAAGTCCCACTAAATTATGGACCTTTCTCAAAGAGAAAGGGGATTAGAGTTTCCTTCCATCATAATTTTTCATCTTGCTTCCTTAATTGGCTTAATCTTTGGTTTATGATAAAATTACACATTTCCTGTTTTCTGTTTTGCCTTTTTTAATGACATCATTTGAAAATTTTTATCTTAAATTATTCTGATTTTAATATTTAGTTTTACTGTTTATGGTATTGTATACTGCCTAGAGCCCCTCTCTGAGCGGTGGTTAAGAAATATGAAATATAAATAAATATAAATAAATAACTTCACCAAAAATCTTCACCTTAACTTTTCTTAAGTCATAATGAGAAAAAGAATCCTGTACTACTGATAGTACTCGGGACTTCCATTTAGTTTTTTGAATGATTCTAGGTTCTAATAAAAAGGTTTCCCTATCCATTTAGTCCACTCAATATAAAAATAAGTATACACTATTGTATTCTCTTTCCTCACTTTCCTGTTTCCCCCAACTAAAATTCGGCATAGTGCTAGGCAATGGGCACTAGGAACAATGTGAATGATGATTTTTTTTTATCAAGGATCTTTTAATCATCTTATAAATTTACTGGGATTATACCTGAATGCCTGGCCTCCTATTTTACTCAGAAAATTCAGTTCAGCTGAAATTCTACAACTTAGTCCTGAACTAAGGACTAAACATCACCACGGTGAAAGTAGGGTGGTACTCATGTGAATGGTACTTATAGTGTCATTGATAAAAGTGATACGCAACAGCTCTATCATTCTCTCTGGGACAACCATCACTCATTAAAAAAAATGTGCATCAAAAAATGAATGACAAAAGATAGCACCACCCTTTCATAAAGTAGCAAGAAGGGAGAAGATTAGGAAAGCTAAACTCCTTAGAATTCTCTGGCATAATAAGATGGCACTGGTATGAATGCAATTTTCTGTCTTGTTCCCGCCAATCCAGATTAACCCTTTGAGTGGCCTTCTTGCTCTTATTGTGCAATGTGTCACTTGTGGCTGCTATCCCTGGACTTGTATCTTCTATCCTATTGCTCAATTAATTATAATTGTCCTGTCTTGAAAGACATAGCCCTAGGCCTATCAGGGGGTGTGGCCCTCAGGGGGTTGCACTTCCAGCCCTAGTTTATAGATGCTAAGTCAATCAAGAGTTTCAGCTCATCTATATTTAATTATGGTAGCACACCTTTAAGAAAAGGAAGAGGCATCATTATCGCCAAGCATGCAGGTGTATTCATTGTCTTCCTGGTGCTGCTTTGACACAAAACAATGAATATTTCGTTACTACCACAACATTTTCAGGGATTGTTAAGAAAATGAGAAGAGTTGAACAATGGGCACAGGGACGGCAAGGTGGCCGTTTATGCTTTATCCAAAAAGAGGATAAAAGAAGACAGATTTGTAGCAATCTTACATATGTTAGCTGATGTGTATGAATTCAGATTTAGATTATTCTTCTATAAAGAATAAAAATAGGGATATATCTCACCTTAATGTGGAAGATTGTGATGAAGTAACTACATATATTTTTGGTCTACAATCCTGGTATTGTGTGGCAATTTCAATTCCCATCTTGCCCTCCCTTCTTATTGTTCCTTATCTTAAACTGGACTGAAAAGGAGGGAACAGTTTTTGGAGTAGGAAAAGTTTTCATTTTACTTCTCTAGAGTGGCTCAAACAGCCTGTAATTAACGTGCTGACCCACCCCTTTCTATTACATTGGGTCTGTATGTGAGTGACTCTGTGTGTATTGGGGGAGATTATTGGGAACAGCTTATTGGGTACATCTTTACCCAATATCTGTACCCAACAGATTATTGGGTACATCTTTAGCACAGGAAACATTCCTGGATAATTTTCTTATGGAACCTTTCTACTCTGTTACCATAAATTTGGCTATGCAGATGTATCAATCTATCAATCATCTCAACAGCCCCAAACAGTATGAATTAAAGCTTAGCTCATGTATTATGACTGGTCTTTCCCCTTCATTACTATTCAACAGCAGTTGTATCACAGATCTCTGCTGATGAATTATGAGAAAATGATTCGCCAGTATCTCTGGATGTGTTGCTAATGAGACCATCACAAGACAAATGACAATGGTGGAAGAGATTTGTGGTGAAAATATAAGGTACTCTCTTAACCAATAACTTCTTTCAAAATTCGAAATAGCAATCTCCCTATCTCCACCCCAGAACTGTTTCTCATTTTAGGTTTCCATCAATAACAGAATGACCAAGTTGGAAAGGACCTTAGAGGTCTTCTAGTCCAAGCAGGAGACTCTATACTTTTCAAATGGCTTTAATTCAAATGGCTTTAATTCAAATCCAAACTTCCCTATTTGCTTTAATCTTTGCTTTAGGTGACATCCTGTGGTAATCTGGAAATCACTACAAAACGTACATAGACATCATTACTATATCTGTTGATTAACTCTGAAATGAGAAGGGCATTATCTAAAGGAAAGAATCCAGCTTTGCTTCAAATTTCAGTGAAAGAAAAATGTTAGTGGCAACTATTTTCAAACACACTATATGTGGTGACAGTATATAAAATGTTGATGTAGTAGTGATAAACAATATAACACAATTCATATATTTAACAATTCAGTTCAAGGTTGACTCAGTCTTCCATCCTTCCAAGGTTAATAAAATGAGGACCCAGATTGTTGGGGGCAATATGCTGACTCTGTAAACAGCTTAGAGAGAGCTGTAAAGCACTGTGAAGTGGTATATAAGTATATAAGTCTAAATGCTATTGCTAGTCTGGTAATAAAACATTCAGAAACTAACTCACAAGCTCAGAGAACAAACCTTCATTCTCATCCTACACTCAAGCTACAGATATTCACCATTACTGCATAGTTTGCAAGGTTAGGAAAAGATAAATATGTATAGGAAATGCTGTTGGTGTAGACCAAATAAAGGATAGCCAAATATATCCCAGTTATCTTACTTGCTTGTTTAAAATTCCATGCAATTGTGTGCAGTTCTCAGAGATTGTCTGGATAAATCCTTACAGTTTTTCTTTTGCAACATTTTCTCAAAAAGTGGTTTGTCATTGTCTTTTTCCTAGGGTTGAGAGCTGGTCTAAGATCACCCAACTGGCTTTATGCGCATGCGCAGAGGGTAAAAAACACATTACTTCCTGGTTAAAACCAGGAAGCAATGACACCCGGGCCGGTGAGCGGAGCCTCATGCTGCCATCGCTACCGTTTCTCCAAGTTTCTCGATTTGTAGCTTGATACCTTCACTACTTCATTAAACTGGCTTAATTATATTTTAAAATATTTATGTTAGCATTTGTTTCTCTGCCTTTTGCCTTTAACTGTATTTTCCTACTAATCCTTACTGGTTTTCTACCCTTTGGATAACATTGCTCACCCCAAAAGCGAGCAGCATGATGGATGTATGAGATAGAAATGATGTATGGATGGGCACAAACAAAAGCAAAAAGTCCATTGGCTTTAGCTAGAATTGTGTTTTTGTCCAAGCATATAGATATTCTACAACTTTTATACCAGTAGGCTCTTAGGTAGTTTTATTGTGCAAGGTGACTGTCATTAAAGAAGATTGCTTTATATAGCCTAGAGACAATGTAGGTTTCTGAATACCAGTTGCAGAAGGAAATTCTAAGATGGAATGTTTTTGCTTCAAACAATTATCAGGTTGATCATTGTGGGCAGGATGGTGGATTAAATTATACTTTGATTCAACAAGCAACTTCATAACAATGTAAGTGAATCTGAAGAGTAGATCTGTGTTTACAAGTACAGAATGGGAATACATCATTAACACAGAGGAAGGAACACACACACACACACACACACAAGAATTTGTGAGCATATGTTTTGACCATTGACAGGCAATGGACATGTACCTCAAAAAGATTTTCTCGTGGTGGTCTGAAGCTGTGACATGAGTAGCTAAAGAAAAGTGGAAGCTATGTGGCTCAATGAAGCCAAGGAAGATTTGGTGATGAAGGAAACATCTGCCCAAGGAAACAGATGGGCCCAGAAAAGGCCTCAGGGTGAAGCAAGGAGGAGGGAAGCCTGTGGTTAAGAGGAAACCAGAATGGAGAAAGTGGTCAAACAGAGACATCAAAGCTGGTTGCTACATTGTTTTGAAATTTGTTTCACTGCCTCTCGGATGTATACATGAGTGCTCTCAAGTTAACCAAAGAGTTCCCATTTTATATTTGCTTCTTTGTTGTCTGTAAAGTTATATAACACATTTGAAACCGACCTTTCATTAAAAGCCTGCAGGGACATTGGTCACAGAATTATTACATATCTATCTGTCCATCCATCCATTTGCAAAAATATTTGTAATATGGAACACAGCAGATAAAAAATATATTTAACACGGCTTAATGTTTCATTTAACATTTAGCTAGTCTTTATTTAGCCTCTTCTCTGCTGATTGTTACATTCTATGTACCCATTTATATATTTGAAAATAGCAAACTAGCTATGATTACAAAAATGCTTATTAATGTTTGTAATGGGTATCTAGTTCTACCTTAGGCATGAAACCTGGCAGGATGACTTTGAGCAAGCCACTCTCTCTCAGCCCAACTTACTTCACAGGGTTATTGTTGAGGGGAAAATAGGAGGATGAAAGAGTATTAGATATGTTTGCTGCTTTGAGTTACTTAAAAAAAATAAGGTGAGATATAAATAAATACAATAAAAATCATAAAACTCCTAGATTGTAGTTTCCTTACTTCCTATATATATATAAACAAAATATATGTATTTTAGAATAATTCCCACCATCTATAGATGTTAAAAAGGAACAAAGAGAACATGAAATCCTGACACAGTCCCACAAAGCAGAAGTCTGGTTCCCTCACTCAGCAGCAAAAGTGATTGAGACCAGTCCTGGAGGAAGGAAGAGAACCAACACAAAACTGTGCCCTACCACACTCTTAGCTCCTAAAGCTGTTCCAAAAGGATACTATAGTTGATGATATTGAAATCCATTGAAAGGTTAAGAGGAGGCAGAAAAGATGCATGACGCCATTCAGCTCCCCCCCAGAGGTCATCCAAAAGCATAACCAATGCTTTTTCTGTCACATATCACATATCCAGGTTTGAAACTTAACTGGAAATCCATCCTGATAATTCATCTCATCCAAGATCCTCTGGAGCTGCAGTATGACCACCTTTTCAACCACCTTAATGGGAAGTGGGAGACTAGATTAAAATAATCCAAAATAGTAAAATGCAGTGACTATTTCTTGCGGAGAGGGTACATCAGAACCTCTTTAAAGGGAGGTTCTCTCAAGGATGAATTAACCATCACTAGGCTCCAGCCACATGTTAACTCCCAAGTGGCCTTGATCAACCAGAAGAGGTACAGATCTTAGACATAGATAGCTGCATTTGCATTTTGGAGGATCTTGTCCACTTGCCAAAAGGATCAAACTGTTCACAGATAACTGTGTAAGTCTGTTCCACAGGGATCTCCAACTAAGATCTCCAACTGCCCCATGCTTGCTCCAACTAAGAATGGATCTGAGTGATTTTATCTCTAAGATGCACTGAAAGTTTCTCAACACAGCTCTGAAGGTGAATTCCAGAGTCCCCTTTATCCAGAAGGGATTGGGAAACCCTAAACTGGATCACTGGGCAATACTCTGTAAATGCAGTAAGAGCAGAGAAATATTGGTGGTTCACTGCTCTTACCACCATGAGCTATTGCTTAAAAGTGGCTCTAACTCATTATCAATTTGATTCATCCCTTGTCTTCCTCCAGCAATGCATCTCTTAATCCCTTCCAGCTCCCTCAGGCCCTCCATAAACAACAGGAAGTTCTGAGAGCAATGGGCCAAGAGAGGTTGCAAGGGCACGACCCTATCCAACACCTCTGCTATCTCTCTATTCCAATCAGTGGCCAAGACCTTAGCAGGACTATGCAATAGCATCCCAGGTAAAAACCCCAGGTCCCTTTGAAACCATAGTGGATCTACCAATTGCTGGGGACAGATCAATTAAACATGTATTTTCTCCCTGTGGAAAGAGATAGCATAAGGCAATCTCAAGGTCACCAGGGTGATCTGACCATGACAAAGGGGCCAGAGAAAGCTCCCCCCCCTCAGATCATACTGTCATTGATCTGGCCAGATAAATATATCTGGTCTGTGACCAGTGTTTTCAGTTGAATGACCTAGGAAAGGCTATTTATTTTTATTTTATTTTATTTTTTATCAAATTTATATACCGCCCTTCTCCCGAGGGACTCAGGGCAGTGTACAGCCAAAATAAAAACATCAATTACAACCATTAAAATACAATTAAAAGGATATATATCTGTTTGGCCCCAATTAAAAGAATGACAAACCGATTAAAAAACATTTAAAAAATTGTTAAGCCAGTCCGGCTTGCTGGAAAAAGAAGGTTTTAAGGGCACGGTGGAAGGCACCGAGGTCTTGGATTCTCCTTATCTCTGGGGGCAGCTGATTCTAAAGGGTAGGTGCCCCCACAGAGAAGGCCCTACCCCTGGGGGTCACCAGCCTACATTGTTTGGCTGATGGTACCCCGAGGAGGCCCTCTCTGTGGGAGCGCACAGGTTGATGGGAGGCCGTCGGTAGCAGCAGGTGGTCTCGAAGATAACTAGGTCCTATGCCATGGAGCACTGTAAAGGTGATAACCAACACCTTGAAGCGCACCCGGAAGACCACTGGGAGCCAGTGCAGCTCACGCAGGAGAGGTGTTGTGTGGGAGTGCCATGCAGCTCCTGTAACTCCCCGCACGGCCGCATTCTGGACCCGAATCTACCCAGTGGCCATGAACTCCTGAGATGCTTTTGAGGTGAGCCACAGGGATACCAAACTGAATCCCCCAAGACCATAAGCCTGGGGAACTCCATAGCTAGCCACAGAACCTCAGAAGGGAGATTGCTATACAGGAGGGAGGTTATGCAGTAGCAATTAATCCAGCAAGCCTATCTTCAGAAACAGGGTCTCACAATGGGCAACTTGTAGAACAATGTTCCTGAAGGCTAACACAAACCCTTGAATGATAACTTCCCAGCCCTGTAGTCTGAAATCTCACCAGGCAAATTTCAGAAAGGGGAATCCCCCCTTCCAGGCCCAGTCAGATTTTGGTAATATTTGCAGCTATCTAGCTAATAAGTTTGCAAAAGGTGGGGGGCTTTATAATTGACATTGAGCAGCAACAGCTGAAGGCTCAGGCCTCTGAGCCTAGAGGACCAGAACATGCCACTGGTACCAGATACCATGGGCATCTTCCCCTGCAATTTTCTTCCCTCTGTCTCCCATTGAAATATCCCATGCCCATCACTATCTGAATGTACTGGCCTGTTAGAGTATACATCCTCCAATTACTGCCTTCTGGCTCCCCTGGCTTAGTGGGGCGCGGGGGGGGGGGGGTAATGTGACTGAGTAGGCGTGGCCAACTTTTTTTTTTAACTTTTAAAACCATTTTTTCTATAACCTCTTCAGCTGATCTGAATAAAGATGGTCTGAATTTGTGGAGTAGAGTTAATGAATACTGTATACTGTACGTAGGGAAGATGGTTTATTGAAGAATCAAAAGGTTAAAATGAATGTTAAAATAAAGGTGTGAAAAAAATAACAAATTAACAGGTAAAAGTGGAATTAGTTTAGACCTTAAACAGCAGGAGTAATAAAAATAATCCAAGGCCACTCATTCATCTTGGAATTACTGTTTATACATCTTTCTTCCCTGAAAATGCATTGACAATAGTAGAAGCATTCACTTGCAAACTATTTTCTCTCACTTCTCTCTGGATGTTTCCATGGATTAGGTACAATGGGAGAAAGTACACCAATGAAGCAGTGGTGAAATGTAAAATTTGTTACTACCGGTTCTGTGGGCGTGGCTTGGTGGGGGGTAATGTGACTGGGTGGGCGTGGCCAACTTTTTTTTTTAACTTTTAAAACCATTTTTTCTACAACTTCTTCAGCCGAAGTTGAGTTGCCTGATCGTCAGAAGCTTTTTTTTCTTTTAAAAGCCTCTGACGATCCCAGTTGAGCTGCACGATCATCAGAGGCTTTTTTTTTTACTTTTAAAAACATTTATTTCAGCCAAAGAGGTTGTAGAAAAAATGCTTTTAATTTTTTTTTAAAAAAAGCCTCTGATGATCGCCCGACTCAGCTGGGCATGCGAGTGGGGCAGGAATTTTTGCTACTGGTTCTCCAAACTACCTGCTGCCATCGCTACCGGATCAGGCGATCCGGTCTGAACCGGGAGCATTTCATCCCTGCCCTAACCCCATTCTCATTCAACTGCACCATCTTGCTGGCCTTTAGTCATATCTTCCCACTTCCCTATTCTCATGTGAGAAGTACATACTCAAACTCACCCATATACATCCCACACATATCCCACATTCAGTGGTGGGATTCAAATAATTTAACAACTGGTTCTCTGCCCTAATGATCGGCTGGATAGGCGAGGCCATAGTGGGCCTGGCCAGGGGGTGTGACAGGCAACACTTGGCCTCCTGCACCCCCTGGGAGCAAAAACGGGCCATGGGGGGACATGGTCCCTCCTGCATCCTGTTTTGGGCCTAGTAGGCCTCCATGCAGCCTCCTGGGAGCAAAAACGGGCTTCGGAGGGATGCACTGCTCCCCATGCCCCGTTTTGGGCCTAGTAGGCCTCTCTGAAGCTTCCTGGAGCAAAAATGGTCTGTGGCACACCGCACCCCCCTGTGCCCCATTTTCGGCCTAGGAGGCCTCCCTGAAGCCTCCTAGGAGTGAAAATGGGCCACAGGGAGGCACTGTCCCACCACACCCCATTTTGGGCTTAGGAGTGAAAATGGGCTACAGGGGGGCATGCTGCACCACACACACCCACACCCCACAGCCCATTTTGGGCCTAGGAGGCCTCCCTGCACTTACCTGGGAGCCAAAATGAGGTGTGTGGGGACTCCTGGAAGGGATGGGGCAAGAAGGGGTGGAGCCAGTCAGCAATTTAACTACCGGTTTGCCCAAATTGACAGAATCCCACCACTGCCCACATTTACCCTCAGGCCCAACGTTCCCACCCAGTTCTTATTCTTGGGAGAGAAAAGCCCATCCTATCACATCAAGGTTGCCTTACTGTATTTATAATGTGTTCTAGCCGGAGAACAAGGCAGGACATGGAGGCTTGGCTTAAACAAACATCGCGAGGATTTAACATAATGTGTGGGATTTGAATTTTGTGGGATGATCTTTTCATGTTTACACATGGAGGGGCAGATCTTCTGAGACTGGAGAACAATAAAGAATTACTAGAGCCTGAATTACCATTATTCCAAGAGATTATAAAATCATATGCATATAATGTGTCTACTAAGGTACATCTGGAGTCATGAACTTAGAATCTTCTGAATGTAGAGACTTTGAACTGAGGATTCCCTTTGAGGGAAATGACTGACCCAATGGCAGTTTTAAATGGTTACAATGTTTTTTGTTTTAAAAATCCTTTCTCCATTTTTATGGTGAATGTAATTGCAACCTCAATCACTTTGTCATAAAAATATAAATGACTGGGGGAAATGTTAAATAATTTTGAGGAGCTTTCTTAAAATGGTGGTATTAACTGTAGTTTTGGTCTCAGTGTCCTGCCAGAAAAAACAGGAGAACTCCAGAAGGTTTGAGGGATTGTGTATAGAAAAAAAATATTCCCTTCTCTTGGTGCTGTATGTGCTCAGAACTATACCATTTTTCCGTGTGTGTGTCTCTCTCTCTCTTTTAGGGAAGGAGGTTATTGAACCCCAGCCATGAGACATAAAATAGCAGATGGTACACATTTTGAAATGCCCCTTAGGCAACAGAGAAAGGGTAAAATGCTGTTGATCTCAAAATGGGATCGGTGAGCCAGAACACACAGGCCAATGAAAAGAAGACACAAATTAAAAAAAGAAAATTGTCAGATGGCAAAGTGATTTAAAAGTGAGGGCATTGTCCATATATACCCTTCCTACCACCAATCATTTTGGAGGGAGAATGGGGATGCCTCCACTTTGCAAAATGCCCCACTGAGAGAAGAGAAGAATCATATACAGGGATGAGTTGACAGCTCTTCAGGGTAGAGGCTGGATTCCTTTGTACAGCTGCATCCCCGCTAATGATAAATGAGTAATGTTTGATAGCTGACTCCTTTGCCTGACAGCTACAGTTGTGGCCAGAGGGCCAGGACAGCCTTTAGACTTCTGTTCAAAATGAGTTAAACATATTAGGTATTATGAAGGCACAGAAGCCCTCCGAGAAGGAGTGCGGAAATGAGTTATCAAGGTATGCTCCTGGGTACAGAACTTGCAAAGCAGATGTCATTCTAATAATGTGTGATATAGAACATGTCTAGTTTAAACCCTGCTGGATGAAATATGAAGCCCTGTCGGTGATATTTAATACCATTTTATGAGGTGCCATCTTATGAAGACAATGCCCGCCTTATGTGGAATGCTCAAGGTGTTTTGCCAAAGGCACTGGGAGGTATCTGAACTAAGTAGAATTTTTATTATTTTATAAGCCTTTACTTTGTAATATTTCTGTGTCGACATTATTGTGGCACTTGCTATGCTAACCCTTTGTCTAGCACATAGTTTAGGGGAAGACTGACAGATTGTCTAAGCTGTTTCTGGACATAAAAAGGCTATTTCCTATCTCAAAACATACTTTTTTTCTGGTGCTGGTGAGGAATAAAAGCAACCAATCAACCAAGAGAAATCTTCCTTTGAAAGAGACATAAACAAGAAATAAAGGAAGAGAAAGAGATAACAAGCAAGTATCTGGGAAACGTGCCTTGTGATAGTTTTCTGCCTGCTAATCATAAACAATGTGCAAGATGCTTTAAAGACTGGCATTTATAGAGTCCCTAATCAGACTGCTTTGACACCTGGGATAATTAGGGCCTTCCCTAAGCCCTTAAGATCCCACCCTCCACCAGTGACTAGTTTTTTACAGATTCAGATTCTGTAACTGCAAGAAAGGGCTAGTGACACTTAGAGGCCTCTGGCTGCCTGAGGCGAAAGGCAAGGCAATGATACCCTCTTCCATATACAGAGGTATCTTGAGGGATGACTTTCCATACAGCTATTGTTGGTTGGGGGTTTGAGGGAAATGGTAAATAAAGAAATTTTTAGCTGTAAGTGATGAGCAATGTATCCATCTAGAATGAGAGTGCACAATATGATTTCAGATATGATACCAAAAATGGGGGCATAAACATAGCATTTAGTTGCAACTCTGTAAACTCTGTCTTTTCTCAGCCTTAGTTTACAATTATATATAGGCATTTATCTGAACATATAGAAGTTCTATTTCCATGCCCAGTTATTCTTCCAGAGTATGTTAGAAGTTTACATTGTCTCCTAAATCATAATCCCTTGGCTGATTTCTTCTGCATAGGATATTGCATTGCATTGAAGCCAGGTTTAGACTGGAGATATGCTGAACCATATCTTCATATAGAGCAAATTTCATTTCTGAAGGAGTCCTTGCTAAACTGCTTTCTGAAGGGCCCTCCCCACTGTGAGTGAAAGTTGTAGCAGTAAATGTAAGCTGCTGTATTGCACGGGGTCATCTTTGAATCTGGCATGCTGCATTTTAACTTTCAATAATGTATACACATTTTGCTCCTAAACACACTATCTTGGGAACATTGTGACAAATTCAAATAGGTATCAGGTGGTGATCTGGAAAATACTTAAAAGGAAGGGTAGGTGAGAATATTATCTTTAGCCTAATCTAGTCTGGTATCTAGTTGGTGGTCTTTAAAAACTCCCCACATTCAAGATCCTTTGATCATGGGGAATCCTCTCTGAAACAGCCCCTACTGCTCATTACATTGTATTAGTCTGTGAATTTCTGCAACAGTAATGCCCCTGTTGACAGGAAGACAAAATTTCTTCATAGGTACCTTATTGTGGGCTAATCCCAGCTGAGCAATATATAGTCAACAAGGGTTTGATCCTCTGAGATCTGTTTGCAAGATTAGAGCTTGGCAAATCTCTTGGGAAAAGTTCTTGCTCTTATTTGACATAGTTGATTTTTATGTACCTACTGTTTCCGTCAAGGTTGCTAGTGAGAAAGTCTTTACCAGAATAGTCCCCCATGATTACTTCTTGGGAATCCTTTCTCTCTGGAGCATAAAACTATTCCACTGAATTACCCCCTTGCTTAACCTTTCAGTGACCGCTACAGTAGAATCTCCAGCTTGGCAAATACCTAGAAGAAACCCTGAATAAACTGCACTTAACCCTAATTCTCTGGAGAAGGAAGAATCTAATATAACAGCCCAACATGTCTAACTTGGATCAAGAGAAGGAAATGGGAATTACACCAGTTTGGCTCCTGCTGAAGTTAGCAAATATACAGTTTATTCATCACAAATATTAGCTTCACTGAAATTCAGATAGTTCAAAATACTGTTGCAGTCAAGGTTTTGGACATCTTTGCTAAATATAAAAATAAAATGCTACATCTAAGAAGGGTAAGTCTGCAATTTAAAAACCCCAATTCTGCAACTATGAATATATAGCAAATGTATATTGTTTCATGTATTAGATATGGACCTTTATGCAAATATTGATGTTTAACATCTTATTGCATGATTGCTATATATAAAAATAGAATTCTGTATTCTCCCCCCCTTCAACTTTTTAGTCATAGGAAGATATGGAGCAACTGAGGACTCTGAAAAATGTGAATTTAACTCATCTGCCTCTCTGGCATTTGAGATTCTAATAGATATTTACTCTACATATTCAAAAAGTGATATGGGTTAAAATCTTCCTTTTTAAAAAATAAAAATAAAAGACAGCCAAGGTTCTCAAGGAATTCACTACCATACCCTGAGCTTTTCTTAATTCCAATAAACATTTTCATGAGATAATGAGCCTGAGATAATGGGCATTGTAATGAAATTTTTGCACTTTGAACTTTTAAATACTATCAATACTACTATTTAATTTTTCCAGAGAACTTAACTGGAAACCACTGCCTGGCTGAACTGCTGTTACAGGTACACTGTATGAATTAATGGCACCTGTTGCTTCAAGAGGGAATAAATGTCCAGTCCTTTCTCTTCTCATTTTGAACAGCCTATGAAAATAGTTATTTATTTATTTATTGGTTCAATTTATATGCCGCCCTTCTCCGGAGACTCAGGGCGGCTTACAATGCATTAAGCAATAGCCTTCATACTTTTGTATGTACCTGCTTAGTAGGGCTTTTGCCCCCCCCCCCCAGCGGTGTTCTTTTTTATAAGAAGTCAGCTTATTGCCCCCACAATCCGGGTCCTCATTTTACCTACCTCGAAAGGATGGAAACCTTGAGCCTGGTGAGATTCGAACTTGCAGTAATTGCAGGCAGCTGGTGTTACTTAACCGCACTTTAGTCTGCTGCACCACCAAGGCTCTAGTTCACTTGCACTTGATATGAGGGAGTTTAATTATGCTAATTTTGGGTCCAATGCCTTATCTAAATCTGTTTTGGGGTTTTAGTTCCCTACCTATTTCTTTCTTGAAATATCTATATCTGATAGATGGGGAATTATACATGTACAAAATTCTCTCTCAGTCAACAGATTGCCCTTCATTAGATTGAGCCAAGTGACTCTCTAGTTGGCATTATATTAAAAACAAGATGTGTGCATTGTTTTCCAATAGCTGTATCTCCTCCATTGAGAATAGATATTAAAGAACATTTTCCTTTTGGCCTTCTTCTTCATTTAAACATGAATTTGTTATATTAGCTACAGCTGCAATTAGATAAGAACAAATTACTTGAACTCAAGCCATCTATTTTTCATTATCGTTATAATACTCTCAATATAAACCACATAGTACGTAATGGAACTTTTGAAAAAAAACACCATATTTCATGGCTTCTGAAAGTCACATCATTGCTTAATATATGATATTTCAGGCTATCTACACCTGATGTCAGGAAGAGGCAAAGACAAATCTGTAAAATTTAATTTAGTTCAGCTTCTCATTGAGGTTTTATTTAGCTTTTGTTCATAAATTGCATTACAATTTATAAACATTATTAGTATTTGGCTTTGAATGTTTGCTCAGGAAGACCAAATTAAGTAAGTTTGTAATAAAATGTGAAACAAATAAACTTGCTATCAAATGTAACTTGCCATGGCTGTAAATTTTGGCAACATAAACTAGAAAGAGTGACAACCAGAGTTGTGTTGGATAATCCATGGATATCCTCTGTCTTGCAGCTTCCTCTTGGGACTGCTTCAGAAGCCAGCCTCTTGGTAATTAGATCTTTTACCTCCTTTGCCTCTAAAGATTACAAAAAAAATCTTTCTTGGATGCTAGTAAAGATATTATTTTACAGTCAATGATGGAACGGTCACTGCAGTACTAACCTCTACTGAACAGAGGTTCAGTAGAGAGAACATGTTTGTTAGCCTTCTTCTTCCTTCTGAAGGAAAGAACTTGAAACATCCATTGGTTTAGCATTATGAAAACATCAGCTGGCTTCAGACAGACATCCCCTCCTATCAGTTTCTGTTATTTTCTATTGGAGAACTGATGAAAGTCCTGACCAACTTCCAGATTTTTTTTTAATACACCTAGTTTTAAGGGAGAACAACAAAAAAGTAAATCTATCTGAAATATCTCTGAGACTCAGTATATTTTGTCATCACTACCCCACTGAATTTGATATGTGGATAAACCTAAGCATGTATGTAAGTATGAGAACTTCCATGAACTTCTGCCAAAAGTGAATGTAAATGTTTCTGAAAATGAGAAACATCTTAATAAGCACCAGAGGAAGTCCCCCACATCTCTCAACATTTCAGTAATGTCAAGAAAGGATATAAGTATAATCATCAGAACATTGCCCGATTGGTTATATAACATACTATATATCCATATATGTACCATGTATAAAATGTCCATTTATTAAAGTAAGTGCCATCTCATATCCTGCTTACCAAAAATAATCATTTTGTTTTTTTCTTTATTTTAGAGGGAAGATTTAGGATCATCCAATGGATAGCTGATGCTTATGAATTAAGTCAAATGCTGAGCATAACACTGCTTCTCTGGCGAAAACAGCAGGAAAAGCAAAATAGAATCATTGCAACCTCTTGTTGGCCTTGCTTCTGCTTTTTATTAAAGCTAACAATTGAAAAATATTACTACAGAATGAAGCATGCGAATGAAGCATCCATTAGTAACATACAGTTCTTCTTCATAGCAGCTTCAGAATAGTAATGATTTCTCTGAGCCATGACAATTGGATATGCCTGCAGCAGGACTTTGGAGGTCCACATCCAACATGTCTGTCTCTCTCTGTCTCTGTCTCTCTCTTTCTCTCTCTCTCTGTGTGTGTCTCTCTCCCACCCTCCCTTTCTCTGTCTCTCTCCCTCTCTCTGTCATAGAGTAGATACAGTTGGAGGACCTTTGTCATGAGATTAAACCAGTGCTTTTAGGAACAATAAATTACATATTAATCAGTGGTTGGTACCTATCAACCTCGAGCAGCATTTCTCAACTTTGACAATTTTGAGTGAACTTCTATTTCCACAATTCTTTCAGCTGTGCTGAAATTCTGGGCATTGAAGTCCACACATATTAAAACTGCCAAGCTTCAGAGACACTGACCTAGAGGCTTAAGACCTTAACAATTGCTTAAAGGGTTGCATGAACGCCAACAAAAGCAGAATGAGTCTGTTTGTTTATTTCTCTACCAATTACCTCACTGATTTATAATATAAATCCAGTGATTTTGTCTATAGGGATAATTCATATGAGAAGACTTCTTTCTGGATGCATATTATTTCTTAAAATATATCCTGGTGTTGATTAAAAAGTTTAAAACACTGGGTATTTTCTACGTCCCCTTCTCCTTTCCTTCCTTTCTAAATCTTCATTCTACACTCTTCTCTTTTCACTCTGTTTTTGCCTGTAGAAGCCATATGAGGGAAATACACAGAAATAAGAGATTAAAAATGTAAATTTTATAAACCGAAAATCAAAGGTCCTAAATCCTTAGCATGGGAAAAGCCAACAAAAAGCATATGAACATTAAAACCCCTACATAAATAGAACTTCAAGGCTGAGCATGTTAAATAATTCAGCGGTTAAGTCATAAGTGTTCTTAAACTTAAGTATAAAAATGCCCTTGACAATATTTCACAGCTGTGCATTTCTTTAAAATATTTAGCATTCTCATTAAAGAGAATGACTTTATTTTATATATTAGTTACACTCCTGCTTGCTAATATGAAGGAATTGAATAGTGAAAGAGCATTCTTATGCATATAAGCAAAAGACATTTACATATAAAGTTAGAAGATGATTCCCTCCTCTACATCCTCGGTGTCCACGAGGGGCATTTAAACAAATTTATTCCTTAATGTGGGATATTAATATTTCCTACCTCAACATGTCATTTGCTAATGCCATCCTGAAGACAGGTTCATTCAGAAGCGACATCCATGCTCTCATCTCCGAAAGACTTAATGAACCTTACATTTTTTGGAATGCTGAACAGTGAAAAAGGCCTATTACATATTCATGGCTGGGACACAAGACTTCTTTAACTCCGAAGCTTCCTGCTCTGGTTCGCTGTAAAACATTGTCAAAAGTCACCAGAGACATTCACTGAAAACTGCAACTCTTGATAGCAAGATGTTCTCGGAAAGTTTCAAGTACAGGAGCCTGTAGTCTATGAGACCAGTGGGAATAGTTCTGACAGACAAATGGAGGGATAATACATTTCTTGACATAATGGGATGAAAAAGTTGATGCCAGAAAAAGGAATGAATTAAAGTTATGCCTTCAAGAAAATCTTAAAGTTTTCTGGGCTGTCAGAATGTTATGCACATACTTTGCATGTGCATAAAAAGGGCCTTCTCCTTCTCTCCCAGTCTACCCTCACCACAAATAATTTGCTATGTGGTGCAAGACGCAGCACTTTGTTTAACTTACAAATGACATTGGTACTAAATCTTACACTTATATAAATATATTTAAAGAAGAATCTGGAGGGCTTAATATAGTTTCAGATGCCAGGAATCTGATCTGATTTGATTTGCCATTTGTTAGAAATGGTGTAGGATTTCCTACTTGAGCTGGGGGTTGGACTAGATGACCTATAAGGTCCTGCCCAAATCTGTTAAGGAATTGGATTTGGGTTCATTGCAAAGTCCTTGAAGTCCCCAAATAAGCATAACCAGTAAAGATACCATTTATGATCCGTGATGGAAACAAAAAGAAATTGGGGAAGATTGGAAAGTCCATGTTGTCTTTTTCCTGTATATCACATATTGTCTGCAAATTACCCATCATCTGCCACATTGTTGACCTGAGTTGCCATTTCCACATGACTTGCCTGAAGGTAGATGTTAAATATTCAAATCATATTAAACCCCAAATCCTGGACTTTATGGTCCTCTGTCCTTTCTAGTCTTTTCTTTAAGTAGGAATATTCATTTCTGCAGTTGTGAGACCTATCACTAACATCTCTCTTATGACATTTCCCTGTTTGATACTTTATCATTGTTTCTACCCTCCGGACATGTTAAAGTAGTTGATCTCCAATTTCCACCTTATAAAGTCTTGCCTAAGCTAACTAAAATGTTCATATTTCTTCATAATGGGATGAAAATAATTTAAAATTAAAATAACAACAAAATGGGCTGAATTTGTTCATCCTATCAGATGATTTGGGAAGTTTAGTGCTTTAAAGTCTGGGATTGAAATCCTGTGGTGCTGAATCAGTGTTGCGGAGAAAGTTAATGGTGCTGAATTAGTGTTTCCATCTCCCTTTCACATTATTAACCATCAAAAATGGGATAAAAGCAAGCAAAAGAAAGGAGAGAGAAAGAGAAGGAGGGAGGGAGAGAAAGAAAGAGAGAGAGAGATGAACAATAAACAAGAATTTTTATATCTATATGAAAGGCATAGAACCTTCCAGAGCCAATAGAAACAATACTGTGAATAATTAGCTTGAATAGTCACAAAGGGAGTAGCCTTTGATTACTCTAGCCTTAAGCCTTCTATGCACATAACAGCAGAAGAATAGAGATGGAAAATAGGACACCAGGTGACCGCGTCTCTGTTCTGCACCATAGAGGAAACAATTTGGTAGATGGGAAGATGGATCCAACACAGGGGTGCTGCATTGGTTTTAAATAGTATAGTTCAAGGTGCTAGTTTTGACTTCTAAAGCTTCTTATGGCTTTGCTCTCATTTATCCTCAGAGCTGTCTCTTTCTAATAGAAGAGACCTCTGTTCATCCAGGGTTGATATACTCAAGGTAATCTCCATACATAAGATTAGTAGGCAAGGGCTAGGAGTCTTTTACTATTGCTGCTCCCCTCCTTTGAAATTCAGATGGTGCCCTTGCCATTTGCCTTTAGGAAGGCTGTCAAAACAGAATTATTTCACAGAGTCTTTGAATGTAAGAGCTGTTGCCAGCAATTACAGATGCCAGGATGGGTTTTCTTTGGTATTATTGTTTTTTTTTTTGCTTTATGTATTCTTTTAAACTACTCCAAGTGCAAGAAACAGACTCGGCAGACTCCCACTAGTCATCTTTAAGGCCCATTAAAGCCATCAACTCTCCAAAAGGCAGGAGGGAAATGGGAGCTGATTCCAGACCAGCATTTTTCAAAGTTGACAGCTTTAAGGTGTGTAGAGTTCAGTTCCCAGAATTTTTCAGCCAGCAAGTTTGAAAAACACTGCTCTAGAATCACAGGGCTGAGTTCCCAAAGGCCTACAATCTGGACCAGGGGTCTCCAACCTTGGCAACTTTAAGACTTGTGGACTTCAACTCCCAGAATTCTTCAGCCAGAAAAGCTGGCTGAGGAATTCTGGGAGTTGAAGTCCACAAGTCTTAAAGTTGCCAAGGTTGGAGACCCCTGATTTGGAGGACAGAACTCTGGAATAAGGAATGGAAAGCCCTGCCTACAGTACAGAGGTGGGTTTCAGCAGGTTCTGACCAGTTCTGGAGAACCAGTAGTGGAAATTTTGAGTAGTTCGGAGAACCAGTAGTAAAAATTCTGACTGGCCCCACCCCCATCTATTTCTGCCTCCCAAGTCCCATCTGATCGGGAGGAAATGGGGATTTTGCAGTAACCTTCCCCTGGAGTGGGGTGGAAATGGAGATTTTAGAGTATCCTTCCCCTGCCACACCCACCAAGCCACGCCCACGAAGCCATTCCATGCCCACCAAGCCACACCCACAAAACTGGTAATAAATTTTTTTGAAACCCACCACTGCTACGTAGTATAAGGAGCAAAGAAGATTGTTGGGACAAATTAGGATAGACAGATAATGAGAGTGTTGTGAGTAGAGAGCTTGAAATATGAATTAAAGCTAGCAGTTTTAACTGGGCTCTGGCTTGAACAAGGAGCCAGCAAAGAGCTCTGTAATGTGATAAAATAGTATGGAAGAATCTGAATAGGAAAGTTTTGGACTAAAATCAGGGAATGAAGGAAGGACTCAGGAATACCTGCCAAGAGCCTGTTGCAGTAATTAAAGCATGAGACAACTAAGGTATGAACAAATCAAGCTGCAGTTTGTCAGAAACCCCCAGATCGTACAAATACTCACTGAATAAAAATTAGTAGGCTGTGTCATAAGAGCAATAAATAGTAACAGAGTCAGCTAAAACTGCGGGCAAAGGAAATGGTGCCAACCCGGAAGTCCTAGAGAACCAGTAACTGAAGAATAAAATAAAGGATAGAAAGACAATCTGGCCCAAATGCAGCAGATTCTGATTTATTCATATTGAACTGAGATGTTAAGGCATTCAAGAAGAAATGCTAATGAGATTTTAAGGTTGATCATGAATCATCATCATCAAGGGTCAGAAAAGATTGATAGGTCGGAGCCAGGGGTGAAATGCTCCTGGTTTGGACCGGATCACCTGATCCGGTAGTGATGGCGATGGGTGGTTCAGAGAACCGGTAGTAGAAATCCCTGCCTCCCCCCCATGCCCAGCTGAGCAGCGTGATCATCAGAGGCTTTTTTTTAACTTTTAAAAGCATTTTTCTACTAATGCTTTTAAAAGTAAAAAAAAAAAAAAGTTGGCCACGCCCACCCAGTCACATTACCCCCCCACCAAGCCACGCCCACAGAATCAGTAGTAACAAATTTTACATTTCACCACTGGTCTGAGCATAATAATAACACTTAAAAGTTCTGATCATGAATCAGGAGGCCTCAAAAAGGTCCAATGAAAGGGCAAATATTATATTCAAAGATTCAATAGCGTGAGGTAGGCTAGTTGCTTTGAATTTCAGATTGTATCAGCATGCCAGTTATTTGACATGGATTTCAGATTAGAATTTACCAATTTATGGTTTTACAGAAGATACACACACACACACACACACACACACATAAACCATAAAGTGTTTTTCTATCGAGGCACCTCGATATATGAAATTCTACAAATAGTAATGTATTGAATGTATGGTTAAAAAAGGGAAAAGAAGTAGAAGCCCAGATTTCCCTAACCCTCTTTGTCCTTTTAATGAAGGTAAACACACTCAAAAATTTGTTTAGTGGAAAAACAAGTTATTTAGACTGCAAGATTTCATTGCTAACAAGGACAAAGATAAAATATCTTAAATATTTTACCTAACAATTGTGACTCCACTTGATTGGTTCCAGTACTTTCAAATAAATAGGACGGCATCAAAAATTTCAGAAACAAGAGGGAATATGAGAAATTTTACTGAATTTGAACATCTTATGACACATAATGCTGAACACTTTGTTGAGCTTCATTTATCATCTGAACAGGTCAAAGACTGTACAATCAAACAAATGCAAACCTTGAATAAGGTAACAGAGATGTAATAATAGGAATTTCAGTAGAAGAGTATTAATTTTTCTCAGGATATTATACAAAACCTAGAGAAAATTTGTATGCTTTACCACTGATATACAGTATCAAATCACTCTTGATTGCTAAATGAAGAAATCTTTTTCTACAACATGCTGGAAATGCAATGAACAACTCCATTTTTCAATATGCGGAGACAATGCTATAAAGTTCAACACTTCTGGAAAAAAGTTCTTAGTAAAATAGAGAAATCTCGACTTATGACTGAATTGAGCCCCAACTTTCTGTTGCTAAGTGAAACATTTGTTAACTGAGTTTTGCCCCATTTTACAACCTTTCTTGCCACGGTTATTAAGTAAATGACTGCAGTTGTTAAGTTAGTAACACAGTTGTTAAGTAAATCTGGCTTCCCCGTTGAGTTTACTTGTCAGAAGGTTCCAAAAGGTGATCACATGATCTGGAACATTGCAGCCATCATACGTATGAGACAGTTGCCAAGTATCTGAATTTTGATCATGTGACCATGGGGATACTGCAATACTTGTGTGAAAAATTGATGTGTCACTTTTTTCAGTGCTGTTGTAACTTTGAATGGTCACTAAATGAATTGCTATAAGTCAAGGACTACCTGTATACTGAACTAGCTTTCTTTATGTTAATAGCTGCAAGCAGGGGTGAAATGCTCCCGGTTCGGACCGGATCACCCGACCCAGTAGTAATGGAGGCGGGTGGTTTGGAGAACCGGTAGAAAAAATCCCTGTCCCCCCCCCCCCATGCCCAGCTGAACCACACAATTATCAGAGTTTTTTTTTTTTACTTTTAACAGCATTTTTTCTACAACCACTTCAGTTGAAAAAATGCTTTTAAAAGTAAAAAAAATGCCTCTGATGATCGCGCGGCTCAGCTGGGATCATCAAAGACTTTTAAAAGAAAAAAACCCTTTTTTTCTTTTAAATGCCTCTGATGATCCAAGCTGAGTTGCCTGATTATCAAAGGCATTTAAAAGAAAAAAAGTCTCTGCTGATCAGGCAACTCAGCTGGGATTGTCAGAGCCTTTTGAAAGCATTTTTTTACAACCTCTTCACTGAAGAGGTTGTAGAAAAAATGGTTTTAAAAGAAAAAAAAATTGGCCACGCCCACCCAGTCACATTAACCCCCCCCCCACACACACACACATACCAAGCCATGCCCACAGAACCTGTAGTAACAAATTTTAGATTTCATCACTGGCTGCAAGGATATCATATATTTTCCACTGGAAAGGATATTTGATTCTTTCATTGGAAGAAAGCTTAACTACTGTAAATTGTGGGAGTATACTTCAATGTCTAGAATAAATTCATATTTAAAATATGAATATGTTGTAAGATAAAATTCTATTTGGAAACCATTCTTGCACTATAACCTTATACATGGATTTCTGGCAACCCAAAATTCAGGTTCTTTTATACAAAGAGTCGACATTTTTATTTTTATGGAAAATTAGAATTGATTTAATGCATTGAAGTTATAGCTTTAGTTAGTGATTTATATTGTGCTAATATGTATAAATACTGTATGTGATGTTAGAATTAAACAAAGATAGAAGAAACCTCTTGGTCTTCCTAATGAGTAATTATAATTCCTGTCACAATGTCCTTTGTTTCTGGAAAGAAAGGCATGCTAGTTGAAAGTTTAAAAATATATAAAAAAAGAAATGAATACTTCATAGTTTCATTAAATTAAGTAAAATAGATAGCAATAAATCGACTAATTTTGGGGGAAAGGGTAATCATTTCTCAAAATGCAGAAGAAAGCTATCTTCATTGTCATAAAAGAGAATTTTGGTGGAATATTAGACACTAGACAAAAATTCTGGGAGTTGAAAGATTCCAGTTCAGTTTTTTCCTCCATGTCTTCTTGTTATGGACCCTTAACTTTTTAACTCTTTGTTTCAGCTCGGAGTAACAAAGAACCCTAAACTTTTGTGGGATGAATTGAGGGATGAAAGGGAAATATAAAAGAATACAGGGCAATGCTGAATACAGAACAACGGTGAGGGATCTTTGGTTTGGGGTTGGGTTTGTTTTTTGGTTTTTTTTAGAAACTAAGCATCAAATGCATTCAACATAGCATTTGGAGACAAAGCTCCAATTTCAGGTGTTCTTCTGCCTTATTGGACCCAGATGTCATAAACAGTGGATAAAGGTGACTGATTGTGAAGCATTATTCATTTGTGGTGATGAAATTGAGTGGAAGGGTTTAAAAAATTTTTTGCAGACCCAATTAAATATAAGGCAATGAATGTTTCCTCTTTTTAACTACTAGATCAATTAAATAGGATTTTGCTCTCAAAAATAATATGAGGAGTGGCTGGGGTGAGGGAAGACTGGACACAGACCTAACTTTTTGAAAGAAATCATTTGAAAACTCAGTCAATCAAACATTATACTATATGCTATTGAGATGCAATCCTGCTTAGCTTCATACATCTTTCAAAATAGCTGTAAATGTTGCAACCTGAGATAAATTTGGTTTGCTTATTTAAAGTTTCTGGAATCCTAATGTGGTATCTATTGGCTTGTGAACACATTTTCTGATGCCCACCTCACTCTGGCATATATCAAGACTCTAATATATGTGGAGGGATCAATTGCTTCCCTACGTTGTCCTATTCGTTTCTCAGTCTATCACCTCTTGCCATTTCAGCAATGGTACCCTACTAGCCACTCTTTTCAAAAGAGAAACAAACATAGGGCAGGCAACCAACAGCTGTAAAAACTATTTAGAACAACATCTAAAAACAGAGTCACATGGATGACAGGAATGGGAAAATGAGTCTTATCTCTTTCCTTCTCATGTCTTAAACAATTGAACTATTACAATACATGGTGCATGAGGATACATTTGCAACCTGTTACTGATCTAGACTGTAGGAGCACTGGCAGGTATACCTTGCAATACATCCATGTAACACCAAGTCTTTGTGATCTTTATGAGATCTTTGTAAGTTTCCAGGTACAATTCAATACGTTGGCTATCAACTATAAAGCCCTCATGCTTTATATGAGGATAGGATACTTGAGGGACTGCCTGTCTCCAGTGATTTCTGCCCACCCTACTAGATTTGGCAGAGTGGACCTGCTCCAGATCCCTTCTGTGAAACAGTACCATTTTACATGGCTTAAGTTTAGAATCTTGGTCTTTACTAAGGTTTTAGGGCTAGGATATTAATGGAGCTTGGTCTGTGTTTGGTTTGGCTTCATTGAGGAATTATTTCCTGGTATTGTTATTATTATTTTATTGTTTACTCTGTATATATTTTAAAGCTTGTTCTCCACCTGGAGTTGATTGCAAGATGGACAGCCATATAAATTTGCCTTATAAATAAATAAGCCACTGCATTTAGTGTCATTGGGTTTTCATTGTGTTGTACTTTAGGGGAAGATATACATGCTGTAGATTTGTCTGTAGATTTGCCCGCACAATATTGAAATCCAGTAAATAAAACAAAATCTTTTCATTACCCTATACATATGCATGTGTTTCCATGTGTAGATATGTGGATGCATGCTAAGAGGCACTGATAAATAGCTACACTAGTTTATTTTTTTAAAAAAATAAACACAGGTTGGCATATCTTTCAGCAGTACATCTGGCATAATTGGATGGCATTTCCCAGGAAATAGTCCAATGATAGGATGCCAAAACACTAACAGAAGAAGTACTTGTGTTTTATGTCAATCATTTATTACCAGACAGTTCAATCAACATTGTTTTTGTGATGGGTTTCAACCAGATCAGTGCCAGAGACGGATATCAGTAAGGCTTCCACACAGTGTTTGAAAAGAGAGATCTGCAACTCCAATATGGATGCTGCCAAGTGTTGCTTAGCAATGTGCTGTTCGTAGGCCAGAGCCAAGCCACAAAGGGAATGACATTCACACCTTCATTGAAAAGGCTTCATTCAGTCAATTAGGAGCTACAGCAAGAACAAGGCTGGGGTTGCCAGAAACTCAGTGTGCATCTTCCAGCTTTCAAATAATCTCTCTTCAGCCATCGTTTTATCCTGAAGCACAATATAAAGAAAATATTCAGATGAGTGTGATCCAGGGTTTTCTTTGTAGATGTGAATTTTGAAAACCTGCTGATCAGGTTGTTCATAAGAAAATTCAGAATGTGTCCTTTTTCAGCTGGTATGAAAAATGAGAAAACCAACCCATCTGGAGAGCCTCAGATTAGGGAAGCTGATATACTGGTAATATAAAGAGCTGTAGTGCTGCAGTATTTAGAATACAGTATTGCATTCTAATTATGCTGACTGCCATGAGTTCAATTCTGACTGGCTCAAGGTTGACTTAGCCTTCCATCCTTCCAAGGTCAGTAAAATGAGGACCCAGATTGTTGGGGCAATATGCTGATTCTGTAAGCCGCTTAGAGGGGGCCATAAAGCACTATGAAGCAGTAAATAAGTCTAGGTGCTATTGCTATTACTATAATCAGATCGGGGTGAAATCCAGCAGGCTCTGACAGGTTCTGGAGAACTGGTAGTGGAAATTTTGAGCAGTTCGGAGAACCAGTAGTGGAAATTTTGAGTAGTTTGGAAAACTGGTAAATACCACCTCTGGCTGGCCCCAGAGTGGGGTGGGAATGGGGATTTTGCAGTATCCTTCCCCTGCCATGCCCACCAAGCCACGCCCACAGAACCGGTAGTAAAAAGATTTGGATTTCACCATTGAATCAGATCATGTATCAGAGGGGTTCCCAACCCCCAGTCCATGGATCGGCACGGATCCATGGCATGCCAGAAACCAGTCCATGCAAACAAACGAAGCCACATCTGAGGGATGCAGGCAGCATACAAAACCATGCCCTGTCTGGTCCTTGGAAAAACCTCTCTCCATGGAACCAGTCCCTTGTGCCCAAAAAGTTGGGGGCCACTGATGTATCACATTGCCTTTGGCTCATATATTCCACCCAGCAAATCACATCTCTGTCTGTCTGTCTGTTTGTTCATTCAACCAATTAATCTATATGACTGCCCACTTACCAAGTGACTTTGAATGGCTAATAAGAGTTAAAAACAATGCAGTGTGAAACAAAACATATAATTAAAATTGGCTTATACACCATCCTGGCCCTGTGCCTTCAGGAAAAAACAGGTTTTCTGGGACCTTTCAAAGGCTAGCAGAGCTGGGGTCATTTGAGGTATTGGGATGGGGGAAATTCTGTTCTATAGGCAGGCACTGCAACAGAAGGGCATATCTCCTGGTTCCATGATATGACATTGTTCACAAGATGGGACTTGGAGCATCTTGGAAGTTGTAGAATGAGCAAAAATAATCAGAGACAAACTGTCTTGCAAATATCCTGGGACTCTTCCATGTATTGGTGATCACTAACACTTTGAATTACACACTAGAGCATACCAGTGGTTCATACCCAATTTTACCCATAGCTCTTCCCACTACCACATTCTGAGCCTTTTGTGTGATCTTCAAAGGCATCCAATGTAAAACACATTGCAATAGTCCAAATGAGAGGTAACTAAGGTATATGTGATTAGAACAGGGTCTCTTAATCCAGAAATGAGCACAACAGACATATAAAATAAATTTATGCAAATCTCCTCTTAGTCACACTCCAACTCTTTAAGCAGTGGGACTTAAGCAACCTGGAAATTGCACAACAGTTCTGTCTGGGGAAGTATAGCCTTATCTAGAACTAATGTTGAAAAATCTGATAAATAGATATAAGGAAAAATTGATAAATAGATATAAGGCATACCACTCATGATAATTTTACACAGAATAGCACAAAAGACTGATTTCTACGAGTCAGATCAGTTCCTGTTTTCACGTCTTTGCTATTTGCTTCTTTACTTTTCAGTTATTTTGCCATGGGGTGGTTCCAAGGTAACAAATACATTAAACTAATGAAAGATAATTAATACAATGTAGGGTTAGTACAATCCCATATATCTAATAGTTTTGAACCTTACTAAATACTAAATGGTTATAAAAACTACCACTGCTGCTGCTGCTACTACTACTTTCATCATGGTAACCTGTATAGTCTTGTGGTACTCTCTTTAGGAATTCTGAGGAGCAGACTCCCAGGTCTTGGTGAGGAATATATATTATTGTCCAGCCTCAGATTATGTATTTGGGCAAAATATGATGATAACACAAACTACTGCAGGAGAAACATTTTCTTGGCAAATCTAACTTGTTCCACTCTGTAAATAAGGAGGAAGGAAGACAGATCAATTGGTTGTCTATTGATAGATAATTTCAAAGTTCCACAGCATCACCTGAAGGTTCCTATTTTTGAAGCTACATAGGTCTCAATCCATACTGGGTGGAAGGGAATTGGACAAGTTCAAATCTAAGTAGCTACTAATCCTGATGATGACTATGATGATACCTAAGGCATAGGTAGCTATGAATGGAGGCATAGGTAGCTATGCATGGAGTATGCTTTCCTCATTTGTTTGGGCCTTCCCAGAGCTGTCCAGTTGCCCAGTTTGGTAAACAACACAAAAGGTAGGTAAAATGAAGACCCGGTTTGTGGGGGCAATAAGCTGACTTTGTATAAAAATATACAAAAGTATGAAGGCTATTGCTTAATGCATTGTAAGCCGCCCTGAGTCTCCGGAGAAGGGTGGCATATAAATCAAAATAAAAATAATAATTTAAAAAAACACAAGGTGCTTGATCTTGTAAGTTTTTATTTCAATTTAACAGGATTTTTCCATGGTGTTTCTTTCTTTCTTTTTTTTTTTTTGTAGTTCTGATTATTTTTTTATTGCCTTGATTTCTGTCATAGAGAGAAAATGGTATACAAGTGTAATAAAGTGTTCACTTGCTGATGGGCTAGGCTTATTTACATACACACAAGGTGGAAGTTAAAGACACAGAAGTTCAAATACATCAACATTCCAATATCTGCTTATGAAAGTATTCCACAGAGAAAGGGCTGTGAATTCCATCTGTGCATTAGAGCCCTGGCTTGTTAATTGGCATTACCTCAGATTCCCAGCTTCATTCTAAGAATGGACTTCAGGAATTTTAAAATCATTACGTGGGTGAGGGACTTAAAACAAATCCTTAAGGCCTAGAAGAGACAGAGAGGGAATAACTGTAAGAGAAGCCCTGGTTTCCAGCCAATTGGATAAAAGAGAAACATTTGACTGAGGAAGGCTCACCAGGAAAGGTCAGTAATGGAGCTCTGGGTACCTCTGCCTGTGAACATTATGAATCTCATAAAATACAGTTAGAACACTTTAATTTAACAGCCCTGATTAGTGATGAGCTGCTCATAGGAGCCTTCTAGTTGTGCTACTGCAAAGCACAGAGGAAAAAGGCAAATCGAGGGCCAGTTTTGAAGAAATAGGTAGATCGTATTTTGATTGTACAGAATAGAATACAGGTAAAGCCTGTAACATGGCAAGTAGATTTACATCATTGAATGGCGAGGGACTTGTCAAAATCCATTGCTGTTCTCTTGACCAGCATTACGTGGTTTTATGTTTTTATTGTGTTTTGTGCGATTTTAGTACAATATCCTGATGGAAGAATAAGTTACAGCTATTAATAAACACAACAGAGAAATAACAAAGGAAAGCAAATAAGTAAATTACGGTGCAGAGAGATCAAACTAGAATTTGATCAAATTACAAACACCGAGTGCCCCTAAGATATAAATTCTGTTCTGGGAAATGTTGGATTTAGAGAAAGCCACCTTAAATTACTTGAGAAAATGGCATATGAATCTAACAAATATATAAGTAAACCTGCTGAATAATCTGCCTAAATGACGTTTAATTTTCTCTTCTCCAGTGGCCTTGTTTATTTGGATATCTTGAATCCAAGGAAGCTGTAATTCAGTGCCACAACACTTGATTTCTTGATTTGAGTCTCTGAATCTAAGTTTCTACATTCTTTATTTCACAGCTAAAACAATGATAAAGGGCAACATTATTTTTTCTTCTTTTCCTACTTTCATTGTGTATTCCTATCACCAGAAAGACAATTTGCTTCTTCAAATTATTTTTTTCTAGAACTGCAGCTGATAAATTAATCCTTATCAATGCCCTACTCCATTATGGATGGAAAGTTTTAATATTTTACTATAACATGCTTATTTTATTAGGACATATTCTACACATATAAATATACACACTGAAGATATCTATCAAAAAGGAAGCTCTAAATAATTCCAATTGATGATTGGTTCTGTAGTCTCCATTTGGAATAAAAATAATCTATACATAACATAACCTTTCATTTTTATATCATCCTATTCTAAAGGTGGTATAGTCTTACTTCTCTATCAGTGGAGTCCATATGAAAATTCATTTCCTGAACATTTCTTATGTGTTTATTTTTGTGTACTTTTAAAGTGTGCATTTTTATAAGTGGTTTTTCACAATGTAATCTGCTTTATGCATGCTTATCATAATATACACACTCGTTTGTATGCATTCAAATTCTATCTCAAAAGCCAAAATAGCTCTTTCCCATTCCTGGTTATCTGAAGGTATAATCTATCTGAAAGGTTGTCCAGTTCAAATCCAGATGAATGTTAAAACAAAAACAAACTAGAAAGAGAATATAGTGGTTGTACTTTAATTTCATGTTGTACTTCAAGAATTAGCATTGGACATCAGACAGAGCAGATGTACACATCTTCTGAGTTCCAGAGATGTATTTCAATTCTATTTAAAGTATGCCAATTACTTCTAAACACATATATACATCCAAATTAGCATAGGAACATTTTCTGAAAATCTGTGTCCTCTTTTATCCTCTTCCTTGGTGAGTTATTTCTTCTTTTTCTGTAATGTGTAAATGGCCTCTCTAAGTACAGCAATTTGACAAAAAAAGCATGTAAATAAATTACTAAAATTTTGTTCTGTCTCTTTTCCTGCAATATATAGTGAAAAATCTATTGCAGTCTTCTGTATGAACTTATTCTTGTGAACTCATAATATATCTAAAAAGAGGAAAGCAAAGTTTCATTACTACCATTGATTCATACTGCAGAGATATTTATGCCATTTGAGTCGAATACAAATAGCAATCATGGTCAGATTCCATGATTTCAGGATATGGATCCAAAATTCACTCTGATCCATGTTTGGAACATCTACTTTAAATTGTGGATAGGACTTTTTTATAACTGTGATCCTAACCTTTCTTCAACATAGAATATCTAAGAAATAGTTCATATATATTTGATACTCCATTATAGCACAAAAGTTCAGGCAGTAACCAAGAAGAATTACAAGTAATAAGAAAATGATTTGGAAATTTCATTTAATCCACAATGGATTCCAAAGTTACAAATTTGGTTCAGGTGATGTCAGAATTAAGAATACTAATTTATCCATATATAAGCCAGTTTAGTCTACAACAGGAGTGTCAAACCTTTGAGGGCTGGATCAGCATTGTAGTTCTCCTCCATGAGCTGGCTGGGGGGAGAGACAGGATGCAACACCCTGCTGGCCAAAATGGGCAATGGGAGGTTGTGCACAGCCCCCTGTGCCCTGTTTTGGCTGGCAGGGTGCTGGAGGACATCCAGGCCAAAAATGGGGTGGGGGGACATGTGTGGCATGTGGCTCCCTTGTGCCCTGTTTTGGCTGCCAGAGGCACCGTGGGCTTGTTCTTTGCTATTTCCAGGCCGGTCCCGCAGGCCAGATTTAAGCACCCTGTGGACCGGATCCAGCCCGCAAGCCTTGAGCTTGACACCCTTGTCTACAAAGTCTCCAAACAGTATAAATAACAGCAGCATAGTATAGCAGAGTTCTCAAAACCTTTTTGGCTTTGTGGACTGGTGGTGTGGTGGAAAGGGGATGGTTCTGCACATGCAGTGGGCAAGCAGTGCGCCCATTCAACTTCATTTGCATGGGTAGCGGGTGCTTACACACACCGCTTGTGCAAATGGAGCACATGTGCCTGTACTCAGCCGTTGTTCATGGGAGTGGGAATGTGCATGTGTTCGCCCACCACTTCCATGGTCCAGTTCTGAAAGATTCAAGACTGGGAAGTGGGCTGCTTTTATGATAGAATATCATAAAACGAAAAACACAATATAACCAAAATATTTTAAATAACAATTACAAATTGTCAAATCATTAAATTATTTATTCAAATAATTAATTATTTATTCGGGTTTTTGTGCTCTTTGAGTTTCATTATTTTCTTGAAGATATTTAATTACTTGTCCAGAGAATGTGGTTTGTTGACTGCTTAAGGAAGCTTGTGCATCCAGTCTTGATGGGGGTATGGCTTCATCCTATCTGTCAGCGCTCTAAATCATTCTTGCTCCATCGCTGACATGAAAGGAAAAAAAATTTAGAAGTAGCAGTTTGAATTTTAGCAGCTTGGCTTTTCACCCAGTTTCTTCTCCACCTGGCAGATAACGTCACCTAGGTGATGAAGGGAGGGGGGAAATTCCTGTGATTTGAAGCAGCCAGGATGAAAGACTGATTTGGAAGATGGCCAATGAGACATTGGGATTTGAGGAACGGAAAGGGAGGGGTTTGGGAGCAAAGAGTTAGTTTCGGCTGCAAATGAGTTCAGGACAGATCGTTATTTTTCAATAAATGAGAGATTTCATCGAAGACTTTGTGTTTGAGAATGAAATTTATTTGAGATAACATTAGAACCTGACACTATCATTCCTTGATTAGAATGTTGTTTCTTGATTCTCTGGATATTAGATGCTGAAGGGATGTATTCTAGGCTGTTTCCTCCCTTTCTAGGGTTTTAATTGTGTCTTTTAAATGCTATATAAATAGGATTTATCTCAATGAGTCTACTGATGGCTTATTTGTCTGAATGCCAGGCATCCAAAAATTCCCTAATATTTTTCAATTTGGTCTGATCTAAAATGTCGTTTGCCAGTTGAAACAGTGGCTGACTCTATTCATATATTATGAGATTAAATGATTTTTATCATGCCTTTTGAGCAATTGTTTCTTTGGATGCAGATTGTTAGTTTTCTACCTGATTGTCCTACATAGAGCTTGTTACTAACTTTACCTTATATATTGTGGATGTCTCCTGTTTTCTCTTTAGTTACTGGGTTTGCTTAAAATGTTTTGGGAGGATTTTGAAGGTGGACAGTTTGTATTCCAACCAATTGAGAAGGCAGATGTTTCCATTCCACTTTAAATATTCTTCAGGGCTAGTTTTGGAACAGAATCACAGAGTTCATAAAAGCATGCTCCAATTGAGAGATAATCTTTTAAAGCATCATTTTTCCATTTTAAGCTTCATTTGATAAACCAATTGTTATATAGAAATGACTTTAATTTTCCATTCTATATAATTTAATTAAAGCAAGAGAAGAATTTCATGGCTTAACTTTGGACAAATGCTTTACTATTTTTCCCCCAACCAATAATTATGCAGGATTTGACAGTCAATGCCAGTAAGAACCTTGACTCCAAAAGAGTTCACCAATTTTTTACTATTATCCCCATTCATTATGGTGGTGCCAAGTCAGTTTAGTACATCATAGATCCAATTATGAGACAGGTATAGGATTGGGAAGCAGGGTTTTTTCAACTTTTGAGGTTCAGTCCTCAGAGTATCTTTTCTGACTTCCATAAATTCCTTTTAAATCCTTGGATTGACTCAAAATTTCATTTTTTTTCAAAGATATCTAGATGGCCTTCAGAGCACAACTATGAGAAGTTGTGCCTTATACTTAGAGTGATTTGTTCAAGTAGTATCCTGAGGATAAGAGACTTCCAAGGCACATGTTGCGTCCTCACCTGAAAGTTGAAACATTGAGCTGAACTCCCAAATGAGATGAATGGGGAACTTTACTGTCACTTCTACAGGATTTCTTGAAAGGTCCCTTTCAGAGAAAAATCAAACTCTTGTCCTCATTACCATGACCCCTTTTAGGGCTATTTTGCAGAATGTTTTACAAATATTTGCTGCTATTTTCTGCAAAGTAGAAATGCCTTCCTCACAATAAACAAAGGCATTGAGGTTTTATGCAAAATGGTGGTCAGTAGATATGTACTAAATTATAGCAACATTGAATATATACCATATTTTTCAGACTATAAGACACTCCGGACTATAAGACGCACCTAGATTTTGGGGAGGAAAAAAAAATCTGCCACTTCCTCCCACCATCCATCTGGTATTCATATGGCCCGTTTGCCGCTGCCTGTTTACCACTGCCCAGTTGCTGCCACAGCCCATTCGCCACTGTGGCCCATTTGCCACCATGGCCTGTTCATCCCCGCGGTCTGTCCACCCCATGGCCTATTTGCCCCATGGCCCGTTCACCAGGGCCCGTTTGGCATGGCCCGTTTGCCGCCACAGCCCATTCTAGAACAGATGATCGGTCCCGCACCAACCCTCTCCCTCCACCACAATATTCACTGTATAAGACGCACAGACATTTCCACCCACTTTTTTTGGGCGGGGGAAGTGCGTTTTATACTCCCAAAAATATTTATTTATTTATTTACTTATTTATTTTATTAGGCTTATATGCTGCCCTATCTCCAATGAACTCAGGGCGGCTCACAACAATAAAAACCACAATCCATTATGCAAGTTAAAATGCCTAATTAAATCAAATACAATTAAAACCCATAAAAAACCCCATCAGTCCAGGCCGGGAGACTCGAATAACCAGGTTTTTAATTCACAGCGAAAGATGCGAAGGTCAGGGGCCAGCCGAAACCCCAAGGGAAGGTGATTCCAGAGGGTGGGCGCACCCACAGAGAAGGCTCTACCTCTGGGGGCCACCAGCCAACATTGTCTAACTGATGGCAGGCCCTCCCTATGGGCGCGAACTGGGCGATGGGATGTTGTTGCTGGCTGCAGATGGTCCGCCAAATATCCTGGGCCTAAGCCATGTAGGGCTTTATAGGTCATCACCAGCACCTTGAATCTCACCCGGAGGGCAACCGGTAACCAATGCAGGTCGCGCAGGAAGGGTGTTACATGGGAGTATCGGGATTCTCCAATCACAACCCGCACGGCCGCATTTTGCATCAGCTGAAGCCTCTGGGTGGTCCTTAAGGGCAGCCCCATGTAGAGAGTGTTACAGTAGTCAATATGAGAGGTGACTAGCACATGGGTAACTGTGTGTAGGGCATCCAGGTCCAGGTAGGGGCGCAACTGGCGCACCAGACGAATCTGGGCGTATGCCCCCCTGGTCATGGTTATTATATGATCTTCTAAACTCAACCATGAGTCTAGGAGGACACCCAAGTTGCGTGCCCTGTCTACATGGGGTAAAACTTCACCCCCTATAGCCAGTGATGGAACCTCTCCCATGGACCGAGATGCCAGTACCAACAGCCACTCGGTCTTGGCCGGGTTGAGTCGAAAAATATGGTGTTTGTAAGGAGATGGGTTAATGTCCAGTAGAATTAAGAAACTCAGCCTGCACATTTCATGAAAGATGCAGCTGCCTATTTTCTTTTTTAATCCTTTAGTTTTAAATCTCTCCCCTCAACCCCTCCCATTTCTGTTTCCCACTTCAGTGGGAAAAAAGCAACGAATGGGTAAAATATTGTAGTACAGTTTGATTTATTTCTGCTATTTCACAAACATTATTTACAATAAGAAATCAGATATACTGGAACCTTCTCATTGCCACAAATGAATGACACAAAAGTTTGGGCTGAAAAATTAGCTCACAAGAATCATACAGTATAATGAAAATCTATCATTATGTTTCTTTCAGAAAGGAAAAAAAGATAGTTTTGTTTAGCATTTGGGCTGAAAATGATATATGAGTACATCATAAAACACTTATATTAAAAACAAAAAGAACCCCTTTCTTTGAATGCAACATATATATTGTATTGTCTTATCATTCAGACATTTTATAGTGAATGTTAAATATCCATTGTGTGATACTAGTCTAGGATTTCATATCAAATTGCTGATATATTCTTCTAATAATTTTATTTAAAAGACCTATTATTCAGCACTGTATATCAAGCTACTCATTTTAGTACTGAAAATGGAAATGTTTCAAGTAGATTTGGTTCTTCTTCGGGTATATGCACTTTGCTAATAATTTAAGTCCAAAGAAGAAAGGAACTCATAATAGTTTAATCCTCTTCTTTCTTATGTATATGGGCCAAGTCTCCAATGAAATTTTGTTTTGCTCTCATGTTAGTTAAAAGTTCCTTCAAACTCTTTTGTCACATCCTGATTTAAGCATCCTTTACTGGCAGACATTTCATCTGACAACATTCTAGTATCTTTTGCCCTTATTTACATGGATGTTCAAGAAAATTCAGAGAGGATACTGAACTTCGCAATTATTGACAGCATATCTTAAATACCATTTGATATGTGTAACAACAATAGAAAAATCTCCATCCTTGTGATACATCTGGTTGTGGATTGTGTTACATAGGATAGTGGATAGGATCCAGGAAGATTCTTATATTTTTAATAGTGCAGGCAGACATATTTTCATATGTTTTCCATATTCATTTTTGTTTAATGGTTACAATTTTGCAGTGCAATATCCCAAAGCAATTGAACTAGATGTGGAACATAGTGGAGATGCAAACTCTGTACAGATAAATGAAACTTTGCTCTGCCTAGTGCTCATGACAATTTCTTCCCACACTTGAATTACTGGAAAATTGTTTCAGTCAACATTTCTTTGCCTATAAACAGGGTGAAAAACTTAAAGATGGCCTTGTTACCCAGGTTTAACCTGCAAAGAAACAGCAAGAGGAATAGGTTCTTGAAATTTAGATTTTGCAGGTTTTGTCTTAGCATTATTTTTAAAAAATATGTGTTTGTAAATATTGTAAACTATCCAGAGTTTTTCTAAAGTTTGTGTGGGGGTGACTCAAAATCAAATCAAATCAATCAATCAATCACAGAATTACTTGAAAGGGTTTTTGAACTGAATATTTTCCAAATATATAAACAGAGGTGGACAACTTTCCAATAGATGAATGCTCAAATGGACACAGCAGGCAAGGCAGAGGGAACAAATAACAAAAGAAACCTGAAAAAAAAAGAAATGCAAAGGTTTTTTTTTAACGTTAAAGAATCAGTAAGACTGTAGTATGCTTCAGTCCAGACTCTTCTGGAATGGGCAGCCATACTGAATCGAATACATTAAATTAATTTAAATTTCCAATTCTTCGTGGTGAGCATAGGGGATCTTGGTAAACGACTACATGTGACCTATGAGTGACAAGTTATTCATGCTTAAATAAAGCATGTGATGCCATGTGATAGACTTTTTGTATACCCGATGCTGTGCTGCATCAGTAGGAATGAAATAGGAATTGATCACCTCCAGCAGTCTCTGCTTGGAACCTTTCTAGAAGAATCTGGTTTGATATTATGGAAACCAAATGCTTGATTGGATGGCCATGCTATTTTGGCCATGCTCTTACTTGCAGATTAGATGCATCTAACTAGCATCTAATAAGAGAATTTCAAGAAAACTGGAGGCTAATGGAGACTCTCAGGCTTTGTTCAAATACTATAGTTAGAACAGACAAATATTAAGATTAGATCAAGAATGAGTTCTATTTAAATAGTTATATGTTTGATGATATCACTTCTTTTTCAGAGATGGCTACCTTCAGGTGGCCCAGACTATAGAAATTAAAAGACAGTCATTTAGGGGAAGTAGTGTACAAGTAAGTTCTTCTCCAGTTACTGATTATTTCTTTAATGTGAACATGCTGTTATTTGTGTGATGTGACTGAGCGAATAGAATAAAAATAGAATTCATCTATTTTTCCCCACCATCACAAATCCACTCAAGTTGAAGGGCTTGCAAAGTGAATAGAAGACAAGGAACAATGAAGCTACACCTGGAATGTCACCCTTTGCATACTTTCTTCATTGTGAATAAGTTATTTGTGAACATAAGAGTTCACATTCCAGGTGTTCTGTTTCAAGGTTGTAGGCATGCACACAGACATAGTTAGTCAGAAGTTGAGGTATTTAGGCAGATAACGGCAGGCAAGATCATAATCCAAACACCTAGTTAAAGTGCATGCCTGAAAAGTGCCAATTATAATCCAAGAAGCAAAAAGAGTAGTCCAAATATGGCCCAATAGTCACAGAATGCTAAATCAGGTAGTCAGCTTGTCAAAGGGTCACAAACAAAAGAACAAGAGTTATGAGTTGGAATATCAAACAGCTGTTTCTAACAAAGGCTGAAGGCAAAGCAGCTATATAATATCTCTCAGCAGGCAACAGGAAATTGGCTTTCATTCTAAGAGATAGCCTTGCCAAGCCTGATCTCATGGAATGGCATAGAAGATATTCATGGTCAAAGAAACATAAGAACAAGGAAGAAAAGGTATGTTGTAATGGTGATTTCCTACTGAGAAGAACAGTTATTTCAAGGTGCAGATCTGATGTGTCATTGCTAGAAATGTTTATTTTTACAGATGCCATTGCCAGGATGTGATTGATAGGCTGCTAATACCTATCTTCAGCCCTCCCAACAATTGACTGAATGACTGATTTCAGGTCACCTTGCTACAGGTACAGTGGTATCTGATGAGCTATCTGGGAAAAGTCTCCTGGACAGTCTCCATCGGCTATTCTAGAACACACACACACACACATACCCAGATTGATTCACTTCCTAATTTGCTGGGTACACATCCCAGCTCTGCCCAGGTTCCTGGTATTTCTGTCAATAAATAAATACATATGACAAATAAGAAAACCATGTACATGCATGAATGTGAATGTGCAGCATCTAATTTCCTTTTTTTTTTTACTTAAAGCCTTATTAGTGGAAATAGAGGGTCTAGCCATTGCTTTGATAGCAATCTCAATTATGTGACTCCCTTCTTAGGGAGGTTGAATTAGCCCCTGCCCCTTTCATTGCTCATCTTCCACTGGGCAATAATAACATTGCTGTTCTGCTTAACCTTTGATAGTTTGTAATTAGAAGCTAATGTTGGTTTACTTTATTACATACTGAAATTTTGTTGACCTGTTTCTAACTGGATGGATACTAGAAAAATATTTTAATATTTATTTTGTATACTATCTTAATGGCTGAATAACTGAAGAACACAAATATTACAATGAATTTGTAAAACAAGATAAAAATAATATCTTAATAAACCATTCAGAGTCACCGTGAATGGCAAGATGCAGCAAATAGATTTGATAATAATAAAAATGATGATAATAATAAGTACCCAAATAATAAACAGAATTGTAGAAGGATTTTCTGCCATTAACTATAATTGAATTATCTCTTTACTAAGAGTGTCATTTATTATGTGCAGAATGAAACAATAAATCTCATTTTCAATAGAAATAAGGTAAAACTTGGCCAATTCCAAGAATGGGGAAGAGATACCATGAGACTGTACACAGTAATGTGCAGTCTGATATATTTGAATGAAAAGGGGGTAAGAAGAGAAACATTCCACATTGGAAAGCTGGTCAGCCTATGGTGATTTAGTAAGGATTCAAGACATCAAACAAACCAACAGGAAAATCTTGTTTATATGCATTTAGAGTTTTAAGAATTTATTTTTTTATGCACAAAGGACTCTGCCACATAACAACAGTTTCCATAAAGCTCAATATAAATTCTGGATTGGACGAGCCTGCATTTATTCAATATTTCAGAATCCAGACTAGGAACAATGAATCAATCTGTGATGAACACCAGGCCAAAGAAAATAAAGATCAGCCGGATGCTTTTTTGAAAACACACACATACCAGAAAATAATGAATTCATAGTATTTTGAAAGATGAAATTACCCGAACTATAGATTTCAGACATTATATTTTCCACATTGATCTTTGGGAACATGCTGGGGGAAAAAAGTGCTCTGCTCTCTTTTTTTCCTCCCAGAATGTTGCCAAGAAATACTGACACTGAAGTTTCAGGAGGTTAATGATAGACTCAATTGATAATGAAGATATTCCACTCTAATTATCTTCTACCAATGAGGAAATTGGATCAGCAGGTTTGAACTGATGTCAGGATATACCAGATAATGGGAATATTTTTACCTTGGTACTGCCCCACTGAAATACAGCTTCTTTAATTAAGTATTCTAATAATTTCACTTCATACTAGATCAACACTCACAGCCCAAGCTGTTTTCCAAAATACTGTCCTACAGTTACTGTGTAATCTTAAAAGAACCACAATGCTAATGGGAAAACATGTACACACGCCAAAATAACGAACATGCTAGATTATACTGGCTCATCATTACCCTAATATATCAAACAATATGAGCTTAGCTTAATTATTCCCTGTGAGAGTTACAAAAACTAAGCACAACCTTCAATTTACAGCTGCTTGGTTCCGGGAACCTGAATTATTATTTAAAGAGGGGGTGGAAGGATGGGGGAAGAAGAGAAAAAAAAGTTTATTTATTGTGACCTACACTCCGTTTTTATTCATCATGGAAAATCTGTATATTCACAAATGAGGGCTATTCATCTACAGACTGCTGCATTCTTTAGCTGTCCCGGGTTGTATCAGCTTCACTTCTTCAGCTTTTGTCTTCATTGCGAAGCCTCTTCATCCAAATTGTTCATCATCTTGATGGAACAGCTTTATCTTGTTTGGGTGCAGCTGCATTCTGCTTATCCATAGTGCTAAGAAATACAGGAAAGAGAGAGAAAGAGAAAGGGGAAAAAAAACAGAACAGAAGAAAAAGAGAAGGGGAGGGAGGGAGGGAGGGAAGGAAGGAAGGAATGGCCAGTACTCATACAAGGATAATTTGTAGTTTCTCAATAATAATAAAAAAAAGGAGGACAAGCTAATTACTGGCTTAACTAGGGCAGCCTGTGGATCCTCCATGTCAAAAGGACTAGAGTAATTATTTGCTATCAAAGCACATTCACATTATGGCATGAAAGAGAAGGGCCTTGCACAAATGGATCTTGCTAATAAACAGGGCTGAGAGGAGCATTATGTCTCTCCCTGGATGCAAGCACATTAACAAAGTGACATGGGAGTATAACTCTGAGACTGGAAAGAAGATTGGGGGGAGAGAATGATAATTACCCCCATCTCCTTCTCACCCTTTCTCAGCCTGTCTTCCACTCTTTTTTCTTCCTTTGTACAGGACTAGAAATCCAAACGTGACCCTTTTGAAGGCCCAAAGCAGGCTATTAGTGACCTCTCTTCCATTGACAAGGTGGCTACATTCTTAAAAGCCCCATCTCTGATGTCAGGCAGGTCACATGAGCCAGCCAGAGTAGCTTTAAATGGTCCAGGAAACACTTCAACCTTAAAGACACCTGGAAGGTCATGACCAGTTTAATTCAGACGACTCTATCCTAAGGAGCATTTTTTTTAAAAAAAAAAGACATATCTTGGCCAAAAGTATTTTCCTTTACATGTTGCTTCCTGTTCTTATTGTACTCCCACTGGATTGTTGTTGGGTTTTTTTTTCCATTTTAAGGTTTTTTTTTTCATTTTAAGTCCTAACATTTTTGCTAAGAGAGAGAGAAAAAAGACAAAGGTCAAACTATATTCAGAAACCTATACACAAATTGAAATGATTTTTTAATTCAAAATGAACTTGGATAACAATGAAATATAGACTGGAAATATAGATTATTATTTAAAAATAATAACAGGCCATCCAAGGCTAAAAAAAAAGCATGCATATGTGAAACAGATAGGATAAGGTAAAACAGGAAAGAGAGAGAAGGATTCAAACATAATAAAATAATAAATTGTGAGGCAATAACTCAAATTAAAAAATTACCATTTGGGTCCTCTGAATAGTGCCTGGCTGCTTCAAGCCAAAGAAGGTTTACTTTCATTGTCTTCTAGTGGCAATTGCAAGAATTATGGACTTTCTTAGATATTTCAGTACAGATGTTTGCTAGTAAAAGTGGTAGCACCTTGAACTCAGTCCGCCAACAAAGGGCAGATATAACAGTACAGATTGATATACCTGATATAGTTGATAATGCAAAAAACCAAAACAAAACTGCAGCAATATGAATAAAGGATAATTCCATCTATTCATCCCTCTGCAAAAATTACAGTTAGGGCACTGAATGTTGCTAATGTAATAGCTTTTTTGTTTGAAGGGGAAAGTCTCTTTTAAAAAGTAATTTGGAATAATGTGGGGATTATAATAAGCATTCCCTGGGGCATAATTCAGAGCCTTAGATTTGTCAATATGTAGATCAAGATTGAAAACATATTGTACAATTTCAGAGATAACATTCTCCTATCATTGTCAGCACCTGGGCTGAGAGGCTTTACTAGGAAAGATCATTAGCCACGACTTTCTTTTAGGAAGAATTACACATTTCTGCAGAAATGAATTGGGCCAAGCAATTATGCCCAAAATTTGGTTTCATCCAATAACATAGGTTGCAAATTCTCACACAGGTAGCTACGGAAGGAGAGATCTTAATTTAAGTCTTGATAAAGTGTTAAGGTTAGATTAAAGTGTATGGAAAATAAGTCTCAAAAAGCTATATGAAACAACCTCTTGAGATGTATGTCTTTATACGGGTACTTATACAACAATAGAATAGAAGCAAAATTATTCTCTATCTAAATATTGATCAGCCACTGGGACAAAAATTGTTGTCCTTGTGGTTAATATATTTATATTTGAAACTCTCTGTGAATAAGATGAAATTTCCTGAATTTATTCTTTCTTTGTAGAGGATTAATGGAAAGATACCTAAGAAGTACTTGGTTTATATACTTGCAGTTGCAGCATCTTTTAGTAAATAATGTTCAATTTTAAAATGAAAAATACATTTTCATTTTTAAAATTTTAAATATAGTGCGACATTACTTTATAAGGGGCTGCCACAAAGAAGAGGGAGTCAAACTATTCTCCAAACTACCTGAGGGTAGGACAAGAAACAATGGGTGGAAACTAATTAAGGAGAGAAGCAACTTAGAACTAAGGAGAAATTTCCTTGACAGTTAGGACAATTAATCAGTGGAACAACTTGCCTCCAGAAGTTGTGAATGCTCCAACACTGGAAGTTTTTAAGAAGATGTTGGATAACCATTTGTCTGAAGTGGCATATGGTTTCCTGCCTAAGCAGAGGGTTGGACTAGAAGACCTCCAAGTTCCTTCCAACTCTGTTATTCTGTTCTGTTCTATTCTATTCTATTCTATTCTATTCTATTCTATTCTATTCTATTCTATTCTATTCTATTCTATTCTATTCTATTCTATTCTATTCATGGTCCTGTGTGCTAACTTTGAGGGAATGAAATAAATTACTTGATAGAGCTTATAATGTTAAAATCAAGTTAGATAGTTGGATAGAGTAATATTCTCATGGACTAATATTTGATCTTATATCCAGATTTAGAATGCCATTTATTCTTTTTAATCCTGTTGAAATAAATTAAATCTAAATCATGTCAGTACATTCAAACATAAATCTGTTCTATCATTTTTTCAGCAATTTATTTTTTCAAATGTACACAGAAATATCTGACAATGATTCTTTAACATATGTGGTTTGTATATATCCTTCTCTACTCTTTACATCTGTATCCACAACTTTCTGTAATGTACACATGATGGTTTCAGTTTTTGAGATGTAAATCCGTGATGGATTTATTTTACATCTTTGTATATATTATTTTATTTTTGGTGTAGCATTAAAGAGTGAATCCTGCTGCATTTGAGTACCATCTGCTCATTTTGGTGAGTTGGTCATTTTGGTTTGCACTGGAAAATCTCCTGATAATCCACTAGGTGTTAGTGATCACTTGTAATGAAAGATCTTAAAATGAGTCCTGAATAAGAGCTTGAAAAATAGAAAAATAAGGAGACCAAAGATCAAGAAATATCATTCAGAAATAAAGAATATTGAAGAAGCACTCGAAATAATAAAGCAGTAAAGAACAGCTACAGCCAAGAAGATCAGCAGATATAAGGCTTGAATTACACAGTATAGGCAAAAACTCGAATCAGCGATGTTTCTACAACCCATCAATAGAAAGGCTGTAATGAATGAGCCCACATCTGAAAAGAAGTAGCAGCACAGTTCTGGGCCCAGATATGAGCTAACCCAATGAAATAAAACAAGAACACATTCTGGAGAAAGGAGGTGGAGAGAAAGGAAAAAAGAAGCTGGAATGGGGGAAAAATGTAATAGCAGCAGAAATGGTAGGGGCAAGAATTGGTCAGCACCAGGTGAAGAGGAACTGCGTTGTTTTTGGTTGAAACATCTGACTGGTCTGCACCCACTCATTGCCAAACAGTTTAACAACATACTGCAAGAAGGTAAAATTGAAGATTGGCTAATGTCTGGCAAATCTAGCTGATAATGAAAGATCCAACAAAAGGGGCAGCACCAGGAAATTACAAGCTAATTCCTTGCTTACCACCAATTTTCAAATTGGTAACTAGTATTATTGCTGATGCAGTCCAGGAGCATCTACCTGAAAAATAAGCTATTTCCACCTGAGGTCTAGGGAAATAGTCCAAACAGCAGAAGAACAAAATACTGCAAGAGAAGGAAGGCCCACTTGAATTTGGCTTGGGTTGATCACAAGAAGGCATTTAATTGGCTGCACTGGAAATAACAGAAGTCAGTAAAACATCAGAAGCTTTGTGCAAGGATCAACTGGAATAATTGAAGGCAAAGTTGCTGGTCAATGGTGATATTTATTTATTTATTTATTTATTTATTTATTTATTTATTTATTTATTTATTTATTTATTTTATTTATATGCTGCCAGGGTGGCTTACAATGCATTAAGCAATAGCCTTCATACTTTTGTATATACCTGCTTAGTAGGGCTTTCACCCCCACCCCCACCCCCAGCGGTGTTTTTTTTAATACAAAGTCAGCTTATTGCCCCCACAATCCGGGTTCTCATTTTACCTATCTTGAAAGGATGGAAGGCTGAGTCAACCTTGAGCCTGGTGAGATTCAAACTTGCAGTAATTGCAGGCAGCTGGTGTTACTTAACAGCACTTTAATCTGCTGCACCACCAAGGCCCTTAACACTGAGAGAGGTTAATATCAAGAGATAAATCTTTCACAGAAACTCACCATCACTAGTACTGATGACATTGCACTGATTCCATTTTAAACAATATTGAATAAATCAGACCATGGCTAACAAATAGCCTGAGGTCCCTATAGGCGGATAAAAATGCTAAATTTGGCCTAAAATCTGGCTGATGGTGTAACCAACAATAACAACAACAATAGTAAGGAGAGACCAAACTGGCCTACAAGAAAGGCCGAATGAAGAACAGAAAAGACACATGGGAAGACAAAGCATTATATGGCCAGTACATTTTTTAAAAAAAAATAGCAGAGGAAACAGATAATAACAAGACCTGGTAATGACTGAGAGCAGGAAAGTTGAAGAAAGAGACAGAGGAACTTAAGTCTAGCTGCACAAGACCAAGCCTTAAGAACAAATGTATACAAAGCCAGAATTGAGAAGGCAGCAACAGACACGTGCTGCCTCTGCAAAGAAGCTGAAGAAACAGTGGATCACCTGAGTAGTTTCTGCAAGAAGATTGCACAGACTGACTACAAACAACAACATGTCAAAGTAGAAACAATGGTGCATTGGAAGATCTGCAAGAAATACCATTTGCCTGCAAACAAGAATTGGTGGGACATAAAATAGAGAAAGTAATAGAAAATAAAGAAGCTAAATTGCTCTGGGACTTCAGAATTCATATCGACAGACACCTGCCACATAATAACCCAGACTCAACAATTATTGACAAGAAAGACAAACAAATATGGATAGTGGACATGGCAAAATCTGGATGCAGCAGAAGAGAAGAGAAAGAACTAGAGAAGATAGCAGAATACAAAGAAAGGAAAGGTCTACCAATGTTATAACAGATGCTTTGAGTGCAATCCCAAAACAATTGGAGTATCACTTGAACACCATTGGCATTGACACATTTACCATCAGTCAATTGCAAAACACAGCTTAACTTGGAACAGCTTATATCCTACAATGATATCTGTAACACCATCAAACATCCACATCTGCCTATCTCAACACTTTTGGAAGGACTTGATAGGCAGACCAAAAATGCCAAATCTAAGGACTGAAGAATCATAATAATATAATTTTAATACAGTATTGCTCGTGGAGTACTGTACATCATTCCAGATGACACCTGTGTATCTTTCTTCCCATTCAGTTAATACTAGCACTTGCTTATTCCATTAAAGAGTATCAGCAATGAGGTTCAGTATATCAACTCAACATGATTTAATTCTGAAGTTTTACTTTCAGATAGATCTGTATACCAGGAGTGGTAACCTGCTGCCTTGGGGTCACAGGGCCTCAATGCTTCCTCATCATTGTCAGGGTCAGAAACATGAAAATTTTGTATTATAGACTCTATCTGAGCTACAGAAAAGAAAAGCTTTGCCAAAACAAAACAAAATAGAATATTCAGATAATACCCATGCATGATCTGAATCCATCTGTTTTCCATTAACATCCTGCCTATTTGAACTCTTACCTATTGCCAATTCCTAAAACGTATAGTAGCTATTTTGCCTTCTTCTAGTCTTCCTTACTCAACTGACAGTTATAATTGTAATCCTTATGAAAAGTTCAGATTTGGGAAGGTTGGCTTAATATTTTTCCAGCTAAAGAATGCACATGGAAAAGAGCAAGGACTTTTCCGCCAGCAGTCTTGTAAAATAATTCTAAACAGTAAACTGGAAATAGTGATTACTGCACTTGTTTATGCTGACATTAAGAAAGTCGTTAACCATCTTCCCACTGGATTATATTCCTGCAGTCAGTATGGCAGTGAAAGGTGGTAGCATTATTTTTTTTTAACGATTCAACATTACATCGAAATGTCACAAGAGTGGTGACATTAAAGACCCAATACACAGGGTAAGATTTCGGTCTTAATATATGTTGCCTGGCACAGAGATACAACAAAGCTGCTGAAGCTCACAAGCTGCCTTGCGTTGATGTATCTGCTACCACAAAATCACTATTTATTGTTAAGATTATTAACCTTCCCTACCTTTCAAAACAAGGGGCTCACAGCAATAGTTTCAAACTATAACAACACTACTAACATAGATTAAAATATGGCTTTGCCATTGAAAACATTGGAAAGAGAACATGTCATTAATTGTGATAATTATGCTTATATCTGCCCCTTCTTCTGAGAAGCTAAGAATAGTTTACAAGAAGCTCACATGCAGTCTACACACCAAGCTTGTTATTTAACAAGGCAGCAGCATTTATTTGGCTTGTTGAACACTGTTCTCAAGTCTTATTTTCAAATGTTAAGAGTTTTCAGGGACACAGTAAAACTTTTGCCTCACAATTGAGTTCTGGTAAGCAATCAAGAGCTCTCTTAGAGTAATTTGGCTTTCATTGAAGTTTTTGGCCAGATGAAGTCAGGCACTTTGGATCTGAACTCTCATCGGCCACAGCCAGCATAGACAAAGCAAGAGGGAATAGAAGTTGTAGGTCAAAGTGTCTGAAGCGCGCTAACTTTGCCTGTTCCTGCCATACAGTGTATTTGCTGTTTGGAGAGAATGAAGAAAGAGGAAGTAGACTGTTATTTTTTTCTTTAAAAACATGGAAAAGTTTTTGAATGATTCCAGGCAAACTAAGAGGGAAAAGACAAAAGCGCAGCTTGATGCCGGCCTCCCCCTATGTAGCTTTCCAGTTTTAAAGCCCCAAGCCCAGTGTCTTAGTCTTTTTGAGGTTAGCTGTGGGAAAAGCAATTTGGTGAATGTTTGCTGAGGTTTCAGTAACATCCTGTGCTGAGCAACCTTAAACCCCAGGTAATATTTCAGAGGAAATGGCTAGCACAGACTGAAAATTAACCACAGCAGACCCTGAGCTCAAATAAGTTCCAAGAGCTATTCTTTGAATCAAGAGTACTCCCTAGTCTTTATTTGGACACTTGCCTGAACTTTTTAATAAGTGTAGCAGCAGGCCCAACCGAAAGGGGAGATTGGGGAACAGGAGAAGGAATAAAATAAAATAAACACAGAGAATGCTACCATAATTTTATTAAACTGCTGGTTTTCCAGCTTTTATTTTCAGGGAACCTCTTCTACATTAATCTGTATCACAGTATCCTAAAAAGTTACACAGGATTCCAGGGAATTGTTCTAAAATGCCCATTCAGCTCCCATAAACACATGAGGGGCTAAACTCATGTCTGGATGTCATGTATTTCTTGTAAAATGCTTTAAAGCAAAACAAACAACTGTTCACATCTGTCTATCTATTCTGTCTGTCTGTCTGTCTCATCTGTCTCATCTATCTCAGCTTTGTCTAGGTTGATCAGAATGGAATTCAACAGCATCTTGGGATCATTTCTATATGAATCATCTCCATTTCCAGATTCACACATATCTGTTGGAGTGGTGATCAGTTATGTTAGGAGTTTGGGGAAGTGGGCATACAGAGCTGGAATATGCCTGAAAGAGTCCTTGGGTCTCTTGGCTAAGGACTGATCAGCTGATTGTTAGAATGCATTGAAGATTTCATTGTTTTGTTTTCTTTGGGAACTTTACATAGTGTTGCTCATAGTGGGAAATTAAAAATGGCACTTCTGAATGCCCAATGTGCCAAACATAAGATTGCTAAACTTGGTAGCAGCTACCTGAAGGTTTTGGATGCTAAATTGGAATGAATCTGTATGAATGGAAAATATCTGAGAGTAAATCCAGCTTTCTGGTATGACAGTTTCATATTTGAAGAAAAGATGGTGGGGAAACTGTTCTCTAATAGCTCTCTGAGGCACCTTTGTGGACTTTTGAGGAAACCCAGGTTTCCTTCCACCAATGCATGCAAAAAAAAAAAAAAAACCACCCTGCTTGAAAATTGTCCTAGAAAAATGACTGGATGTGAAGCTTTAGCTTTAAGAGTGTTCTTGCTCTGTTCCCAGCATGGATACCCTCCCTTTTCCTGAGGTAACTTAACTTGGTAACATTCTCTCTAGATGGCTGTAGCTATCTAATGGGAAGTTGTGTTCACGACTGAAGCCAAACACAGGCATTAATTACAATGAAAAATCAGTTTAGGGCAGGCCACAACTAAATTGGAAGCCAGGTCCTCTAGGTAAAACAAAGAGACGAAACAGAAACTTTAGATTTGATTACAGGGCAGTATAAGAAAAATGTGCTGTATGTTCCCTATTATTAAAGCTGCTTTTGGAGCTGTGTGTTTGCCTGCCTAAGGGATTTTAATAAATATTAGTAATAGCCAGTTGGCTTGCAAGGACTTTTTGGTGCTTTTAGTCTCCCTCCTCCTCTCTCCTCCTCCTCTATAAGATAAAGGAAAGGTGCAGCTAAATGGTCCATCCTATAATAGTAGAAGCAAAAAATTTGAAAGGTCTGTGTTACAAAATCCATGAAGCCCCCATTTGAAAAGACCTATTTCCTTGTTACAGGCTTTGTTTTCAATTTTAAAAAAGACTAGGAAAAGAAGGAAGGAAAAAATCGCAATGGCAAAGCTCTACTATTCATTGTTTTTGATTATTTTTATCAATGCTAAAAATATAAACCCTATTGCATTGTGCTGAAGCAGTCGGAAAATGTTCAATAACATTAAAAAATATCTATGAACAATTTTCTCCATTTTTCCAGGAAATATTAACTCTAGCTGCTTTTATTATTAATTTTGTATTGGCTGTCTGTCAGTTTCTTTGATGGCTGAATTTTTGTTATTGTTTTTTATATTAATATGACTATTGATGATCATTCTCATTAAGCATTGCCTGGGTATTTGAAAAGGGGGCAGTTTATGATATTATTACATAGAAAAATAAATAACTGTAAATAAAGGCCAATTCTCAACCACTCTGGTTTCTGTTTCACATGTACCTGTCTGAGTTCTGCTCCAAAAAACCAGAACATCCATATTGTTTTTTATCACTCTGAACAGCACACTAATCATATAGAAATATTTGGAGATGGAGTTATATCATCAAATGTTACCGTACTTTAGGGGAAGCATGGTCTAGGTTCCCATCTAGAATGGGGAAGCTTATGGGTGCAATTCAAGATTATTGGTTGCCACCTTTAAACCTTCATGGTTTAAAGCCTACTTCTCTGAGGAATTGCCTTTCTCCAATTGTTTCTGCCTACACAGTATTTTGGGGTAGAGTGGTAGTGCTCCATATTCGTTCAATTTCATGCCATTTTGCAGGAGTGAGGTAAAGTGCCTTCTCTGTTGTGGATTTCAATCTTTGGAATAGCATTCCCCAGACATTTGGAAGGCACCTCTCTCTTGAGGCTCCAGAAAGCCTTTAAGACTTGCCTATATTCTCAAGCCTGGGGTTAATGTTAATTTACTGGTCAAGATCTTATTGTATTGTTTTCGTATTGCCAATTGTTCTAGTTATTTTAGTCTAAACTGACTGTTTTTGTAATTTTAACTTTTTAAATTGTTTTACTCTTTTTATGGATGTTGTAAGAATATTCTGAATATGGGCAGCCATATTAAATCAATGCATTAAATTAATTACAGCAAAATGTTCAACTTGAAGATTTCATTGAAGCATATCCCGATAGTCTATAGACTAGAGACTGCAAGAGATAAAACTGAGCAGTAAAACATCCTTTGGTAACCTTAACCAAGCATCATATGCCATATTCCATGCATGGGAATTTCTTCAGAGAGTTCATGACTTTTGAAGGACATTCTGAAAGCAAAATTTCTCTCAAAAAGTTCATTGAAAATGTATAAAATAATATTGGAGAATGTATTTGCCTAAATAAAATCCTGCATTTCATCTTGTTTTGGCCTTTGGTATTAGCTCCACTGATGCTTTTGTATTTATGTAGCTGAGAATATGGGACAGAAAGAAAAAGGAATGAAATGCAGGATTTATTCCATTTAGAGAGGTATTGTACATTTTGGGCTACCCCTTGCAAGCAGCATCATTCTAAAGGGAATTTTATTTACTATATAGTAGAAACTACTGCCACCAGGATGAGACAAAATCTGGCAGCAACTCATCTAAGAGGTATTTTGTTTTTTGCTCCTTCAGATTTTCTTTTCTTTTTTTAAGAAAAGAATCTTGATTCAGCTTTGCTACAAATTCAGCTGCCAAAATTCAAAAAGTTAGCTAAATTAACTGGGACTAATTTAAGTTTCATTCATTTCAATAGAGTTTTGACATGGCTAGCTTTCTTTGGATTTGGGCCACTACTTTCCATATTAGTTATTTCACACATCCAGTTAGAATAAGTTGGTTTGGACCATAGCCAAGGCCAACACATGAGAGAGAGATGTATACACAGCTCTTCCCCGCCCCTCCATCATACTCTCACATCCCTGTCATCTTCACATTAACACTATTAATTCCAAACTGTTCATTCAAATTGGAGGATCACAGAGCTCAAAAGTCATTTAGACTAAAGTTCTGTTGAAGCAGGAAATCTGTGACAACAACTTTCCTAATGGATGGCTATCTAGATATTCTTTCACATTGTCCTTCCCCTTTTATATATATTTTTGGGTACCAGTTGGATTATCTTTTTCTCTATGTAGTGGGGGACATCAGAGATGGCAGATGAAGGGTGGGATATGATGGGAAGAAGTCATGCTTACCACTATATTGGCCCTATCTGTAGAAAAAATTAGTGTAATAACATGTGGTATACAGATGTATGTGTGAATCGAACCCAAAGATTGATAAGTGATGTTAACTGGCTAATAGAAGGAAGTTAAACTCAGCCATAGTTTAATGTAGATATTAAGATCCTCTGAGTTGACCTCAATTCCTAGTGACTTGATGGATAACTCATGCAGGACTTTTTGGCAGCATTAACAAGTGGTTTACTGCTGTCTTTTTTTTTCTTTTTAGTTAAACCCTCTCCAATCTACCCTACATCTCTGGGTTTCCTGATGTTCTCTCACTCAAATGCCAACCAGGTTCTCTTCCTATTTAGCTATCTGGGATCAGGCAGCAACAGTCAGGAAGTGGCACCTGCTGTAGTCTTTAGATTACATAACATAGTACAATGATGCCAGCAAGAGAATAAAACATGCAAACTGAGCAACTTTCTAAATAATAATAAATTGCACAGATTTTCTTATTGTGAGTACAGAATGGAGTGATGAGATGGGGTGGTTAGAATTCAGAATTACTTTAGTATAAAATTTTGACCGAGAGAAAAAATAATGACAGTGTTGTGGCATTTTTGAAAAAGACTAGCTGTTTAGTTGATTTCAAAAGTTACTGTCTACATTTGGTTCTGTTCAAGTTTAGTTTATATATTTTATCTTTCAAGGGTGGTATTTCATTATTTTTGCAGCAAAAATCATTTATGAAACGTACTGTCTTTCTTTTTGGATCCATTCTGTAATGTATCTATCAACCCTAGAACATAATATGCAGAAAAATGAATTTCCACCCAGCACAAATAAATCTCCAGGTAGGCTGATACATTAAGTAATACTGGCAGCACAAAATACTTTACAGGTTTGAAAGCAAGCTTTGGACTTTTGCCCACTAGCTCAGCTGAACTCAGTCATGTAACAGTGGAAAGAGGAATTTTAGTACAAAAAAAGAGAGGCATCAAGCATTTACTCATTTAAAATAGAGTTGGTGGAGAAATGTATTTAGTACACAATTTAATACACATTTTACACTGAATTTTCTAAACTTGCTTCCCCTCCCAGGGGTGAAATCCAGAAGGTTCTGACAGGTTCTGGAGAACCAGTAGCGGAAATTTTGAGTAGTTCAGAGAACTGGCAAATACCACCTCTGGCTGGTCCCAGAGTGAGGTGGGAATGGAGATTTTGCAATATCCTTCCGCTAGAGTGGGGTGGGAATGGAGATTTTGCTGTATCCTTCCCCTGTCATGCCCACCAAGCCACACCCACAGAACCAGTAGTAAAAAAAATTGGATTTCACCACTGCCCCCCCCCCCATCTATATATGAATTAGAATGCAGTTATTTACCAATACCCATTAGGAGATGTGTGGACTGAAGTACACAGACATTGTGCTGAAGTAAAGGAGGAATGAAATGAACTCAAGATTGGAAAAATGAAAAACTAGGTAGTATCAGACTTGCCACATTTGCAAAGGCAAGTTGCTGTGATTACTGGTGCTCTTCTCGAGCACTATTGCACCAGTGATTTCACAGTTAGTGTTTTGTAAAGCTCTTGTGATTACCTATGTCAAACTGATTACTGATGAATTCTTTTGCAGACATTGCTCTGTGCCTGACTTCATCACTAACCTCCAACACTATCTATCTCTTCACTTTCCAAAACAAAATGGTGCAGCTATTACTATTTATATATATATATATCTTGCTCCTATCCCAAACAATGTGTCTGTCTCTCTCTGTCTCTCTGTTATCTCTCTCTCTCTCTCTCCATCCATCATCAATCTTTCTTCTTTTAGGTATAATTAAATGGGAAGCTGTTCAGCTGCAATGCAATGACATCTCTTCTTCCTTGAAACCTGGGTTATTCTTGGAAAATAGAATGTTGGGTATATGGTAGGATAAAAGTAAACTGAGTTGATAGATAGAATATGCATCTGATAAATAGGCATTGTGTAACTGATCAACCATAGCAGCCATTTTACAGGAAGGCTCATAACATGCTCTCAAAATTCTAAAAATATTAAGGCTCCTGATCTAATTCAAGTGGGCATGTTTTTGAAGTTTGGATCCTGGTAGTCAGTGTCTTAAACTAGAAAGCCTGAATGGAAAGGTATAAGCTGAGTGAACTTGATACTTGAACTTGATATGTGAAAATGGTGGTGAAAATGGTGAAAAGGGCATAGGTAGGTGTTATATGTTCTTCTATGATATGGACACTGTAGGAGGAGGGAAAAACAACAGTACCTCTGATTCATACTGATAGGAGAAAAAAAAGAGAGAGAAAAGCCAGATATCTAAATGGAATAATTTCAAACTAAAAACTGAGATAATTTTAAAGCAGCAGAAAAGAAACTAAGAATAGTAAACAAGCTGCTGGCTTTGAAAAGTTTGAAATATGTACACTATCAAGTTAAGAAATCAGGAAAGTAATCTCCCACTTAAAGATATTTTCTGCATTGTATCCTACATGAATTAAACTACTCATAAGCTAACTTCTGGGTAAACGGAGTCCATCAAGCATGCATGGCTAATTTTCTATGACAGAGAAAATATTTAGTTAATAGGTGGAGGGCCATGATTTGATTCAAGAGCAGTTGAGAATTGATAACCCTGCGGAGGCTTAAAAGTCAGTACCTAATAGTATAAACACATTTTGGGCATTAGAGGATAAAGCCTGACAAAGTGATATGTCCCAACCCTTATAAAACAGCTTTCAATTTTGTATGATGTATACAAACTGAAATTGCTGAATATCATACATCTACAGTCAATTTGCTGTTATTATTTTTTTAAAGGCTATAGATTTTTTTTCCTTTTTAAATGGAAAGTAGGCTAATTTCTTGGTTACCAATAATACGGATCCTGGTTTATTTGCAGATAACTCTTAAGAGTTGTTTTAAAACTGAAAATTATGAAGATATGGCAACTCAGAGTAAAAATCTATGTTAAAATGTCTTGTATTACCAAAGACTGCAGAAATGATGAATATATGTGCTTTAAGGCATCCCCATGCTGCTTAGATGGTAAAATGCATTCGAAATTTTATGAGTCACAAGTTTTACAGATTTGTGTTTCATTAAGGCTTTGCAAACTATGACTATGGGAATCTGCATGAGTGAAAAAAAAACATGGAAAAACATTTAGAAGAATGTAACCTTTTCCAAGAAAAAAAAATCCTTTTTTCTGTTATAACAAATGTGTTTTGCCCATTTGTTTCTTAGTTTGCAGCTTATGAACTGTCAGTGTTGCTGTGGTAGTAAGGGAAAAGTGTTTGAGTAGTTATCCAAACCCATTACATTTTTCTCTCACCCTCCCCTCCCTGATAAATTTCAAACCAAAGGTTTTCACTTGAGAATGTTTGGCTTAGGAGTAATCTTGGTACAAAATTACCGATGGGAAGAAAAACCATCTTTCTGCTCCTATCTCTAATGATGGATATATATTTGGGTAAAGTGCTAGAGGTGACCTTGAGAGCTTATCCAAGTAGCCCTCCTCTTTCACTGATTGAAGCTAACCCAATCTAATTTTGTCCAACCTTCAATTAGGGGCTTCCATCAAGGCTATGAGAAGCCTGGGCAATCTGTTCTTCACTTCGTCATTCTTACAACTATAAACATTATTTCTATTATTCACCCTGTATTCCTATAATTGCCCAAGGTGACTGATCCCACAGACACCTAGGAGAAAATGATTAGCTGCCTGTGGTGTCTAATTGCTCAGAATAAAGAGGAAGTAGGAAACAGTTGCTGTTTCTTAATCTTTTGACTCCCTGATCAGAGGATTTTTTCCCCTTTGCCTTGCAGACCCCAGATTCCCTACCACTAGCCAACTTTTCTGGTGACATATCCATATTCTTCCCAATGATTGCCTTAATGTACAGTCCTCCAGTCCTTGATTTAGCTCACAAGTATGCTAGAATAGATTATAGTGCCCCAAAGGCCACATTCTAATTTGATTCAAAAATGAGGCTTGCAAGTGGTCCTATTATTGACAGCTTCAGTGAAGGATGATTTAAGGGCAAAGAATGGTGGATTCACCTGGCTTTGCTTCTCTCTCACACAGCGTCAGAATAATTCCGTGGGACAAACTATCTCCGATTACATTTCTTAACAATGTTACATTTACTTGAACAACAAGTTTGAGTGAGTATGGAAGAATCCATGAGATAAGGGCCTTAGCCACTTTTTAAGTTGTCTTTGAAAGAGGTCACTTAGAACCCTGTCTAAAAATACCTGACTGACAAAGAAGGGATGTGAGGGAAGGAGGAGGAAAGGACTCAGTGTTGGTACACTGAGAGAGCCCCCTTCAGCTTTATCCTAGGCCTGTACTTTGCCTACTAGCCAAACTGTTGGATTCTGGCTTATTGGTCTTCCAGAACAGGGATACATTTGTCTTCAATGTAAGAACCCAAGTGAGAACCAGTGACCTATGACAGCCTGGAAGGGGAAACTTGCTGAAGTCTTACCACTTTCACCTGATTTCCCAAATATCCCAAACTCTTTAGTGTGGCAAGAAAGCAGCAATAAGTACAGATAATAAGTGGTTGTGGCCAGCTTTACGAGGAAGTCTCCCCTAACCCTGATTTGCACCTTCAAGTCAGTGGTGGTGGCACCTTGAATTGTCTCTGAAGTTTTCTTGACAAGACCTTGAATGTGGTTTGCCATTACCTTCTTTCCATAGCTAAGAGAGACTCACTAGCCCAGGGGTGTCAAACTCAAGACCCACAGGACAGATCCGGCCAGTGGGGCCATCCTGGTCTACCCAATGCAAAGAGGAAAGATCGGGCCAGCATGGCTTTGGCCCGGCCTACCCAGTACAAAGAGGAAAGATCAGGCCAACATCGCTTTGGCCTAGTCTACCCAGTGTGAAGAGGAAAGATCAGGCCAGTGTGGCTTCAGCCCAGTCTACCAAGTGAGAAGAGAAAAGATCAGACCAGCATAGCTTCTACCCAATGCGAAGAGGAAACATGCCAGCAGTTTCGGGAGTGACGTCAATCTGGCCACACCCACCCAGTCAGCCACATCCACCCAATCAACCACAGCCCTGATGCAGCTTTCAATGAAATTGACTTTGATACTCCTACACTAGCCTGATTTATGGATTTGCTGGTTAAAAAGATTTGATTATGTAGAGAAAAGAATGATGTTGTAATTATAAAGAGAATTAATTTGCTTGTAACTGCCGTAAACAACACTGGAAACTGCTTCTATATATACATCAGTTAGAACAGTGGAACAACTTGCCTCCAGAAGTTGAGGGTGCTCCAACACTAGAAGTTTTTAAGAAGAAATTGGACAACCATTTGTCTGAAATGATATAGGGCTTCCTGCCTGAACACTTAGTATTCTAGTAATATTTTTTTTTAAAAAAACTTAGCATCTACTGTTCTTTCAAAGGAATCTTTGAAATTTACTTTTAAAAACAGATTTAGGATATTTCCAGAGCAGCGCTTGACCTGTGTATGTAAGGTGAGGTGTCTACCCTATGTTTCTATAAAAGAGAGCTTGCTTGATTTTTCCTCTAGTCCATGCAGATATGGTCAAACAGAATAGTTCCCAACAAATGGAAGGGAAGGGGATCTCTTCAGCACCCAACAGCAGCCAATGGGAATTGGACAGACTTAATGAAGTGTCACTTCAGAACTGGAGGAACTCAAAACTAACAAACTACCTTTGCAGGGAGATAAGGATAAGATAAGGATAGGTCATGAGGACACTCGAAAACAGTAAGTATGGGCATCTTTAGGCCATGGTTGGTGAGATATGAAAATGAGACCTCAATGTAAGGTAACCATGGCTTGAAAATTATGTATTTTAATATCAATTATAGACCCAATAAATGGTAATAATTGAGTCAAAGGTCTTGACTCTTTAAATTAATTTTGATTAAATGATTATGAATTTTCTCTGTGTACGAAGGAGAAATCCGTAAGAAATAAAATGACATTTCAAACCTTTGGAATTTATGAAGCTACATTAAGTAATAAAGAACATACGTATTAGTAAAAACTTTGTTTTTAAAAAGAAGGCAAAATAGATAGTAAATTAGAAAGGTAGTATCAAGGAAGAAAGTATGTCATCTAATTTATTCTGAAAATTTATTCTTTTTTTGGTGCTATTATCTTTGCATGAAACACCTCGTAACTGGTCTAAGGTGTGTGTGTGTGTGTGTGTGTGTGTGTGTGTACACACACCTTGAACATACAGCGGTCATTTGTTTTTATTGAAAAAATAAAGGTACTAATTACTTATAGACTTACTTAGCACAAACAGATATGCTTCAAAATGAAAAAAAAATTCACAGTTTATGATAATTATGTTCTCTGCTTTGTTTTCAGAGACTGATAATTTGAGGCTTTAAAATCACCAGGAAGCCATTAATTGGAATTCTTCAATAAAAAATAAATTACACAGAAGTTCATGAAGAGTTGTAAAAGCACAGATTTTATTATATAGTGAGTGCCACTGAGTCACTGTGTTTATAGGGCAGTACAGATAGTTGGGATTCAGAAGATCCAGTGACCAGATTGGAGATCCAGATATATAAACATCTGCTTAAACCTGTGTCATGAACTTTGCCTGTAATCTTCACATTGTACAAAAGCAAAATATTTTGTAGATGGCAGAAGTGCCACAGAAGGAGTTGGGAGGGAGAGCTGATGAAAATAATTGCATGCTGTTGTGATGCAAGTTTAAGAAAGACATATTTTGAGCAGCAAAAGGCAGGAGATGACTGGAGAAGTTCTATGCCATCAACCCAGGCTGAATGCTTGAAGGAGAGCAAATGATGAAAATAGCTTAATGCTGTCATAATGCCAGCTCTCCCCTTTTCTACATGCATTGTGACACACATGGCTGTGTGAAAGGGCCAGAGCTTGCTTTGCCTTCAATTTTATGGATGCCTCTGCTTGTGGACCTGAGGCTCCATATCTTCTGCATCCCAATTTTTTATGCCTCATGGAGTTCCATAAATTGCCTTGTCAAAATCTAGCCTCAGGTCACTGATTTATACAAGCTTAATATTGCTTAAAAAAATCCCAGTAAAATAAATATGTTTATTTATAAAGTGGTGGTTCAGCCACACCTCTTTGAAGTATGTCACTGAATCATTATCATGTGCTCTTCAGAAGCTTAATAAACCAATATTAGCTTTTGTCCTCCCCCTTCCTCTTCTGCTACTAGTGCAGCATTACAGACTTCCAGAAAATTGTTCTATTGGTACTTTTTCTCAAGGAAAATTGACCTATGCAGAGTTTTTAGCGAAAAGGCCCAATCAAAATTTAATAGAAGGATTACAGATCTCTGAATCAGAGATATGTCCTATGGGATTCTTTTTTTCTGTCTGAAACCATTTTTTTCCCTCAGTGAATTACTACAGACCCCAACTCATCAAAAGGCATGATTTGTTGACAAGAAATAGATGCTACCATGCTGCCCATGTCCAAATGAGGAGACTACGGAGAACCAAGCTCTATCACCAAAGGTAATGTTTTACACCAGTAAGCCAAAGTAGAAGATGTTTTACCCAGAGCACAAATAAATGTCAGTGCTGATTAGTGATTCAAATTCAATTATTCATGGATTATGCTAGGACATTTGGTCATTGATTAAACTATACAGGCATCATTTGATTCAAAGTCCTGGTCATCTTCCTAAATCCTGGTTTTGAATACATAGATGGAGAGATACATGGATGGTTGGGTGGATAGATGAGTGGATGGATAGACGGACAGACAGATGAACAGACAGACAAACAAATATGCAATTGTATACACAATCTGCATTTTAATTTTGAATCCACTTTATATTGACTTTCTAGGAGGGAACTGAAGAAAGATCATTTTCTGCTTTGTAGCAATTTGTATAATATAATTAATTCACTGTGTCTAAGGAAACCTTCTGAACCTGCAGAATTAGCCATGCTCTAGTTTGTATCATTCCAACGACCTGCAGCAAACATATGACCTAAATAAGAAAGTTTGTTGTCCACTTACAGAAATATGAAGCTGTATATAAAAAGCAAAAGTAGCAGTGGGGAAGAGAAATAAAATTAAAAGTGTTATCCATGGTAACAATACATAAAGATTTTTTCTTTCTCTTTAGCTACTGAAAGACATTTAGAAACTGCACAGGAATGCCTAAGGATATTGCTATTAATTCAGTTTATCCTGAGGTATGTAAATATAATATAATAATATAATATAATATAATATAATATAATATAATA
>WNWU01000018.1:20122924-20143625 GCA_012654045.1 Ptyas mucosa | reverse complement strand
TTCCTTCCTTCCTTCCTTCCTTCCTTCCTTCCTTCCTTCCTTCCTTCCTTCCTTCCTTCCTTCCTTCCTTCCTCCCTCCCTCCCTCCCTCCCTCCCTCCCTCCCTCCCTCCCTCCCTCTTTGGAGGGAAGCCAGCTTGCACCTACAAAATGTTTGGCCAATTGTCATTTTATAATGAGGTGTCCTTGGTGTTCTCTGAGCATGCTTGTTTTCTTGCAAACATTTCATTTCTCTAACTAGGTAACATCACCAGTGCTAGTAAGGAGTGCTGTTTGCTGTCAGTTTATATTCTGATGTCTTGCCTGTTTGTGTGGATGGGAGTGGTCTAAAGAGATTCTTTGGTTGGGCTGTTTACTGATGGCTGTTTGGCAGTTTCTTGATTGGGGTATTTCTTACTTGATTGTTGGTCTGAAGTTAATCTTGGAGTTACTCTATGCTGATCTGAGTGCTGATTACTGGTGGAGAAGTGCTGGAGTCTTTTTCTCTTTTGGGATACTTGATTGTCTCTTTTTCATAGTCCATAGATGTTGTTAACGTCTACATGTCTATTGATGGCTGATTTGTCAGAGTGCCAGGCTTCTAGATCATTTTATAATGATCAAAATGGATAGTAGCCATGAGTAGCCATTAAGAATACTAGAGATGATGTGAACCTGCTGTCCAATGACTAGTGGGTGGAAGAAGCCTCATCTATTGAACTGTCCAGGTAAAATGCCAGGCTCAGTGCATGGTAGTTACCACACTACGTAGGCTATAGTTCCATAGCTTGATTCATTTAATAGCTAATAGAGAAGGAAGAGATGAGACAGTAATATGATACCATTGATTATTAAGTGATAATAACTAATTTCTACCTTTGTGATAGACTTAGACTTAGAATAACTTTATTGTCACTTTGAATGTATGCTAATTGGCATACATTAAAATGAAATTTCATTGCATACAGCTCTCGAAGGGTCACCACCTCCAATATACACTACATAAACATGAATAAATAAATAAATAAATACAAAATTATGCATATACCCACATATATTATGGGTATATACAGTCTAGTTTGGATGTATACATATACATGGTGAGAAAAACGAATCTTGCAAGTTTACCAAATGGATGGCATATGAAACAAAGCTGTTACAGAATCAGATAGTCCTGCTAGAAATACTTCAAAACCTCCCCCCCCCCAGAGGGGAGCAACAGAAATAGACAGTGAAGTGGGTGTGTGAGGTCTCTAACAATGCTTTGACCTCTAAGCACATAGCGCTTATAAGCAGTACCTGAATAACAGGAAGTAAGCTTCCTATAATCTTCTTGGCTGTCCTTACCACTCTCTGAGTGGACTTTCTATCTGAGGCACTGAAGCCACCAAACCAAACAGTGATGCAGTTTGTTAAAACACTCTCAATTGTGCCTCTGTAAAAAGTGGCCAGGACAGAAGGAGAAAGATATGCTCTCCTCATCTGATGTAGGAAATGCAGATGCTGGTTTGCATGCTTCACTAAGGATGACGTGTGGAGAGACCAATTCAGATTTTTAGTTATCTGCACCCCCAGATACGTAATACTGTTGATCACCTCTACAGCTGCATCCTTGATATTGAGTGGAGTATGACCACACTGGCTCTTTCTAAAATCTATGATGATCTCCTTTGTTTTATTAACATTTAGAACCAGGTTGCTTTTATTGCACCAGTCCACCAAAGCCTTCACCTCTTCCCTATAAACATCTTCATTGTTGTCCTGAATAATACCCACCACTGCTGTGTCATCTCAATACTTCACAATATGATTTGTAGCAGATTTGGCACAGCAATTGTGGGCCATCCAGGTGAACAGTAGCAGACTCAAGACACAACCCTGTGGGAAACCTGTACTCAAGGAGATGGAGTTGGAAACTTTTCTTCCAACTTGCACAAACTGGGGCCTAAGATGATTACTTTTGTTAGCAAAATCAAAACCAGAAGTAAAGTTTGCTAGGATCTGACATGACAAACGCTTGAAGAACTTAAACTCTTTAATAGTTTTACCCCAAAAAGAAAGAAGCACCAACTTATTGTGAAGCTGCCCAAATGAAATAATGAAATGATTTTGCACAGTGGCCGGCTTCCAAGAGATGAACCTCACCACAAGATGCCAATCCAATGCCTGCATAAGCAAAAGCAGCATCACGGTAGAGCACAGACATGGGAATTCAGCACACTCCAACTTGCAATTATGAAGCAACAGAATTTATTGGGCATAGAAAATACTGTCACTAAACAGCTCAACGGTCCTCGGGAGTCCTTTCTGGCTTCCAAACATGCTGTTGCAGGCAGACAATTTCTTTTCTTCCAGGCTTTTATTAAAAACCAATTCGGGCAAATGCCGTCAGTCTAGTCAGCAAGAAAACCTGTAGAGCCACAGCTCCATAACTTCCCACGAGGTTCCTCCATGACATTTTAAGGTGTTAATAGCATGACAAAATGCTGCATTTCAACACTTTGTAACAAAAAAGGACCCTCTTAAGAGCAGAAACACACAGTCAGGCGAATCATGTGATATAGCTCTTGCTAGGCAGTTCCACCTCTGAGAACAGGTGGTGGTACCTCCATATTCCCTCTAATACATGGAAATAACAATCCTAGCATGTGTAAAAATTTCATGCCAAAGAGAAAGCATTCTGGTTTAGTTTATTTTTTTTTTCATGATATTATAATATTCTGGCTGCAGGAAAGATATGCATAGGAATATTTCAAATATATTTTCGTAGTGGCATTCTCAAGTTAAGGTGTCATGTTCTCAAACTTTTTGATAGCCTTAAGAGTTAAATATATATTAAGGATGGGGAATCAGAGGCTCTCCAAATATTTTTGAACTTCAGGTTCCAGCAACCCTCATTGGCTATTCTGGTTTGGAATTTTGGTACTATAGTTCAGCAATGTTTCAATTATGCTGCATTCAGCATTTTTTTTCTTTAATCTATATCAACATGGAGGTTAACTTAATGTGTACAATCATTTCCCAATTAGTATTGGGGGGTGGGGAGAGGAAGCTTTCCAAGAATTTACAGAGGGAAAAGTATTCTTGGAGGGAAATAGCAATATTAGGAAGAGACATATGAACATTCAAATTAGTTGTAAGCCACTTTATACTTTGGCCTCTACTGTTTATATCACTGGTATGTCTAATGTAATCAGAGTACCCCATGACTCTTAATATAAGCATTGGGGACAAGAGATGCTGCAGAAATACATCTTTATATTATTGAGAGATCTTGGGACCTGAAGTAAGCCCTATGTTTGTTTTCTAATTCATATCTATTTGAGATCCACAGCAGATCTCAGGTATGAGCAGGTTTTGTTGATTTGTGTCACAAAACCAAAATTTTTAGCTTCACTTCTTCGTGAGTTATCAACTTTTTGCCTTCCCTCATTTAATAGTCCCTCTTCACCCTCATGTTCTGTCCTCTTATACACATATACATCTATCAAAAACTGTTCTAAATCCCTCCATAGCTTACATTTACATGGGCAGGTTCCTTGCTTCAGACCATCTCATCCTTCTTCTGCATGAAAGTTGACCCTGCCATCTGATGATAATAGAACCTGGTTGTATTTTCTTTCTAAAGCAGGGAAGGTGAATGCTAGTTGCAATTATTTATCTGTATTACACTGAATGTGCATGGGGGTAGGGGGAAAGAAATGCATTCATGGACATGGCTTCCCATGTGCACGGAGAGCCTATGATCATATAAATAGTATATAACCACACAGACTATATGGATATAGTGCAGAATTCGTAAGCACTCCCCCATCATCCTCTTTGAGAACTCAGCATGTGCAAATTAATGTGTATCCAAGGTTGATTTATAATCTGGAGGTCTTCTCTTTGATTTTTTCTATACTCATACAAGAATTTGCACCTCACAGTAAGAAAATATTCATTTCTAATCCACTGGAAAAAAAAAAGCTCCGGGTACTTTTTGTATATGAGCATGTAAATCTGTGAAATATGGTTGCTATGGTCCATTGGAAGATGAGCTTGTATTGGAAATGGCAAAATAGTAATGTTGAATATACTGAGGCCAGTGGGGTGTGATTTTTTTTTTGCATACATATTTTTCCTCCCTTGACCTATGCCATTCTCCTGCATATATTGGTAGGAGAAGGTGGGGAGGAAAGAATGAAGCTCTGCGTTACATTGAAATGCGATGTCCTTTTCTGCCAGAGGCTGTTTCTGTTTTAAATGAGGAAAAGGCAGAATGCATGAAGAAGGAAAATTAAAGTATATTCATTTTGTAAATTAGATACAGTGTCAGGAAACTGGAAATAGCACAGTTTGAACACAGCACCAGGCAACATGACAGTTCACTGAACTATTGACCACCATTTATCGCAGGAAAGTGTTTGAGACATGGAGGAAGCCAAGAACATTTTTCAGTACTTAATCATGGATGGTATGTTTTAACTTCATTTATCATTTTCTCCCTTCCTTCCATTATAAATTATGTCAATTAAAGATGGGCTAAAAATTTCTCAATATTTTTATATATACACACTCACACCCTCTCTCTCTTACATTGGTGCTATGCACTCTCCTCTTAGTATATATGTGCCTCCCTTCAAACATTGGGAAGAATTTTTCTGAATTTCAGAAAGAGGAAACTGCTGCTTATCTTAAGAACGTAGGAATTGCTGCATTAGAGTCAAAAACTACAATATGGGGTAACTGCATCAACAACTTGCTTAGGGAAAGCTCAAAAAATACAATAGAAGTGCAGCAATATTTTCTTATTGGATTCCCATTGAATAGCATTTAAAAATATCAGTAGTGGTGTATACCTATGATGACCATTAGCATGAATCACTTTACATTCCACACAAAATCTATCTGGTAGTGTTCAAGTGTCTTTTGCTGCATCTAATGGGAATAAGTCAGATCTATGAAGAATTTCTTCATTTTCAAGAATCTTTTGATGTTGACTTTAAAATCCCTAAATTATTTATGGGTAGAATTAGCCTCAATAGTCCTATTATACATCTCACCTATATTTCAGCTATATGAACAAGCAGTTTAGAGAAACATAATTTTCTTGATGAAGGCACCAAGACAGTCTTAAATTTACAGTATTTCCTGCATCCTACAATCTTAAATGTGAGGATTTATGGAAGAAGAAGAAGGGAAATGAAGAATTAACAGATTGTGACACGTTAAGCTATATTTCCAAGAAAATAAACTGTTTTCTGGGTTCACACAATATATTGAGCCAGGAACTAACAAGATGAGTCATAGAAAGGTAAGCAACTTCAAAATAATCTTAGTGTGTTGTGCAGATACAGCTGGTAGACCTTTAACTTGGCTAAATGTATTACCTGTAAACTAGTTTACCTTCTTCCACTACTAGTATAGCCAATTCTGTTACTTTTGAGAGTTCAACAAAGGGTCATTAACCTGGATTTTATAAGATAGTCAATCCTGGGCAGAAAATCATTGGGCAGTCTTTTTGTATTAGAGTGCATAGTAGCTTTGTATTTTGTAGCATTATAAAATACTGTTGTCATAGTTAAAGGGATTATAATGGAGTTTAATAAAGCTGGAAAGCCAGGTAGAACCATCCTAATATTGCATTGAAGGTTACAAAGCCTCAGATCATTTCCTGGAGCTAATACTCATATCCACATTGTTTGACTTTAGAGATGAAATGTAGGCAAAAGAAATAGAGGTCAAAGAGCCCATCATTTTGGTAGTTATTGCTCTTTTTGTAGCAATAATCAGGATGTCTTGGACTATGTATTGCTTTCATGCTATTTCAATTCTCAGCATCTGCCTGCTACAATAGTTCTAAAATAATCGGACTGGGATTGAGAAGGTTTGGATTCAAATTCTTGTTTTATAATGAAGCACTTTGAGTAACTTGTGGCATATAACTATCTTGCCCTAATCTAATTCATTGAGGTGTTGCAAAATAAAAGCAAAATACTCTAATATTCAACATTCTAAGAAGCAATCTTTTAAACTTCAATAAATCAGATGTGTATTTTATGGCAGACAAGCTGGTGACTTTTGCGCTAAGCTTAGTGAAGGAAGCAGCAGCTAACTGGGCAATTAAGAGAAACAATCCAATGCTAGACTTCATGTGAAAACTCAAAGTACACTTTGGATACACATAATCACAACTAGTTGAGAGATCTGGAAGGTCAAGCAGAGACAGAGGACAGTAAAGTCAAATTCAATCTTTAAATTACCTGCTGACAATGTAGGGTGGAATACCTTGATCCTGATTGACCAGTTCAGAAAATAGGTAACTAAGGTCCTAAGAGATGAGAATGAGGCAAGGTATGCCAAATACCTTGGAAGAGTTCTATCAGCTTTGTGTAATGTGTAATGATGGACACCTGACTGACAGATGGAAGGAAAAGTAAAGGGAAAAAAACACATTCTACATTCACAAAGAGCACCCCAACTCCCATTCTAGTAAGCAGGGAGAAAAGATATGAGGTGGAAGTGGTATCAGACCCCAGACATAGAAGTAAATGAGTCAAGTTCTTATACATTGGAAAAGTTACCCAGAGTCAGAAAGGTCACAGAAGGTAGCAACATATATGCATGCACCACAATTAGTATGTTGCTTTCATGACCAATACTCCAACAAACCCTATCCCTATCCCCACAAAATTCCCATAAAATTGGGGTGGGAGAGCCTTGGGAATTACAAGAGACCACATGGGGAAATATTAATCAGCTCTTCATCAGGCATACAGGACATGTGGGGAGGAAGGCAGCAGATTCCCAAGGGAGAGACAGCTGTCACCTTAACTGGAATAAATGATTTATGCCATGGGATGCTTTGTGTGATCTTGGGGAGTTATCCAGAGAAGAGGGGAGCAACACAACTACCTTTCATTTTCACAGCCTCCAACCTATTTTCCCCATGGAACTTGTGAGGGGGCAATGATTCTGAAGGGGAGAATGTTGTACTGGTCTGTGGGAATGACCTTGAGATATGGGGGAAGAGATGGGCAGAGAAAGAAACTAAGAAAGGGTTTCCTCTAATTTATCAGGCTGTAAAAAGAGACAGCGGGAGATTCTTCCTTATGGACTTGCACGGCTCTGTTGATGTAGCCTTACAATAAAGTAAAATCAGCTTTTCTGGTCTGTTTTCTGCCTGGTCTATTTGGAAAGGATGACACCTCAAAGGATCTGCCCAGCCAGAGTCCAACTCCAACAGAAGTTAAGCAATTTTATCATACATAAATTAAATCTGAAATATGTTTTATCTTGGTCGAATCCATGTTTTTAATCTTAGCTCCTCGGATTTTGTGGTCTGGTCAACTGACCCTAATGCTGGAAACACTACAAATCCTTATTTTAGGTTCATGTCAAGACATCCATGAAATGTCCCTTGCAAACTGGATCAAATGGATGAAAGTTCTCTCTCTTTATGTCCCCATCCATCCAAAGAGCTGTGCACATTTACACTCTCATACATACAGTATGTGTGTGCATGTATATATGCACACACAAAGAGATTGGGAAAGCAATTTATAATAAGTTGCAGGCAGCAATTTATTCTAGTCTCTCTTCATGGATGAGGGAGGTGGAGTTTGGAGCAGCTTGTTAAATAGAAGAGCTTGGCCCCTAGCCTTCCACGGCTGTTTAATGATCCACTTCTCATGTGCCACCTCTCTAATCTGCAGAGAGTGAGAGAGGTACAAATTGTATCTATAATGTTATATTACTTAGCACAGTAACGTATTATAAATCAGGGAACTGCAATCCAGCCTTGTAATTGGCGAGACATGTTCGGCACAGAGTCCCTTAATTCAATACTGAGTGGCTGCTCTTATGTAGAACTGCCTGCCTGATACGGCCACCTAAGAGATAGGAATAGACTTAAAACTTAACAAAACCACACACAAAGAGAAATAAAAGGGAAGAGTGAAGCTGAACAATATAAGCCTCTTGGCCTCAACTCTATTCATAATAAGTCGCTACCTGCTTAGTATTTCTTCTTTTCTCCTGCAGCAGCTCTTAATTCCTACCTTGCATGTACACAATGCATCAGACAGTTCAAACCCCTGCATTGTGTGCATGAAGGATGTATATAAATGCAGATCTTCACTGTTTGCTAGGGAAAGTAGGAACCTCCCCTTACTCTGATGAGATTAGTGTGTGTGTGCTTTTACTGGACCAAGAAGTAGGTATTTTTCTATACGATGTACTTTTCAAAAATGATTTGGAAGAAGTACTTCAAATCTTATTTGAGCATGCCATTCTTCTGTTGTTTATTAAAGGACCCCCCCCCCCCTTTTTTTTAGATCCTGTGAAACCTGGAAAAAAAAACCTTTTCCTGTTTTAAATTTAAGATTGTTTTTTTAAAAATGTATCTTTTTTCAAGCATGCACAGAACCCTGGAAAATGTTGGGGTTCTCTCAGAGCTTCATTCGCATTCAGATGAGTCTTGAAACATTTCTTCTGAAATAGTTTCAAAGCCCTACTTTTTCTTCTTCTAGTATTTAATATAAGAAGTCAGCAATGGGCGCCCCAAAGTTAAATCTGTAGTCTTCTAGTAAGCAGCCTGGTTCACCCAGTTCCAAACCCAGGAATAAAAACAGGCTTGGGGGTGGGGGGTGGGGGTGGGGGTGGGGGTGGGGAATTAACAGTGATACCTGGATTTGGGATGAAAAATGCTATTTGGAGCCAACATATCAATCATTCATTGTCCAACTACCCAATATTCAAATATTTCTCAAAGTGATAACCATGCTTGCTTGGGCTAAATGCCAATGCCTTTCATGTGGCCATGAAATAAGCCACTCCAAAATACAACTGCATGGAGGAATCTGAGTAAAACTGTATGCCAGTGAAAACATGTTCCTTGGCCACATTAGAATTTGGTCCCATTAACATACATACCAAACAACAACAACAAAAATTGGATGAGGGTGAAGCAGGGAAATGCTCTTATAAAGTACTTAAGAGGCAACAGAGAAAAATAGAGGATCTTTTCCAGAAACAGTATTAAAATATTGTTGATAAAATATAATCATTAAGTTCAGAATCTAAAATTATTTCTGCATCACTAAGGACCATTGTTATTATCTATCCTTCCATATAAATTCTTTCTAAAGGCAATAAATGTTCCAGTTTGAAAAGGGAAGAGAATAGAGAGGACAAAAGATGCAATATGGGATTATTACAACTATTTTCTGATGGTTACTTACAGGGGCGGGTTTCAAAACCTGTGGCTACTGGTTTGCTCATGGGTGCTTGCATGCTAACATGTGCGCATGATGCTTCTGCACATGTGCAGAAGTTTCCGGGCAGGTGAGTGGAGCTTCCTGCCGCTACCAGTTTGTCCAATCTGGGGTGAACCGGTAGCAACCCACCACTGGTTACTTATGATCACAATTGAGCCCAGAATTTATGTTGCTAAGTGAGAATTTTGTTAAATGAGTTTTGTCCCATTTTACAACTTTTCTTGCTACATTTGTTAAGTGAATCACCGCAGTTGTTAAATTAGTAACATAGTTGTTAAGTGAATCTGGATTCCCCATTGACTTTGCTTATCAGAAGGTTGCAAAAGATGATCATATAAACCTTAGGTCACAGCAACCATCATAAATATGATTAAATTAAAAAGAGCCTTGGTGGCGCAGCAGATTAAAGTGCTGTTAAGTAACACCAGCTGCCTGCAATTACTGCAGGTTCGAATCTCACCAGGCTCAAGGTTGACTCAGCCTTCCGTCCTTTCGAGGTAGGTAAAATGAGGACCCGGATTGTGGGGGCAATAAGCTGACTTTGCATGAAAAAGAACACCACTTGGGGGGGGGGGTGCCTTAGAAAGCCCTGCTAAGCAGGTATATACAAAAGTATACAAAAGTATGAAGGCTATTGCTTAACACATTGTAAACTGCCCTGAGTCTGCCCGGAGAAGGGCGGCTTATAAATCAAATCAAATCAATCAATCAATATGAAGTATCTGAATGTAAATCACATGATCATGGGGATGGTGTGACGATCATATGTGTGAAAAATTGTCATAAGTCACTTTTTTCAGTGCCGTTGTAACTTCAAATGGTCTCTAAATGAACTGTTGTAAGTCGAGGACTACCTGTATATGATATATACTTCATGGTTGCTGATTGACAACGCAACAAGATTTAGTAATAATGTGGGAAGCCTCTTTTTTGTTATAGTTGGTGTCTTGGATAACAGGTACTTATTGTACCAATGGTAATTACCCACCCACGACTATGGAGTTGTTTTCTGCTGCTCAAGATGGCAGAATTAAAACCAGTGGGTAGAAACAGGGATGAGTAGATTCATGTCAAATAATAGAGGAATTTCCTGATATTAATAGCTGTCAGTGAGTGGAATAGGCTATTTCATGATATTCCCTTTCATCTCAAAGTCTTCAAAGAGAGTTTGGATAGTCATTTGTCTCAAATGCTTTAATAGATCTTTCACCAAGCAGGGGGTTGGACTAGATATTCTCTGAGATCCCTTCCAAATCTATGCATCTTTTAAAATACTCTTAATTATTAATTAAAATTAATTATTAAAAATTAAAGTTAAAAATAATTAAAATATAAAATACATAATTGCTTCATTATTTTGTTATTGTATTTCATTTTATGTAAACCATCCACATTCTTGAGAATGCTGTAGGTGATCTGTTTTAGTAAACACATAAATAGAAAATAGAGGGAAGAAAAAGGTTATAAATACCATTTTATGCTGATGATACTCAGCTGTATGTCTCGGCCCATGGTGAGTTAAGTGATGCTGTGTCCTCCCTCTCGCAGTCCCTGGAGGCTGTTAGGGGCTGGATGGGGAGCAATGGGTTGAAACTAAACCCTGGTAAGACAGAGTGGCTCTGGGTTTGGGGTTCATTGGCTCAGGGAGAATTGCCACCTTTGGTCTTGGATGGGGTGGCACTACCCCAAACAGACCCTGTGCGTAATCTGGGGGTTCTCCTGGACTCACAACTCCTGCTCCTGTGGTTGTGGCCAGGAGGGCCTTTGCGTAACTGCAGGTTACTTCCAGTTACTCCCTTTCCTGGACCAACAATCCCTACTCACAGTCACTCATGCCCTAGTCACTTCCCAACTTGACTATTGCAACACACTCTACATGGGGTTGCCCTTGAAGAGTATTTGGAAGCTCCAGTTGGTGCAAAATGCAGCAGCCCGCATGGTTTTGTGCAGATCTCAGTGTGCACATGTATCACCTCTCCTGGGGGAGCTGCATTGGCTGCCAATTTTCTTCCGGGCGTAATTCAAGGTGCTGGTTGTCACCTACAAAGCCCTTCATGGCTTGGGACCAGATTATCTGAGGGACTGTCTCTTGCCAGTTACAACTACCCGACCCATCAGAGCTGGGAGGTAGGAAATGCTGCGGGTCCCATCCCCGAGGGAGATACACCTGGTAGGACCCAGAACAAGGGCCTTCTCTGTGGTGGCTCCCTCTCTCTGGAACATCATTCCCCCAGAGGTTAGAACAGACCCCACTCTAATACTCTTCTGGAAGGCGCTGAAGATCTGGTTCTGCCAGTAGGCCTGGGAAACCCAGAGCGGGATGGAGCTCATTAAATGGCTCGTGTGATCTGCTGTCATTGGGATGGGGGGTGGGAGGTGGGAAGTGATTTTATTATGATTTTATTACTATATTAATTTATTTGGTTTTTAATTTAGTTTTATTTTTTAAATATGGTTTTTATATTCTGTAAACCACCTTGAGTCGCCATGAGTGAATAGGCGGCAATATAAATGTAATAAATAAATAAATAAAAATAAAAGAGAATAAGAGAACTTTTATCTTTGCTCATCCACTTCATCTCCGTGGGCAATTTTAAATAGGAAGAATTACATCTATTTTACAAGAGTATAGAATAAGGGGAGAGAAAAGAAGTATGTATTCTGTTCTGTTAAATTTTTAGTTGCTAATGCTTCTTTTAAACGTGCATGAAAAGCTACCATAATTACTAAGTCAATAAATACAGATTTCCACACAATTTCCCCCAACTGACACGTTCTTAAGATGCTTGCATTCTACACTAGTGTTTCTCAACCTCAGCTACATGCTGGCAGGGGGATTCTAGGAATTGAAATCCACACATCTTAAAATATATACAAAGATTGTATTACATTATTTTTAGCAATGGGACAATACCTCCAAAGCTTGCTTTGCTTGGAGAAGGATTCCCATCAGGCTCCTTTTTGAAGCTTCTGGGCTCTAAAGTCCTAGCTGGCAATTGATGCCAAGGATTGATGAAAGAATCCTTCTGGCCTAAAGCACTTTATCAAGCCCTAGAGCAGTCACCTTGTCCAGATCTAGAAAATATTCAGTTTTGGAAGCAACTAATCTTTATTTTTATAGGTAGTCCCAAACACTTATTCAGCAACTCTTTGAGGTTACAATGGCATTGAACAAGCAGACTCAACAACCAGTTCTAAAAGTTATAGCTATTGCAGTGTCTTTGCAGTGATATGGTCACAATTTAGGCATTTGGCAACTGGTATGCATTTACAAGGGTCTCAGAATCCTGTGGTCACACCATCACCATTTGCAACCTTCATGGCCAGCTTATGACAAACAAAGTCAATGGGGAAGCTGGCAGGGAGTCATGTGACATTATACTTAATGACCCAGAGTGATTCCCTGAACAACCACAGCCAGAATTGACAAAGTGCTATTGTAAGTCATGTGCAGTCATATGACTGATCGCTTTACAACCTCATTGCTTAGCGTTGGCGCTACCAGTCCCAATTGCAGTCAATAACTGAGGACTATCTGTACTCTTTGGCAATTGGAAATTACATCCAATATGGGTTACATTGTATGACGTCTTTCAACTGAGAGTCAGAGATGTTGGGGACCTCTGTGCAGCCTTACTGTCTGTCTGAGGGTGCATGTAAAGCTATTTCTTTTGAAAAGAAACCAGCAGTCAATTTTTCTGGTATCCTTGGCTAAGCTGTTCTGCTGGATTTGTGTCCCAGTTCCCTGTCTTTGCATCTCAGGAATTGTGTGTAATGAGCAACTGTGAATGCAGTGAGTTTTCAACTCACTCCAGCAGCAGTCAAGTGTCCACTTGCAGTGTCTGCCCCCTTCTTTCCAAGGGAAGCAGCAAGAAAAGCTGAGGAAAGTCTGTGTAATAGGGCGAAATTCCACGTCTCCTTTAAGTCGCCTGCATGCTCTCGTAAATCAACCCTGACACGACGTTCCTCCCTCCACCTCTTTATACATACCCGCATTCACCTTTTGATAAACTGGGCCCTAGTGAGCTGCAAGAGTAGTGCCTTGCCTACCTTCTCTGGTTTTATGGCAATATTTTGAAGGTAATATAAAGCAGATTCATTTGCTGGAATGTATCTTTTTCTCCCCACCCCCACCCCCTTCTTTCTTCCTATGGATGTCTGCATGAAAATAAGATTTAATGATTGTGAAGATTAAGCAGAATGGACAGAAATATTTTTCATACTGGGGTGAAAAAGCTATGTGGAATTCCCTCCCCCTGACCTTCCAAGACCTCTCCCGGTCTTGCTATTTTAACCTGGTGCATAGTACACAATGGCCATAAATCTTCAGGGTGAAAGATGTCTCTGATCCCACCCACCCCCATCCCCCACCCCGGCCTGCAGGGACAACATCTCATGTTTGGAGAAATCCAGGTTGTTTCCCACTGTCTTATCATTGAGATGACTGCAGAGTGCTCTTTGGCTCCTTGTAAATCTTGAAACAGATCATCAGGCTGGGCTGCCTGAATGCTAATTTGAGGCCTTCTTCCAATACACCCTGACCTTATATTTAATAATCATCATAAAAAGTCCATATACAGGCATGGCTGGTGCATGAGAAGGGTCAGAGGGTGGGGTGGAATATCCAAATGGAGAAGAATTCACCTGGTTCAGAGGCAAAGTGGAGGAAGCAGGGGAGACCTGCCATTTTTCACAAGCATTTGAAGAATAAATAGTAATAGCACTTAGACTTATATACTGCTTTACAGTGCTTTATAGCCTTTAAGTGGCTTACAGAGTCAGCATATTGCCCCCAACAATCTGGGTTTTTACACATTTTGCCCACCTCAGAAGGTTGGAAGGCTGAATCAACCTTGAGCCGGTGAGAATCGAACTGCCGAACTGCTGGCAATCGGCAGCCAGCAGAATTAGCCTGCAATACTGTATTCTAACCACAGCACCACCACGGCTCTTGCTATCACCCAAGAATAAATATAGCTGTCATAAGGGAAAGGTTTGAAGTCAAAGTGCCTGCCATATTTGATATTGATTTATGAGAAATTAGAAGAATTAGGGATGGCTTATGCACGTTCACTTGTGAGAAAAAGTTAAGCAGGGTTAAGATTGAGATCAAATACTTAGCTGAGTGATATGCAATAAAGCTCATTACTTTAAACTGCAAGGGTCAGCACTCACAGCCAAATGCTACTTTCCACTGTGTAAAACCTAGACTTGGGAAACTAGTGTATCAATAAGATATATTGTACTCTATAACACTCTTTTGGGAATGGTGTCTTTTTTTTTGATGGAGTATAACTCCCCTAGAGGATTATACTTTCACATGGTTCTCAATAGCTTCAATGATCTTTACGAGTGAGATATCCTGGGAGAATAGACATGGGCAAGTGAGATCTAAGGGTATGAGGCAGGGGTGAAATCCACTTACCTTCGCTACCAGTTCACAAATGTGAGCGTGCATGCCTCCTCCACACATGTGCAGAGCCTGGGATCAGGCCGCTAGCGGGGCCTTAGACCGAGTCGTGCCTTTGCGGCCTCTGACCCGGTGCCGATCCCTCATGGCCCCTTGGTTTACTGAGGAGCTGAGGGAGATGAAGCGCCGGAAAAGACGCCTAGAGAGTGGTTGGAGGGCCAGTCTTGCCGAATCTGATCGAACACTGGTAAGGCTACATATTAAAGCCTACCTAGTGGCGATAAAAGCGGCAAAGTCTAATCACTTTTCCGCTCTTATTGCGTCATCAGAGAATCGTCCGGCGGCCCTGTTCAGGGTGACCCGCTCCCTGCTTCAATTGGGAGCGAGGGAGGACCCCCTGGAGGGCAGGGCTGAGGATTTCGGACGATATCTGTATGACAAAATCGCTCAGATCCGACAGGACTTGGACTCTGACTGGGTAGATCCGGGCGGGATGACGAGGAATAGTCTTGAGAGTGTTATCTGGGAGGAGTTTGACCTTGTGACTCTGGATGACGTGGACAGGATTTTGGGGAGACTTAATGCGACCACATGTTTATTGGACCCGTGTCCCTCCTGGTTAGTACTGGCTTCCCGGGAGGTTACACGAGGCTGGCTCCAGGGAATTATTAACGCTTCGTTGAGTGAGGGATACTTCCCCGCCGCCTTGAAGGAGGCGGTGGTGAGGCCTCTCCTCAAGAAGCCCTCCCTGGACCCGGCAATATTGGCTAACTATCGTCCTGTCTCCAACCTTCGCTTTGTGGCGAAGGTTGTCGAGAGTGTGGTTGCACGACAGTTCCCACAATTCCTGGAGGAAACGTCCTATCTGGATCCATTCCAGTCGGGTTTCAGGCCTGGTCACAGCACGGAAACGGCATTGGTCGCGTTGGTTGATGATCTCTGGAGGGCCCGGGACAGAGGTTGTTCCTCTGTTCTGGTCCTATTAGATCTCTCAGCGGCTTTTGATACCATCGACCATGGTATCATGCTGCACCGGTTGGAAGAGTTGGGGATGGGGGGCACCGTTTTACGATGGTTCTCCTCCTTTCTCTCCGACCGGTCGCAGTTTGTGTTGACAGGGGGGCAGAGGTCGACCTCGAGGCCTCTAATTTGTGGAGTGCCACAAGGGTCGGTCCTCTCGCCCCTTCTGTTCAACATTTATGTGAAGCCGCTGGGTGAGATCATCCGTGGTTTTGGGGTGAGATATCATCAGTACGCTGACGACACCCAGCTGTACATCTCCACCCCAGACCACCCCAACGATGCCCTTGAAGTGATGTCCCAGTGCCTGGAAGCTGTACGGATCTGGATGGGGAGGAACAAGCTCAAGCTCAACCCCTCCAAGACTGAGTGGCTGTGGTTCCCGGTTTCCCGATATAGCCAGCTGACGCCATCGCTGACTATCGGGGGCGAGTCTTTGGCCCCCGTGGAGAGGGCGCGCAATCTGGGAGTCCTCCTGGATACGCAGCTGTCCTTAGAGGAACATCTGACAGCTGTGGCCAGGGGGACCTTTTATCAGGTACGCCTGATTCGCCAGTTGCGCCCCTTTCTTGATCGGGATTCCGTGTGCACGGTCACTCACGCCCTCGTCACCTCTCGCCTGGACTACTGTAATGCTCTCTACATGGGGCTCCCCCTGAAGAGCACCCGGAGGCTCCAACTGGTCCAGAATGCGGCCGCGCGGGTAATCACGGGGGCTACATGGCGCTCCCACATAACACCGCTCCTGCGCGAGCTGCACTGGCTCCCAGTGGTCTTCCGGGTGCGCTTCAAGGTGTTGGTTACCACCTTTAAAGCGCTCCATGGCATAGGGCCCAGTTATCTACGAGACCGCCTTCTGCCACCGACAACCTCCCATCGACCCGTGCGCTCCCACAGAGAGGGTCTCCTCGGGGTGCCATCAGCCAAGCAATGTAGGCTGGTGACCCCCAGGGGGAGGGCCTTCTCTGTGGGAGCTCCTACCCTCTGGAATCAGCTTCCCCCTGAGATAAGAAAAATCCATGACCTCTGTGCCTTCCGCCGGGCCCTTAAAACATTTTTCTTCCAACAAGCCGGGCTGGCCTAAGCGAAGCCTTTTAAATGATTTTAAAGTGGGGTGTTTTTAAATTCTGGGCCAAATTTAGATATTCTTTTTAATTGGTTTTTAATTGTTTATATTATGTGTTTTTACTTGGCTGTACACCGCCCTGAGTCCCCAGGGAGAAGGGCGGTATAGAAATCTAAAAATAAATAAATAAATAAATAAAAATGTGCAAAGGGTCAAAAACGGGTAGGTGACATCCAGGAGGGTTGGGGGCAGAGCCTTCCGGCCCGGCGCTACCAGTTTGGCCGAAACGGATAGAACTGGCTGAATTTTACCACTGGTACGAGGCTAGGTGAAGAAAGATCAAAATAAAACCCAGTAAAAGGTAAAAGAAAACCTCTGTCATATTGTTGCCAAGAAAAATTGACCTAACGTGGTTGAAATATTTAGACAAATTTAGACTGCAGAGCCATCCTTCTAGGTACTGGGAAAAATGCCACATTTTCATGAGTAGTTCTGCAGGTAATGGGATTACCATTCAAAGCCACAAGGAAATCTGGTCACCGATGGTGCCAGTATTGAAATATATGGCGTGGTGTTTTTTTTTTTTAGAAAGACACATATGAATACAGGATATATGAACTGATGAAAACTTTGCAAAAAGGAAATGAATAGTAATAAATTGAATGTTTTAAAAATAAGTTAACTTTGGTGGTCCAGAATAGGTTAAATGATTACATGATATTCAGAGCAGTGAAGGAATATAGTAGAAGTGATATTCAAAAAGGTATTGCTAAATAGATATCACCCTGCTAAATAGATATAGCTCAACTATAACCCAATAAATGAAAAGTTCAAATTCTATTTGAATTAGTGGATGCCTAGTAAGCATTAATTGTACGGAACTATATGCATCTACTGCAATTACAAGAGTGAAAGGCATTGAGGAATTCTATGGTAAACTGCAATTATGTATCTGGACAAAAGTAAGAGCTTTTATTTCTACTATGATGAAATAAAGACCGTGAAATGTAATTACTTGTTGCATCTGTAGAATGGCAGCCAGCTACACTGTTCAAAGTGTCCTTTGGGAAAGTTGGCCCACAAGATCCAATAAGTTGTTATAGCCTGGCTGATCACTTCACGGATAAAATCATTCACATTTGCTCCAAGCTGAAGCTGGATGAACAGAATCTATCAGGATGACAGAAACATTGTCTTTTGAATCTGTGGTTCCTGAGGAAGTAAAAACGTCTGTGATCTTAGCTCCGCTACTTGTGGATTATATTTTTGCCCCTCTCGGCTAATAAAAGTGGTCAGAAATGGGAATGAAAATTGGATAAGACATTCGTAGTCTTTTGACTGGAGGCTTATAGAAGCTATAATAAAATAAATAAAATGGAATGGAACAGAATGGAACAGACAAGGCTAGACTAGAGAAGAATAGAAAATTCAGGAATTTTTGCAATAGGTAAATGCAGGAGATAGATTAGCAAAGTTTTACAAAAAGAAGACTTTGTTTATGCCTGTAGTTGCTTCAAGCAACCTAAATGCAGATTCTAGATATCACCATGCACATCATGGCAATCAAATCAAATGCAAAATAGAAAACAAAATATGGAGAATTCTATGTGGACAGATTGTGAAGTTTGTTGTGAAACATATACAGATTATTACTTTTACTTCCATTCAATTGTGCTTGATTATTGGAGACTGCTTGGCCAAGTCCCTGCAGCTTTCTTGGCAAGGTGGGTTTTCATAGTGGTTTCCCATAGTGGTTTCCTTCCTAGGGCTTAGAAAAAATGATTGGCCAAAGTTGAAAATACTATACTGAATCCCATTATAAAAGATGTTGTAGAATGATAGAAACATTTGTAGAGAAGAATATAGGTAGTCTTTGACCTATAACCAGGAGTGAAATGTTACTGGTTCAGACCAGTTCTGCCAAACTGGTAGTAAAAAAAGTGCTACCGGTTTGGGCGAACTGGTATTTCTGATGATCAGCTGGGCAACGATCAGCTGTGATGTCTGATTCATATTAGCTAGAATTGTCAGATTTCCTGCTTTCTAGCTAATCTAAATCATGTGGCACAGCAAATTCCCCCCTTGCTGTTCTACTTACCTTTGCAGACTCAGAAGGCTTCAAAATGTTCCTTTTTTAGCGCTGCACATGCAAAGCACGCGCTTGGTAGCAGACTCACAGAACCGGTAGCAGACTTCAGAGGATTTTACCGCTGCCTATAACCATAATGGAGACTTGCTTTACAATTCCCACCCCCTATGCTTTCTTATGTGGTCTTTTAATAGGTTGTTAAATAGAGTATAGGGTGCCTTAGGCTTGAGGAAGACTATGGGAGATCTAGTGCAGGCCCAGGCCTACCTGCCCCAGAACTCCCAAGATCATCCACCAGCAGCCTGCAGAGCTGGCAGCAAAGTCAGACAGTAAGGAGGCTGGGGAGGACCATGGGCCAGTCCTGGAGTCTGGGGAAGGCATGGACGAGGGCTCTGCATCAGAGGCAGAGAAAGGGCCATCTGGGAGGTATGTGCTGCCTCCGGAGCCTCCAGAGTTGGACCTCAGCGAGGCAGAGAAAGAGGGGGAGCCTGTTCCCAGTGCGCACATGCGCAGAGCTGCCAGAAGGCAAGAACGGCTAAAACAAAAGGGACGATTCAGGCGTAGGGCTGGAAGATGATTGGCCCCTCCCATAAGGCTTAAAAGAGGAGCAAAGGCACGTTTGTTCATTTGGTTTGTTCATTTGGTTCAGCTTAAAGCCTGAAGCTCTGTTTGATTCTGGATTCCATGTGGCTTTGCCAATTAGGTCTTTGGCAGCGTGTCAAGGGAAATAAAGGTGGGTGATTATCCCAAAGAATTTCTCCTGAAGGACTCTTTATAACTAATTGGGACACACCTGTGAATGAACAGAATTCACAGCTGTTGCAATAAAAGAGGTTTTGGGGACTACTCGTGTGTTTTAATGACTCAGGAAGCCTAGGTCAGAACACAAGGCTTCTCCTAACCCTTGAGATAACCTGTGGTCCACTTCTCACCCCTTGAAGTCCCCACAGCCCTTGCATATGATTTCCCCTCCTTCTTGGTCCCCACAGTATTTGGGCTGCTTCCCAACACCCATCTTGCACTTACCTTTTGAAGATCTCCAGAGTTCTGGACCTCATATGGAAGGAGGGCAGGCCACTATGTCCCTCAGCATTCCTGGGCCATGAGGCCATATCACAAAAGTGACCACAATTTCAGTTCATTTCAGTGAACAGCAACTCTGAAATGATGGCTGCTTGTACAAAGCAGTGGTGCAGCCCAGGGATGAAGCGATCTGCTCTGCTTCCTGGTCTCGGCTGTCATGTGGCTTTCAAACAGAGTTTTAAGTATCTTTGGGAGGTTTGTCATAACTTTGATAAATTGCTAAGCAACTGTTTGTAAGTTGAGGACTACCTATATATTCAAAAACTAGCTCCAAAGAGACATGACAGCCAGCGATCTAATAGAAAACTCCTATGTATAGATAAAATCCCTATTGCAATGCTTAAAACTCAAAGAGAAGAGGTAGTTAAAGTGCTAACAGCCCTTTGTCAACAAATATGAAACTGTCAACAAATATGTAACTGTGAACAAATATGGAACAAATATGGAACTGTGACCTAGAGAGAGTGAGAGACTGAGAGACTGAAGAAGGGAGATGCAAGAAAATGCACAAATTATCAGATTACGGTATTTCTCTAATTGATCATGTAAGCTAAATTCAAGTTAGAATCTTATCTATAAGTTATATATGGAAAAATGCCAAATCAATGAATGAATCTAATGAGGTTTACTATTGCTTTATTTACTACAGCAGTTGTGTCAACCATGTCAGAATGTGGAATATGTTTAGGTTAATATGTCTAGAATAGAATAGAGTAGAGTAGAGTAGAGTAGAGTAGAGTAGAGTAGAGTAGAATAGAATAGAATAGAATAGAATAGAATAGAATAGAATAGAATA
>WNWU01000018.1:20045118-20122914 GCA_012654045.1 Ptyas mucosa | reverse complement strand
TAGAATAGAATAGAATAGAATAGAATAGAATAGAATAGAATAGAATAGAATAGAATAGAATAGAATAGAATAGAATAGAATAGAATAACAGAGTTGGAAGGGACCTTGGAGGTCTTCTAATCCAACCCCCTGCTTAGGCAGGAAATCCTATACCATTTCAGCAAAAGGTAATCCAATCTGATACCTGATTATTCTTCTGATGAACCTTTACAATGAACAAGAAGCTGCTGTTAGAATTCATTTTGAGAAAGAGGATGGTTCAGAAGAAGAAAGAGAGATAACTAATAATGCATATTTTTCTCATATTTATTTAGCTGGGTTGGATAGCACCTAAATTTAATAAACTATTATTATTTTTATCACTGTTATTATTTAACAAATACATTACAAGAACAGCAGGATTGGAAGAGGGGTAAAGGTGGGGATGTAGATGAGTTGCATGTTTTACTTTTATCCTGTGAATTGAATGATAAGGATGACTTAAATCTGCAAAATGTCACTGTTGCCCTTAGCACTTTCTTCTCTTTGAGAGCAGAGTTGCAAAAGGGCCTTAATGGCCCAAAGTCTATAACTCCTGATTTTCCACTCATTCTTAATGATTGCTAAAAGGAATAAATACGTGCAAGAAAAATGTGAGCCAATTTGCTTCTAGACTCAATTCAACTGCTTGTTTATTACCTTTAAAACTTTGCATGTATTAGGAAATATTTGTTCCCATATGTGCTGTTTGCCCTCTCAGATGATGGGAGAAGATTCAAGAATCGACTTTTGCCTCTTTTACAGAACGTGAATCAGGACTCACTTTTCCATGTTATGCCTTGTATGCTCTAGATGTCTTTGCAAAAATAAAATATAAAATAAAATAACATACCATAATTTCTCCTTACTTACTGATTACTTTCCAATCCAAGTCCAAGCTGTTATATTCTCAAAGTCCATCCCCCTTGCAACAAATTGATTATTAATTGGTGCTTTAGAATTCAACTACCTTCTTATTTACTTCTGTTTTTACACAAATTTCATGTTTTGGTATTGACTTTTGATTCACATACATTTTTCTTTTGCTTGGATGTTATTGCTCTCACTACCCTCAGTGTGGATGTCCATAAAAAAAACCCTCTCAGTTCTTGTTTAAGATTTGACACTATTTAACAAGATAGGATAAAATAGCATGCAAAGTCTCAGTTTCAGATTCCAACTCCATAACTGGTATCATTGGCTGAGAATTCTTGGCATTCAAGTTCAATACATCTAGAAGGCATTACATTAAAAAGGCAACACCCAGCAAAAAGAAAAATGACCGCACCTATTAAAAATCCATGCACAAGAGATACTGTAGATTCTAAACATAGGAAAATAAATAAAAATATCTTTCAGTAGGTTGGAAGGACATAATAGAAACTCCCTGCAGAGCATAGGCTTCTGGTAGGTTTTGATGAAAGAGATTCACCGTCTTATATACTTCATCCAATATCAGATGATGGAAGGGTTTGGAAGATGGATATGATAATCTGTTTGATAGAGAGTGGTCATCTGTCTATTCTACCTACCTGTGCCATTTAGGACTTTGGAAATGAGCAGCAACAAATTTTAATTATTTCAACTTCTCATTTTTGTTTAATTAAATTCTGGAAGGTGATAGCTCAAAACTTCTGCCCCACATACTGCATCTATTTTACTCCAAATCTTTGGCTTTGCACAGTGTTCTTAAAAACCAGTAATTTATATACTGCCAAAACTCTCATTGTGTTTATCTGTTTGTCTGTTTGTACCTCATCTCAAATGGTATATTATACTGCAACAATTATTGAATCCAGGTACATAAAATCTGCAAATTTAGAGAGTGCATAAAAAAAATCCATGAGCCATTACCCCTATGGAACTGAAATTTCCCTGGTGTTTAGACTGGTTTTATTCACAAAGTTGTGACTATTACAGCATCCCTGCAGTCATTTGATTCTGATTTCTAGCACTCCTTGCCAGCTTCCCACAAGGAATTGATTCAAAAAGTGCTAGGTAAAAACAACCAGACTCACACTTGAAAAGTTCAATTAGCTGTTTTATTGCTCAAACCTATACATAGGAATCTTCTCAGAGTGACAGTTTGCCCTGGGTGAGATTAGACAAAGTTCAAAAGGAGGGAGAAGGGGTTGGGCTTCTCTCTGTTGTACCCACATAGAGATCCCAGACTAGTTCCCCATTTGACTCTTCCCCCTAGCTCAGCCAGTCTTTCCCCTACAAAAAGAGCTGCTTGTGAGCACCAGTGAGCAAGTTTCTATTCTTGTTCCTCTATGGATACATACAGCCCAGGAATATCTTTGTTTTAAATGTGATAATGATAAATATGTAGCTTCAGGTTTAGCCAATATGTATCTGAAAAACGTACAGAAAAGAAAACAATAAATAGTAAGAAATCTGAACCTCCTTTCCAAGGTGGAAAGTTAAGAGCCCTCTTCCTCATCCAGGTCTCTTCTAGAAGTTTTGGCCAATGGCTATGCTGGTTAAGATGTTTAGAGCTGTTGCTTGGATTTTGGGGGAGTTTGCTTTAAAGTACATGTAGCATGTTCCAAAAGAAAAATGCACTGAATGTAGAAAACAAAGCAAGAGAGTTCACAGTTCTCATTCCTTAGCTTACATTGACATAGATTTCCACCCCAATTTCTATAGAAAGATTAAAAGATCTGAGAAGGACATACACACAACTATGCCTCCATATTGCCTCTATATATGAAGACCAAAGACAAGCCTGGTGGGATATTTAACTTGGAGGCTGACCTAGAAGATATAGTTTTCCTTTCCTCTTTTAGGTCATTAATAGATGTATTAAGTGGTGAAATCCAATTTTTTTTACTACCAGTTCTGTGGGCATGGCTTGGTGAGCATGGCAGGGGAAGGATACTGCAAAATCCCCATTCCCTCCCCACTCCTGGGGGAGGGATATTGCAAAATCTCCATTCCCACCGCATTCTGGGGCCAGCCAGAGGTGGCATTTGCCAGTTCTCCGAACTACTCAAAATTTCTGCTACTGGTTCTCCAGAACCTGTCAGAACCTCCTGGATTTCACCCCTGGATATATGGAAGAAATAAAAAAACCATAAAAGAGAATAACATTATATATAACTTAATTAACTTCTAATTTATCTTCTTAGGATCAGTAGAGGAATGCGATTGACAATATATCTGGAACTGGTCAAAAGAAGCATTTTTGCTCCTGTGCAATTAATTTATGGAATCTTCCATTGCAAAGTATGAGGACAGACACAAGCTTTGGTATCTATTTTTAAAATATGCATGGGAAATGGAAGTAACCACCAGAACAATTGGCTATGCTAGGTAAGTGGGTCCTCTGTACTCTCTATGATGATAACACAGTGGGTGATCTTTTTGTTTCCTGGACAAAATCTAGTCTATTATCCTATTCAGTCTTTAACTATGTGAGCTTGCCTTCCATCCTCCCTAGCCCATTCTACCAGTCCTGGTTCATTGTCGTTCCATATACTAGTAAAAAGAACTATTGAGCCACTGTCTACTGTCTACAATTCTTTGGTCTCTAGTTCCTTGACAGCAGAGGTTTTTAGAAAAGAGAGCACGAGAGAGTGGGAGAGGAAGAAAGAACAATGTGCAATCGGCATTGCATTAGAGATGGAAAAAGTACTTAACGCCAGCAACATTCATCAAGGCTGAATACATAAATGCCACAATTTTGAATAAGCCAAGCACAAGACAATGACAAAGGAAAGGCTCGTAGCTTCGGGAATCTCTATCATTTTCATTTGCTGCTGTCAGGAGCCTGTTTTTTGCCTCTCACTCTATCAGCCATTATAGCATTAATGAAGTAACCTCACATAGTTATTGACTGGGTTGTCAGCCTCCCTGCCTGATCCCTTAATAGAAACCATTGGTCTTCAGTTAAAAATGGGGTGAGCCGGGAGGTGCTGTGGGCATGTGCTGAATTTCAAGTGCACTCCTGAGGTTATCAGAGAGCTGTGAAATGCAAATTATTATATTTTTTAAACACACAGGTTTAATGCACCCGAGCAGATAAAATTGACAAATACAGTACCTTATGCATTACTAATAATGCCTCTAAATATATACCACATATGTCCCTTCTCTGGGAACTTGACGGTGGGATTTCAATAAGTCAAAATGAGCAGACAAAGCTCTAATTTAGCACATGAAACATTTTGCCTGGATGGGCAAGACTCCCTTTCACATATCTGACCTCTGTGTCTCATGCCCTGCTCATGCCTATTTCTTCCAAAATGAATGACATAGAGCTGCCCTTGAAGGGCATTTGGAAGGTGCAGCTGCTTTAGAATAAGGCAGCAAAGCCTCAAGCATCACTTATTACACCTCTGGTCCATAAACTGCATTGGTGACCAGTGTGCTTCTGAGTGCAATTCAAGGCATTGGTAATGACCTATAAAGCCCTATATGGTACGGGACTGGGATATTTGATGGCCAACTCTCCCCCGTTATATCTACCCATCCCATCAGATCTGGTAGGAGGGGCATATTATGAATCCTTTTTACTAAGGAATGTCATCTGATGAGACCCAGGAAGAGACCCTTGTCTTTAGTGGTGTCTTCCCTTTGGAACTTCATTTCCCTGGACCTTAGATTGGCATGTATCCTTCTGGCCTTTAGGAAGGGCCTGAAGATTTTGTTTTGCCATCTTACCTGGGGATCTTGTAGTAATGGTCTGGAACTGCTAAATTGCTATGTTGTTAGTGTATTGGATTATACTCTCACATGTTATTTTTAACCATTGTTTATTGTTTTTAATGTGTTTCAATAATTTTGGTTGTATGATTTTGGTTATTTTTGTATTGTTTTGAGATTTAACTTTGTGAGCTGCCCAGAGTCATGTATGTGAGATGAGCTGCTATATAAGTTGAATACCTACATACCTACATGCTTACTCATATCAGATACTGTATCTCTACCACTATTGCTATCTCTTTATCTGACATCAGTGTTCATGCTTCCTCAAACAACAGGAGCCCATTCTTTTGTTGGATTCACATCCTTGATGACAATGATTTTCCTTCCTTCCTTTTATACTTTCCCTTCCACTTCTTCTCATAAAGCAACCCCAAGTCCCAGAACTAGTACATTACCATTTGTTATAAAGTGAGAGTTTGCAGAGGGTTTAAGAATTAATTTCTCCCAGCAGAAAATAAAATCGAGGGAGTAATTTCTAACAGAGGACTATTCATCTCAATGCTATCTATTGTGTATACTCTTGTGTCTGAAAATGAATGGTGTCTGTTAACCTGAGTGGAAAGCTGCTTGTTGAGCCGGTGGCCTGAGTTTTGCATGTCAGTGAGGATATGGAGCTGCCACAAACTGTTCCATCTAGTACAAGGTGGCATCAGTGCTTGGCATTCTTAGATAGCTGCCAGAGCTTTTGATATAGCAATGCCCACCTGTCACATCTTCTCTTACATGGTTCTTTTCCAAAGATAAATATGACAATGCAGATCTACTACTGTTGTTGCTGCTGCTGTTGTTGATAGTGTAAATGAAAGCAATTTTCTCTTCTGTATTTATGTCTGGGTACTTATTACTCTTCCTTCCGTTCTTGACTTTTCTCTTTCAAAATGTGTAGTGTTTTGTGTGTGTGTGTGTGTGTAGAGAAATAAGAAGTAGAATAACCAGGCTTAGCAATGAAGGTATTGAAGTTAGGAATAGTTTCTTCCTTATAGAATGCACCATTAATAGCAAAAGAACAAGCAGTCAAGAAATACGTCACATGCATTTGGTAGAGCAGCCATGAGGACCTTGGAAAAGATATTCAAATGCTCTGATGTGTCTGTACCTACAAATTCCAGACTTGTGAAATCTATGGCATTCCCTGTGACACACTATGGAAGTGAAGTTGGTCTTTGAGCAAGTAGAATAGGAAGTGTATAGATTCTTTTGAATTTGATATTGGAGGAGACTCCTGAGAATACAATGGATAGCCAAGAAAATAAAGGTGTCATCAAACAAATCAACCCAAAATTCTTCATCAAAGCACAAATGACCAGGATGAAATTACTCTACTTCAGACATATTGTGTGAAGAGCTCGCTTTCTGGAGAAGGCTCTAATGCTGCAAAAGGTGGAAGGAAAGAGAAGACAAGGAGAACCAACAATAAGGTGAACAGATTCAGAGTGACATTAAGTGCACTATTGGAAGACACGAAAGATCAGATTAGAGACAAATCATCTTGGAGAAAATCTGTGTGCTCACTAGAAGTCACTATGCTTCCTGACTCCCATCGACTCTGGGCAGCTCACAATAAAGAAATTACAATAAAATAAATAAAAGATGGCAAATGTGGCAGACCAGATGAACTAAAGAGAGAGGTCTTACTCTCCCTTGCCAAAGGACTGGTTGGTCTTTACCATTCTTCTGAACAACAATAGAATAAGGCCATTTGGCTCTTGGGAGGAACATCATTCCAGAGGGCAGGCACTGCTATGGATGAGATGTACTTTTGGAATCCTGACAAACAGTTTTTAATCAAGTTTGCCAACCATGCGTCATTGAAGTACTGAGGCAGGTACTATGAAATACTGGTGAGTCCTCAAGTAAACAGGCCCTATGCCATGTACAGCTTTATAGATAATAATCAGCACCTTGAAATGCACCTGTTAACAAACTGGCAATCAGTGCAGTTTTCAAAGCAGAAGTGTTACATGGGCATACCAAGGCATGATCATCACTGTGGCATCCTAGACCACCTACATTAAGACCAAATTGCAGAAGATAAGCTGTGAGGTGACCAGATCATGAGTGACTGTCTGAAGGATCCTCAGATCTAGAAAAGGACTTACCTGGTACAGCAGATGAGTTATACAAACCTAAAACTGCATTTACTAGTTTTCCAATTGTACTGTTTGTAATCACCTTTCACAAGTATGATTCCTAAACTAAATAATACACATTCTGTGCTGATGCATCTGATTCCTTGTTATAGACTTCGCTTTCTGTTTTCTGGTGAATTTTATTGATCTGCAATCCTGATTTGATTATCAGTTCAGCCACTGGACTGCACAGGCATACCTAAAACTTGACATTGCTAGTGATATCTACTTGAGTCACTATTTGATTCTGTGTTGGTGTGGAGGATCTCCCATATTTAAACATTTTCAAGTATAGTTTTAGTTCAGAAAGACTCCTGCTTACAACTTTGTAGAACTTTGTACTCGGTATAAACTATACTAAACTTGATGGACCATTAATCTGACTTGGTCTAATACATCTCCTTAACTAGGCTCCTTTATTATTTGTTTTTTTCTTGAAAAAAAAAGGTATTATTTTATATAGAAAAAACCCAAAGGCTTTGACAAAATACAATCAATAAAACAGCACATAACAATTTCACTCATGCAACATGTTGTTACAGACTGCAGGCATTTGTGGAGCTGTTCTTATTTCCTGCTGATTGGTGATATGCAGCTGTGTTTTTCAAAAATGCCCCAGTTTGAAGTTTTGTGAGGTTTCTTTCCCCACTGATCCCAAATGGAGAATTTCTGATAACAGAGGTATTATTTCTGACCTGCTGCAAAGTGAATTGCCCATGATCCATAGTGATGAAGTTCACCTTACAGGGACCTCAATCCGCTGCTGCTATCTGCCAAAGCAAGATGGCACAGCCACTCTGCCATAGAGAGGAGAAGCAGGATGCTGCTCAGAGTTTCATTTCAAAGAGTCCCTTAAATCAAAGCCCCAACAAAGCAAAAGCCTCCCTTTGAACAACTGCCCAGACCTATTTCAAATAAGCGCCTGATCGAGATTAAGAATAGCAAAGCTCCTGCACAAAAGGCAGGCTTAGAAGAAGTATGGGGACCCACTTAAGATTAGTGTTTCTCCACTGTGGCAACTTTAAGATGTGTGGACATCTGGCTGGGGAATTCTGGGAGATGAAGTCCATACATCTTAACGTTGCTAATGTTGTGAAACACTTTCACCAGAAAAATGCTGCAGGAGGCCATGCCGGGCAAGAACGGGGCATGGTGGCCCCCATTTTGGCCAGCAAAGTGCTGGAGGAGAACTACAATCCTGATCTGGCCCCTGAAAAAATCCAGTTTGACACCCCTTCCATAAACAAATAAAATCACTCCTCCTTTTTGAATGAAATTCAATGGTGAAAAAAGTAAGGGTCTATATTTAGGCAAGAAAAACAAAATGCACAGGTACAGTATAGGTGGTACCTTGCTCGATAGTGGTGACTATGAGAGGGATCTTGAAGTCCTAGTGGACAATCACTTAAATATGAGCCAGCAACCTGTTGCAGCTGCCAAAAAAGTCAACACAGTTCTAGGCTGCATAAACAGGGATAGAATCAAAATCACATGAAGTGTGAATACCAGTGCCTTGGTAAGGCCACACGTGGAATATTGCATCCAATTTTGGTCACCACAATGTAAAAAAGATGTTGAGACTCTAGAAAGAGTGCAGAGAAGAGCAACAAAGATGATTAATCTTTACTAAGGCAGCATTTAACATCCAGCTGCCTGAAATTACTGCAAGTTCAAATCTCACCAGGCTCAAGGTTGACTCAGCCTTCTATCCTTTCTAAGGTGGGTAAAATGAGGACCCAGTTTGTGGGGGCAATAAGCTGACTTTGTATAAAATATACAAAAGTATGAAGGCTATTGCTTAATGCACTGTAAGCCTCCCTGAGTCTCCGGAGAAGGGCGGCATATAAATAAAATTAAAAATTTTTAAAAAAACCAAAAACTTGAGGATAAAACATATAAAGAACGGTTGCTGGAACTGGATATGTCTAGTCTTATGAAAAGAAGGACTAGGGGTGACATGATAGGAGGGTTCTGATATCTCAGGGGTTGCCACAAAGAAGAGAGAGTCAAAGTACCTGAGGATAGAACAAGAACCAATGGGTGGAAACTAATCAAGGAGAGAAGCAACTTAGAACTAAGGAGAAATTTCCTGACAGTTATAGCAAGTAATCAGTGGAACAACTTGCCTCCAGAAGTTGTAAATGCTCCAACATTGGAAGTTTTTAAGAAGAGATTAGATAACCATTTATCTGAAGAGGTGTAGGGTTTCCTGCATAAACTGGGGGTTGGATTAGAAAACCTCCAAGGTCTCTTCCAATTCTGTTATTCTATTCTTTTTCTTTTTCTAAAAAACTTGTTATTTGCAAAAGCATCATGAACATATGTTAGTAGGCACCATATACCACTGAATTAGTACAATATGGCAAAATTATGTTGGTTTACAAAGTAATCTCTTCATAGATTAGATCCAAGATTTCATAGAACAGTTTGAGTGTACTTTGAGTAAACTTTGATTGCACTTGTGCACATTGGCCAGAATATATCAGAATTGACTAGTAATGTCCTCATTAGCAGGAAAAGCTGCATGTGTCAGGACTACATTTAAGACTGGTAACTCTCTGTTTTAATCCTACAAAAAGGGAAATAAAGATGTGAAAGTCAAAATAGATAAAACTATAAATATTGTAGCATGCCACAACTGTTCATTTTAATGGCATTGAAGATATGACTTCCATAGGCTCACAAAAGGATACATTCAGTGATACATCAGGAAAATGGAGACATCCTTCTGTTGATTACCAATCCCAAAAGAACGGAAGTGGCTTCTGAGATTGAGGGCTCTAACTCCCACCCTGCTTTCATTAGTGCCCCATTGTCTTCCCCCAGAAATAGCAAAATTACTTATGCAGGGTTAGGACATCAAAGGCATGGCACATTCCAACTGGGTGCACAATACACCTGCTGAAATGCAAATGCTTCTGACTCAATTACTTCTTTTGTACATACTTACTCCACAAAATGCACTCAAAGCAGTTTCTACATTAAGACTACAGGCCTCACGATACACTGTAACTGATTCATCTTTCATAAGACTTTTAAGGATTTTAAGTATAAAACTCATAGGTTCTTTACACTCGCACACATACTCATGCATAGACACAGAATTTTAGGTTTGGAATGTAATGCAGACATAAGCAATTCTTATTATGGAAAATAGATTTCCTGGAGATATAGTTGCTGAGCCCAGATGGGGTGTGTTTAATGCAATTTGACTGGACTGGACTACAGAGGCAAGTCCAGTCCAGTCCAAGAATACTGGGCAGCTAATAAAGCAGCCTTTTCCAATTTGGTAGTCATCAACTGTGAGGTTATGAGAGCTCCAAACTCTGCCTGGGAATTGTAAGAGTTATCCTGTGAACATATCTGAGGGGCTGTCACAGAGAGGAGGGGGTCAAGCTATTTTCCAAAGCACCTGAAGGCCAGACAAGGTATAATAGATGGAAACTGATCAAGGAAATATTCAACCTAGAAATAAGGAGCCAATGGAACAGCTTGCCTTAGAAGTTGTGGGAACTTTATCACTGGAAGCTTTCAAGAAGAGACTGGACTGCCATTTGTCAGAAATGGTGTAGGGTCTCCTGCCTGGGTGAGAGTGGGGTGGGGGTTGGACTAGAAGACCTACAAGGTCCCTTCCAACTCTGTTAATCTGTTAAATATCTGGTGGATATTTGTTTGTCGAAGGTTTATCCAGAGAATAAAACCATAATAAAATTAAGCTTCCATTCAAAATTCTGAGATGGTGACACAAATGTACAGTAACTTTTAACTTCAAAGGTTACACACTTAACATTCAACCCAGCCACTCATAATGTTAATGAAACATGGAAGAATGTTGATAAATTGCCTGGATGAAGGACATGGTGATTGAAATAATCAGAATACAATGTGTGCACCCTAATTCTTTTCTAAAAGGAAGAAACTAAGCTGGAGAAATATTTGCTTGATTAAATATCAACTTTTGGAAATCTATAACCAGAACTGCATTCTTTTAAAAGTGAAGATGAATTCCTTATGAGGAAAGTCAAATATACAAAGTTAGTAAGAAAAGCCAGGAAGGATTAGGAGGAGAAACTAGCTAAATGATATAAAAATAATTTTAAAATTAGTCTTAATAAAGCAATACACACATTTTCAAGTGGATAATCACAGCAGGGAAAAATGAGTAAAGTTGTAATAAAAAAGTGGCTAACATTATGTTATGAATTGCTGTTGTTTTTACTGTATGTTTTATGACTTTTATGAGATGTAAACTACCTGTAATCTTTGGGCAGATAAATATATGCATAGGAAATAAACAGTAGCAGTAACTGTATTAGTTGTAATAGTAGTAGAAATAAATTTGAAGGCTGGTCAGCAACAAAAACAAAGTACTATTTCATATATTAGATTACTCATGAACGAATCCATGCATATTTTTTTCCCTGAGAAACAATTGCAGGATTTAATTTCTAGGTGCAGTAATTTGACTTGGCAACCCTTTGTCCCAAGTTAAGCACTGCTGTAGTTTAACTTACTGCAAAGCTGGAAGTGACATCCCGAGGCCCCAAAGAGCCAATTGGCTACATAATACGAAAGTCAAACTTTCTGCTGAATTGGGAAGCAGATGCAAGGAGAAAGGGCCAAACTACACAAAATCGTTCAGTCCTGTTTGTGGCTGCAACCTATATGTGATACTGTGATAAGCAGCAACAATAATCCTCTTAATGGCTGGAGTTGCTGTTTTCCTCTCAATCCTTCATATAGTGCCACTAGCATTTCACATAGAAAGCTTCCAAGAGGGAATAAGGAAGAGAAAAGGTGCTGTCAGAGAGGACCAATGTGTTTGCTTGCTTGTTTGTTTGTTTTCCCTTGGAATACTCCCTACAGCAATGTATTACAGTCTTTGGAAGAGCTTTTCATATGGAAATGCTGGCTTCCAAATAGAGTGCAAGCTCCAGTATCAAGCTCACCAATTCCTCAAATTTGTTCCACCTCCTTTTAACCACTTGCAAATGGGGAACAGAATGGGGTAAAGGACTGAATACTGGCTTCTACTAGTGAGGCTAATAGACCAATGATGCGACTCATATAAGACAGATTTGTTTCACAGTATTGATATCCACAGCATGGACACTCATTTAGATTAGCGACCAAAGCCGCAGCCTGTGAGAATTAGAATTGCTTTGGCCTCAGATGTTCTTTCCCCAAGGACTATTCAAATGTGTATTTTTAGAAAAACAAAAGAGCAGCAGTAGAATATTAATGCAAAAAATCCTACTAAACAATGTAAGCAAAAGCAATCAACGTATACATTCTTGGAATCTCCTTTAAATCTGTCCACACACCTTCATTTTCCTTTCCTTAAACAAAAGAAGAGCGTTATTGCTAGCAAACCAAAAATATTTTTCCTCTGTTCAACAAACTCTTTTGTGTCCTGAAGATCCCGTTTATCATGCCAACAGCCTCACTGCTTGTGATTTGTATATTAAAAAGATTTTAATTGCTCAGGTAAGTATCTGCACCTGTTAGGACATTGTATATTAGAGCACTTTATTTTAATCTTTTACATTATAGGGCGCAATTCACCCATAAAATTATTCTCTATACAATTATAGCACAGTTTTGCTGAGGTAGAAAGTGCAACTTAACAGTTTGGTTGGGCTCATTATTATTAAAATCATGGAAATTAGGATCATTACATAGCAGTTGTGTAGTTAACTCCTGGTCATGCCTTTCCCTTTACAGTACAAACACTGACAGGGATATAAATGAATTGTTACATTGGCAATATTCAGAATTAGATCTGCTATATCAGACAGTAGGAAAACAGATGATTTCCACCAGCTAGGGAATATCTTCTTAAAGCCAAGGCTTTGTTCTTCATGCAGAAGCTGTCATGGCATATTTCCATGTGACCTAAACAAAATGCATCTCTCATCTTGTATTGGAACCCTGCTAGGTGCATGAAAATCCTTCTTGTTTCTGGGGACAAAAAAAAAAAAAAAGCATTCCCAAGCTGTTAGTAATACAGGGTTCACGGTACAGTTACTTCAGGGCATGGAAGCATAGCGTTTGAATTTATCAATCTGCCTAATTTATGAGGTTGATACCTTCATTCCTTGCCCCACCATCATCTGATGTTCAGTGCCTTAACACCAGGTTCTAGCCTCTCACGATAGCTCCCCTTGCCAGGTCCACATTTAAACCTTATTCCCAGGCCAAAATCTATTCCCCTTCTCCCACCATTTCCCTAGCACAGGGGTTTCAAACTCAATTTCATTGAGGACCGCATCAGAGTTGTATTTGACCTCAGGGGGCTGGGGTGAGCATGGCCAGGGTGGGCGTGGCCAGCTCAACATCACTCGTATCCAGGGCGCCAGTGGTGTCCCAAGTGCTCTTCCAGCGAAAATGGGTTCCCGAGCTCTGTTTTCAGCTGCAACAGCCTTCTGCAACCCTCTGCCAGTGAAGATGACACACGGGAGGGCCACATGCAGCCCTCCCATGCTCCATTTTTGCTGGCAGAGGCACCACAGGCCGGTGCTTCACTGTTTACAGGGTGACTAAGCACCTTGAGTTTGACACCCCTGCCTTAGCAGATCTCATAATGCTGAGCAATAATTCATAACCAACCAGTACAAGGAAATGGTTGCTCCTCTGTTAGAGTTTAAACTCCTTCCTACTACAACCTAGAGCTAAGGAGAAATTGTGAGAACAACGGACCAGTGAAACAGTTTCCGTTCAAGGAATTGAGGGTGTTTCATCACTGGAGGCTTTTAAAAAGAGACTGGACAGCCCCTTGCCTGGAACAGTAAAGTTGCTTGAGCAGGGAGTTGAACTAGAAGATCTCCAAGGTCCCTTCCAATTCTGTTATTCTGTTACTCTACTGTTTAGACTATGGGTCTCCAAACTTGGCAACTTTAAGACTTGTGGACTTCAATTTCCAGAATTCCTCAGTCAGCAAAGCTGGCTGAGGAATTCTGGGAGTTGAAGTCCACAAGTCTTAAAGTTGTCAAGTTTGGAGACCCCTGGTTTAGACCAATACTGTTACTGTGAGGGCAAATAGGACTGAAGCAAATCACACAATTTGCATCCATGGTATCATTTGCCTCCTCCCTCTATGGATGTCCCTGATTCCCCTTTACATGTCCCATCACTAGTATGTGGTTCTATGCAGATTATTGCAGGAAAGCAGTTATGTCGCACAGGCAGCAAGAGAAGTCCTGGAGGCAACTTCATTGAGTCTTCCATAAGACATGGCTTTAACAATGCTTCAAGTTATTTTATTTGACAACTCTGAGCGATGTTTTGACAGTTTGTATCTGAGCATTTTATGTAAGAAAGGGAGACTTAAAGGGAGTTTAAGAAGAAATATTAAAAATTATGAATACGAACCTTGAAGAGTTTGAGCATCTTTCAGCCATCAGGAATTTTATTAAATGATAAAAAATATCAATTCAAATAGAACTGGCTAGATAATTGCATCTTTACATTATATGCCTGATTTCAGGAGTTTCACATGATGATAGAAATAAAAATTCTTCTTTTGGGGGACTTCATCCCAGTCAAGGCTTTGGAATAAGATGAAGCAGATCAATAACGTTATTGGTTCAATTCAACCCCCGGAGTTATACCTTTAGTTCCCAGCATTCCTCCTTTGGGGTGGACTTGACTCTCTGTTTTAGTAAGAAACATGTGTGCACAAGAAGGCGAATCAGAAACGTCAGGCAAAAAGATAAATCTTTTTCTTACAAAGCTGCTGAACCCTCTGAAGCATATTGCTTTAATTATAACTATCGTTTGTGTTTTGAGTTTTGAAAAAGAAAAGAAATGAAAAGGTTCTTTTTCTTTCTATGTATGTATTTTAGTAAACATGCTCTTTTCCTCAAGCATTGTATGAATTAATGAACAGAAGTAGGAGAGAAAAAAAACCCTGAGCTTTTCTTTGAAGCTCCATAGTCAAGCAAAGAAAAAAAAACCCAGGATGGTGAATTTAAAGAGAATAACCTTTTGGCGTATTGTATATTACAACAGACTTTTTATTTTTATTTTTCAGGAAGTGATTGAAATGTACCATGCCCCTTCTTTGAATTAATATTTATATTCTACTGGACAGAACATGAATGGAAAAAATGTTAAAGCATTACAAAAATCCAGAAAACATGAAAACACCTCCTGAGGCTAACAAGAAAACTTGTCATAAGTCTTGTAATTCACAATGCAGTTATCAAAACAATACTCAGGGACACCCCAATTCTTTATAGAGGCTCGTGTGGGAAAACCAGTTGTTCAGAGAGTAAAAGCAGGACCAATTTTAGTCTCAGGTTGAGGAGGCACTGGCTTATGGTGTCCAATCATAGGGAGGCCAACCATCTTCCAAATCATTCTAAAAATGCAAATCTTTGCATCTATTGGAGGTGGCGCCATCAATCCACATGGTTAGAAGCAACTTATATCTTTGAGCTTTCAGTGAGTAAAAATGACAAGTGAAATTAAACAATAATTCAATACTTTTTGCATAGTATAAAACTGGGGACATCACTGAGGAGCTAAAGGAGATGAAACCAGTGTAAATATATCCCAGGTTGTGGTGATGGTCGGTAGCCCACTTGGAAGAAAAAATGGATTGCTTTTTGACAATCTGCCTTTTGTTTTAAACACTTTAAACCCAATCTAGGAATTCTTACAATGGTGAGAAAGTTGTAACTAATTATCAGTCATCCCCAAATTAGAACGTTTAATGTTTTGAAAGCAAGTCTTGGATCTTAGCAACACCCTAAAGCAGGGGTGAAATCCAGCAGGTTCTAACAGGTTCTGGAGAACTGGTAGCAGAAATTTTGAGTAGCTCAGAGAACCAGCAAATACCACCTCTGGCTGGCCCCAGAGTGGGGTGGGAATGGAGATTTTGCAATATCCTTCCCCTGCCACACCCACCAAGCCATGCCCACAGAACTGGTAGGGAAAAATTTTGGATTTCACCCCTGCCCTAAAGCTCCATGTACTTTGGAATGATCACTTTAGAACACCATTTTCTCCTGTGGGAACAAATACTATTGGATGGTTCTTTTCTTTTTTTAAAAAATATTTTTAATCAACATTTACATCTTTAAAATCTTAGTTACACTTTTACAGCTTTCCAATACCGGCATCTTTAGTAATTTCCATGTTATCCTTTGGCCAATTGTATACATATGCATTTTGTTTGTTACATACTTATTCATATAATCACTACATTATATACATACCTACTACCAAAGGTGGGGTTCAGCAGGTTCTGACCAGTTCTGGAGAACTGGTAGCAGAAATTTTGAGTAGTTCGGAGAACCGGTAGTAAAAATTCTGACTGCCCCCATCTATTCTTTGCCTCCCAAATCCCAGCTGATCAGGAGGAAATGGGGATTTTGTAGTAACCTTCCCTTGGAGTGGGGAGGGAAGGTTACTACACCCTGCCACACCCACCAAGCCATGCCCACCAAGCTATGCCACGCCCACCAAGCCAAACCCACAGAACCAGCAGTAAAAAATTTGGAAACCCACCACTGCCTACTACACATTAAATATTGCATTTTCACTGTGATATCTTCTCTTAACAGTCACTATACATTGATTTTAGATTTCTTTTCCAGTCAATTATACCATCTATTCCATGTTTCATAATTAATCATTTCCTCTCTGTCTTTGAGTTCCATCGTTAACTTATTTGATTCTGCATACTCTAGCACCTTTTTAAATGGTTCTTTTCTACAGCCCAGCCAATATGTGTGCTTTTCTGGAGTGGAAGAAAGTAACTAATATTACATGGGGTTGGGTTTCACATTTTGTCCCTCTAAATTTGTCTGCCCAGTAATGTTTACTAAGGTTTGATGGGACATGACTTCATTTTATTCTATAAATTGATCAAAATGACATCTGTGGCACCTTTGGGGCAAAAAACCTGAAACATGATATGGGTAAACTGCAATCAGGTACTCCCTTTTCCCTGTCAAAAATGACTACCTTGATCTTTGATACATTAATTTTCAGATCAATGTTTCTTGTTGCATTATGCAATCTGTCTAACATTCACTTCAAATAATTCATGTATTCAGCCAACAACATGGCATTGTCTGCTTACAGAAGTATATGTATTTTCTCTTTCCCAACCGACACAGTTATTACATCACTATAAGTACTCTTCAGGTATTTCTACAGATAAGCATTACATACCTATGGGGAAAGCATACATTCATCTACTATGAACGAATCATGGATGAATATTTAAATGTATTATTTTCTTCTATTTTAACTTTCTTGTCCTGCCTTCAACAATCTGTCTTCAATTTCATATTTATATAAAAATTTCTACAATTCAAGTCTATTGATTTCATCATAGGCTTTACTCAGACATTTTTTTTCTCACATTGATACACTTTTCAGTGAACTTCTAAATAGCAAAATCTGATCTAAATCCCCTCTGTCTCACATAAACTTTCTTAACTTGGTTCCATGTCACCTCTCATAGTCCTTCAATATAAACAATAACATTTTTAGTACAATTCTATCCTTCAATATACAAATCTCTAAAATATTTCTTCCAGCATTTCCTCACTTCAATTTCATCCCAAATTATTTAATAATTTTTATTTTAAAATTCACCATTTCTGCTGAAGACATACTCACTTCCAAAACATTTTTATTTCTGTCAAAATTGAATTACAACTGCATGGGTGGGTGAGGGGCGAGGGAACGGGGGTGGGATAGGGGAGTAGGAGGGAGGGGGGAGAAAATGTTTGTATCTTTGATAAAACTTTTTAATAAAAAAAATTGAATTACAACTGCATATCTCTTATTTATTTATTTATTTATTTATTTATTTATTTATTTATTTATTTGTTTATCCCTAAGCATTTCTTGGTCTCTTTGATTACATTTTTATACACATATATTTTGATTAAAAGAATCCGAGAGACATTCTGGAAAATGGACTCACTTCAATAGCGGGGGAAAAGGTTATTTTGCTAGGTGGCATGAATGGATTGGTGAGAGTCAGATGTGAAATCACAGGAAAATGATTGAGCTATGTGAAGATCCAAGAATGAATAAGAATGACAATGGTGTATATCAGGGCCCTCAAACTTGGCAGCTTTAAGACTTGTGGACTTCAAGTCCCATAATTCTCCAGCCAGCATAGCTGCATAAGGCTATTCATATTAAATATAACAAAGGAATAAATGTAAATCTAAATTAATTATTGATTTTATTATTTGATCAAAAATTGAGAATATTAGTGCAAGATACAAGGCTGATGAGATATTCTCATGGGGATGTTGATAAGGTTGATATTCTCATAACAACATAACAGATGTTGTTAAGACACATTTTTAGTGTTAAGAATGGATCTTGGGAAAAATGAATGTAGAAGAAAGAGAAAAAATTAGAGTGAAAATATGAACAGAGGAAATAAAAGCATGAGTTTTCTATGAAGAAGTGTTAGAAGATAGAAGAATCTGATAACAAATGAAAGGAAATGGATATAAAGAAAAGGTGCAAAAGTTGCCTGGGTCAGAATGAAAAATATAATGCTACAGTGCTATAGAAATATGTGGAGTTAATTAGGAAGTATGAAGAAGGAGACTTGGTGAAATAAAGTAATGAAAACTGTGAATGAGGGGGAAATACAAATAAGATCAGGATTACTTAAAAAAAAGAGGTTGAGAGGATTCCTACCTTGATATGCACTCACAACTTAGACGGCATCAATTCATGCTTTCCAAATTGTAGTCCTTATCTTCATAATTAAACTTACAGTTCAAATCCTATATTCATCTATTCTACTGCAAAAGATCCAATTACTTTCACATCTATTACATCTTTTTTCTTCGTTAGTTTGGAGACACAACTTTTTACTTGCTTATTTGCTCTTTACCAAGCACTCATCTTAGTTTGCTTGCATTCTTCCACATATTATTTATGGGCACATGAGTATTATCTTTCATCTATATTGGGGTGTCAAACTCACATCGTCATGGCAGCATCACGTGACATATCAGGACTGTTTTCCTCTTCGCTAAACTGGGTATGGCCAACACATGATGCATCTGGCCATGATTTTGACAGCCCTGATCTACATTAACCATCATAACTTTGGTCAATTGAGACATTCATGTTATGCTTTTTAGTAAAACAAAGAAGATACAGAATACGTTCTGTCCCAATAATAGCCCTTAATGTTCTGAGTTGTACCCTCTAACTATAAGGCCATTACTACTTGATTTTGGCACATTTTAGCCAAGAAATAATAACAATATCAATATCACAAGGGCAACCAAAACCCAGTTTTAGCCCATACATCCTTATACTATTCTATGTGTGATAAAATATTTAATCTAGATTCTACCTTGCTTGCCAACTCACTGCTGCCTCTATATGGAGAAGAATGAGGTATATTACTCAGAATGCAAACTGACTACTGCCAAATATTATTAAAAGGACATGAATAATGTGTGGGTATATGTGTCTGTAATTGTCTGATTGGCCAAATTAACTTGCAGCTGCATTTTGTATAATACATCTTTGCCCTAAAGGGCAGCATATACAAAACAGACTTTGAAAGTTTATTGTGCACTTTGCTATTCGTTTAAAGAGAAATTAATTTAATTCCCTTCTTTCTCAATTCCGCCTCCCCTAAATTTTCCCTTTAAAATGTGGGATAGGGAGGAAGAAATGAAAATCAAATTCCTTCTTCACCTTGCCATATCTTTAAGACTCTCAAATTCAATAGGGATTTGGCTATCAAGAGACAGTTTTAAAGAAGAGGTTTATCAGTGAACAGTTAACTACGGGGATCACAGATCCTTGGCCATGCATGCAGGGTTTTAAAAGACTACTTTTATTTCAGCTTGTACTCCAAACGTTTTGTAGGGTATCAGATTTAGAATGGCAGATGCAAACAGCAGTAACTTTACTCTTGCTATTGTTCTGTTGTTCTTGTAGAAGTTAATTATTGCAAAGTGTAGGACATCCTCCCCTTACCTGGAAATTGGGTTGCAACAAGTATTGCTGGATAATATACTCAACACATCTGGAAGGTCACAAAAGGCTAGGCTATTTCATCTTTGCAGGTCTCCCAGTGGGAATAAGAATATACATTTGTTCCCATTTCCATGAGAGTTGGCCCCTTGCCAAACCATTATTTTCCCCCCAGCCAAAATGGAACCATCCAGTGTTGAATATGAGCTAGAATCATATATAAAAATGAATTACTTCCTGAATTGTGAAAGGCATGTTGTTAATTATGTGTCATTAAAAAAGAAAAAGTATAAACACAATTAATATAGATTTAAGAATATCATCTAGGATGGAAGAATGGGTGCAGCTGACCTGTTTTTCAGGAACATATGGCTGTTCTTCTGAGCTTTCTATGCCTGTTATAAGTGCTCAGAAAGTGCAACAAATATTTGTGAATCCACTGCTTGCTTGCATTTAAGTTCAACTAAAGAATAAAGAAGGTAGAATCTAGTATATCCCTTCACAGTGTTAATTAAAAGAACATAGTCTGTTAATGCTAAAGCACGAGTATTTGAACTACTGAAGAGAAAAAGGCTTAAAAAATTCAGTATCCCTCAGAATAGCAAAATCTCCAAAATATTGTGACTTGCCATGTGGAAGAAAAGACACCGATTAATCATAAAGGTTGAGCCTAAGTACAGGCAAGATCATCATCCTTTATCTGTTCTAGAAACAACCTCACAGGAATTGCACTGGTGCTGCAGTGTCTAGGATTTCCAGCCAGTGTGGCTGATGCTGGGAATTGTGGGACTTGTAGTCCCAACACAACTGCATCATGCAAGGTTGGGTATGGTTGTTTCAAGAGAAGGAAACAGCATATGGTTCCTTCCCTGGAGGTAACATAGATTTACCGTTGTGTAATTGCACTAGAGACTGTAATGTGTGTCCAGTTGCCCAGAGGAAAGGAAAACCATTGACAACTTGCTGCTGCTTCTTTTTTGAACAGCAACACAGTGGCTTAATTGATTTTCTCTTTGTTCTGTGCCAGAGACAGCTGAATGTCAAAGGTCTTTCTTTTGTGAAGTACTAGAAAACCTGTTGTCAGACAACCTCTTCCCATTTAATAATTCATCCCATTTTTAGCCGACGTACACTAAATCCAGACTATGTTGAAATGACAGTGTTGAACAAGACTAAGGAGAATAAATAATCTAGCGCACTTATTGGGCATTAAACTTATATGAACCTTGTTCTCTGCCGCAACCTTTTCCTTAAAAAAAGAAAATCACCAAAGGATATAGTTTCAAAGGCAAGATGGAAACATTGAAGTGAATGAGAACACAGAATGGCCTTTTCCAAGTGGCAGACAAATTATTTATATTATTTCTTCTATAGGCAAGGAATCAAACTAAACGAACAGTGGTTAAGCATGTCAGGGTTTCATCAATTTTGTACAAGCCTTCACAAATATCCTGGTGGGGGTAATTGCTTGCAAATACATTTAAACTAATGATATGTTAAAGCCTTCCTTGATATAAAACTATTAAAAGATATCTTATTGCATCTGACAATACCATGCAGCTGGGTCAACTCCTAATGACATATTTCAGCATTTGTAAATTAAGATACACACTGCGGGAAGCAAATATTTTGTAAAAACAAAAGCTATATACTATACATGCAGAACCATTTATCTAATGTTTCTATGTAGAGCATATAAGGAATGAACATATATGGAAAATTGAAATGAAGTGATAAGGATTCACTGATTAGCTTATGAGCCTGGAACATAAGAGGTATAGATTGTATACTACCTTCCACTGATTTAAAATAAAACAATTGCTTTGGTAGATTGTCTCAAAGATCCATCCAAATCAACAAAAGTATCTACAGTAGAAGGTAAATTGGAGAACATAAATAGAGAGTAATGGAGAGTATTAATTCTTACACAGAGAAACCAACTAGATTAAAGATAGTGGAAAAATCAGGTCATTTGTAAAATGTAGTTATAGAGATGTCCTCATACCTGGAAAGAAATGGATTGATTTTTTAAAATTTCTCTTTGTGCTGTGTAAACGAACAACTTTTTCCAAATCTGCTCAGTGGTATTTTTAGTTCTATTCATTTCTGAATGACAAATAGAAATATTTTTCAGTTATGTTCTCTAAACTATTTTTCTTTTGGTTTGTCATAGTGCTCTCATTCAGTTTTAGTACCTTGAAATACTCGGTACATAAGTATTCTTGAAAATCTCTCTCCCAATATTATTCAAATAACATAATCTTTAACAAATTGTGCAGGTTATTATATATGAAAAATAATGGAGACGAAGTAGTTTTGTATGTTCGATTTTCACATGAGCAAGGATCACAATAGATCAGGGTTTTGTACACATGGAAACTGTTACTTGCACAAATCTCATGTGCAGAATTATTCTCCATATAGATATTTATATTCTCTGGAAGTGGATTTCATTTGAGATGGATCTTGAAGTTCTAGTGGACAATCACTTAAATATGAGCCAGCAGTGTGCTGCAGTTGCCAAAAAACACAGTTCTATGCTGCATAAACAGAGGGATAGAATCAAGAACACGTGAAGTGTTAATACCACTTTATAATTCCATGGTAAGACCACACTTGGAATACTGCATCCAATTTTGGTCGCTACGATGTAAAAAAGATGTTGAGACTCTAGAAAGACTGCAGAGAAGAGCAACAAAGATGATTAGAGGACTAGAGGCTAAAACATATAAAGAACGGTTGCTGGAATTGGGTATGTCTAGTTTAACGAAAAGAAGGACTAGGGGAGACATGATAGCAGTGTTCCAATATCTCAGGGGCTGCCACAAAGAAGAGGGAGTCAAGCTATTCTCCAAAGCACCTGAGGGTAGAACAAGAAACAATGGATGGAAACTAATCAAGGAGAGAAGCAACTTGGCACTAAGGCGAAATTTCCTGAGAAATCAGTGGAACAACTTGCCTCCAGAAGTTGTGAATACTCAAACACTGGAAGTTTTTATGAAGAGATTGGACAACCATTTGTCTGAAATGGTATAGGGTTTCCTGCCTCAGTGGGGGGTTGGACTAGAAGACCTCCAAGCTCCCTTCCAACTCTGTTATTCTGAATAATGTTGCCAGGAGATGATTGAGTCTATCAGAATCATTCTTGTGATGAGAAGTCCTAGACCTTGAATAACAGAATATGATAAATACCAAAGAGATAATATTGTATTTTTGCCTCATGACGACAAAGTCATTGAAGGCAATATAAATGAAAGAGATAATAAGACAGGTATACTAAAAAATATCTGTCCTATTTTCATAATTGCAGAAAACCTCATGAACAAATAAATTTCACAAAAATAATGTGGGTGAAGAAGTTGACAGGGAACATGTGCTTGTGGATATATGTCTATACACACAGACACACACACAAAATGTATGTACATGAAATGTATGTATGCATATATCTACTGTATGTATGTACATAAAATGTGTTAACATCTAATGGTCATGTGGATATTAGTAATCCAGATCTCTTAAGACTATTTTATACTCTTTTATATTCTGGTGATAGGATGTTTAGCAGAATCAGAACAATGAAACAGGACATTATAGCTATTCATGGAGTTCTGTGGAAAAGTAGTACTCACATGTTAGAAGCACTTATAGGAGAATCTAGTGGTAGTAGATAATTTCATCATCTCCAAATGCCAGCACACATTCCCTGATATTTCTAAGGGGGAGGATTTTTCACACTTCTGTTTGTTCTTCATGCCCAAAACTTTGAGCTATACACAAAGGAATATTCAACTTGCCACTGGCAAAACATGATTTCTTTTAAATGCTTTGTAATGGTAGAGAATGTTTCTTATGTGCCTTGAAAACCTTCTCATGTTTCTCTGAGCAAAGATTTCACCTTAAAATTCTACGTTAGGTAATGCTTGCTGGCAAAGAAGGGTGTGTAAAATATTATTTTTATGTAAACTTTTAAAATTTTTCAGATATTCATCGATATCCTACCTGAGCAAAATCCTCTAAAGTTAACTCCAACATGTTTATCAAAATAATTTCAATTTCAAACTAAATAAAAGGAGTTGGATTTTAATATCAGTAGAAATGAGAATACTATTTTTATTTTTATATGCTGTGAGTTCTAAGATTTGGATTTGTTTTGAAGAAGAGTTGAAACTATAATTATCATTTATTTATTGGATTTTTATCCTGCCTTTATTAATTTATCAGTAATGCAAAGTGGCAAGCATGCCTAATACTCCTGCCCTCTATCCCCAGCAACATTGAGCGTGTATGCGTATATAATGAACAGAATGGTGCAAACAATCTTGAGATTTCACAATTATATCAAGTGTCTTGTTGTATGTGTTTATTTTACCTATTTCTGCATGATAAAATTTAATACACATAAGAACACCTTTATGAAATGAACCATGTGTCAATTGCTTTATTATTGCTAATTTGTATAATAAAGAATCTAAAATTCACATATGATTTCAAGGAAATAATGTTTGGCTTTTTCATTATTATGGTTCATCGCATAGTCAGCCAGATGTTCAGACTGGGTTTGGCATTTTGTGGCATTTTCCAAGGACCTGGGATAGGCAAATCTGGATATCATCACAGAATGAAAGCTGTTCCAAGTAAAGCCACCTTTTGCAACTGACTGATGGCAAATTTGTCAATGCTGATGGTGTTAATGTGGTGCTCCAATTGTTTTGGGACTGCATCCAAGGCCCCTATTACTATTGGTACTACTTTTGCTTGCTTTTTTTCTACTTATAGGTCTTTGTATTTTGTTATCTTCTCCAGTTCTTTCTCTTCTATTCTGCTGTCTCAAGGTACTACCACATCCATTATCCAGATTTTTTTGTCTTTCTTATCGACAATTATTAAATTTGGGGTGTTATGTGGTTTTTACAATTATATAAGCGTCTTGTATATGTTTATTTTACCTATTTCTGCATGATAAAATTTAGTACACAAAAGAACATCTTTATGAAACGAACATGTTAGGATTGCTATATTATTATTATTGCTATTTTGTACACTCATAAGGAATCTATAATTTACACATGATTTCAAGGAAATAATATTTGGCTTTGTTGTTCTTCTTCTTTTACAAAGTGGCCAAGTGTGTGCTTAACAGACCAATGCACCCATTGAAATATAGCTATCTATTCTTCATATTTCCTAAATGTATCAATGAAATTGTCAATTCAAGTGTATTTGATAGGTGATAATTTCTGAGAGGCTATTTCATATGAAAATTCACTGCAGTATATATTATGAAAACATATATGTTTAGAAAAATTTTCAGAGAAGACATATTAAAATGATTAATAATATTTGTCTGGGTTATTTTTTAAAATATGGAGAAATGGGATAAGATGGAAAGAAAAATACAAAAGAAATATTCAGAGCCACTCATTTTCAGTTGAATGGGCTGGAATCTGTGTCAGTTGGCAATGGTTGGGATGACATATGAAATCTGATTTTCTTTTTTCTTTTAAAGCATTCTTCCACTTTGAAAAGAACAGTAGGTAATACAGAACTTCAAAGTCCAAGTAGGAAGTGGAATGGGGAAATTTTAATAGGTTCTATAAGCAATATCATTGACAGTCTTCCCACACTCAAATGTTGTGATTTATGCAAGCAATCCTGTTGATGGCTTCTTTTGTAGACATGGTTGCTAATGAGTTTATGAGTCCCCCCCCCCCTTTTTTTTGTCTTCCAAGAGAAGCTTACCCTTTATGAAGGAAGTGCCAAATCCCATCAGAGTTCATTGGAGCAAAGGGTTCAATTATGACCTTGTGAAGGTCTTTAAGGAGGAAAAGCCTTGTCGTGCCTTTTCCCAATCTCATTATGACCTGGTTTGAAAGTGTGAAAAAGAAAGTCTGTGATACTGTTCTCATTTTGGTGCCATACAGTCTCTTAATTGCACTTTTAAACAGAGTGTAATTTTTGTAATTAACATAGTGGTTGCAAAGGGCAGAGGTAGCTTGCTCTATGCTAATTGCAATCCCAAGTTGTGATTGTGGAAATCCAAGGCTTTCTGTTACTGGGCCAGGATGTCATCTGTATGAAAGGTTTCAAAGCTTTTTTTTCCATGGGTTTTCCAGTTCATTAGTGTTTGGTAGCATGTATGGGTGTATATAACAGATTTCTCTGTGAAGGTTTTTTTTTTAACCAGATAACTGAGGGGAGAAATTTTACAAAGGGCTATCATTAGCTCTCTCTTCACATTATTGCCAACAGAAGGACTGTGGCATATTGGACATATTGCTTCCCTGCAAGTCAATGCTTTGGAGCCAAGAAAATATGCGCTTTGTAAAAAAAAAAAAAGCATATAGTCTACGATGAAGGGATTTCACAATAATCTTCAAACAAGAAGAAGAGCGATAATGGGGAGGGGATATTGGGAATCCAAATGGTCACACCTGAAAGCCATATTTAATTTTAGTCTTTCCTTAAGGGGGTTCAAAGCCGCATCCATTGTTTTCTTCCAGTCTTATATTTACATGGGACTTGAGATGGAGGTTGCAAGGAGAGATGGCAACTGTTTCAACATCTTCCAGTAAACTTCATAACTGAGTGGAGTTTTAATTAAGTTACATTTAGATTTTTAAATTGTAAATTTCACCTAAAAGAATATAAGGAAGGGTGGATACAGCAACAACGAATGTAAATGGCATAACAAAACAGAGAGAATAAAGAATATAAATCAGCAACAATACAATAAATCTAAACTCTTAAAGCATGTAACTTAAAATGGCAGCAGGAGAAAGAAATCAGTGTCCAGGTCATAAATTTGCCACTCTGTGCCATTTCTATGACAAAACGTTATCCACTGGAGAAGGAAATGGCAACTCACTCCAGTATCTTTGCCATGAAAACCCCATGGACAGTACCAAAAGGAAAAAAAGATATGATGCCGGAAGATGAGCCCCTCAGGTTGGAAAGTGTCCGATATGCTACTGGGGAAGAGCAGAGGGCTAGTACTAGTACCGCTGAATGGAGTCACTGAAGCAGTAGGTGTGAGCTTAAATGGATTCCAGAGGATGGTAGAGGACAGGATGGCCTGGAGGAACATTGTCCATGGGGTCGCAATGGGTCGGACACAACTTTGCAACTAACAACAACAAGCCATTTCTATCCCTATCATCAAATTCAGTTTGAAAATGACCCACAAATGTCCTCTTCTGTGATGCTAGCAATGATCAGAGAAGCAGTGCCCACTACAGCAGCAAGACTTTTATATGCACAACAATGGAAATATTTGATATTACTTACTATGAAGTTGATGGAGTTGGTTGAGATGGCAAAATTGATGGCTTGGATTAAAAGAAAGACATTGATTAATTTTAATGCTGATTGGAAACTCCTTTTGGACTTTTTGCGTGAAACAGAAAAAAATAAAATTGTGATCTATGGGTATGAAAATTTTTTAAAAAGTAGATATAGAAAGAAAATGAAAGTAAAACTAATGAAGCTATCTTCAAAAGAAAGAAAGAAACCCACTGATGAATTTTTTCTGGACCCCAAAAAAACCCCTCACTTCTCATGGAAGGAAAATCAAGGAAATTGCTTGAGAACATTCTCACTCAACCATTAATGTTTTTATTTCATGTTAAGTCATATCTTTTAAAACAACAACACTGAGTGGTTTCTTATGAGAGGAGGCAGAGACCCAAGAAACCATCTTTTCCCTAAGAGATAGAACATAGAACACAGAACACCATCCAGCTAGGATGTCTGGAGCCAAGGAACTGGGAGGAACTATGAGCAAATGGTCTTTCAAGAGGAGAAATATCCTGGCCATAGGCTCCATAACTTTGCAGCTTTTTTTTTTTTTTTTTTTGTGGTTTCAAATGCATCACAGCTAAGGCAGAAATTATTTTGCTGAGCAATCAAGCACTGATAACATTGTGGGAACATTTGGAATCAGCTAGAAGCTGATTCCAAATAGATAAAGAATCTTTGTATACAAGGGCAAGACGGAACGACTATGAAGTAAAAATTTCACATTCATTTAACATAAAATAGGTTAGAGCTTCAATCACATAGATGGAGTTGCTATCTTGAAATTTTTGACCCCACCTCTCTGGGGATATCTCAGAATGGTGTATTCTTTAATCATTTGATGTACCTCCTGTTAAAGTATTGGGTTCACTCAAGATGCTGAAGCATAGTTAATTTCTATCTCAATTTCACATGCTTTGCCAAAATAAGTAGCCATCTTGTGGCTTCATTTCGTGACCAAGTTCATATAACATGCTGTGTTCCCAGAACCCATTGAACCACAAACAAATTGACTGCATTTTAATCTGGTCTCTTGTGCTGTGTGAATCAAGCCAAATGCTAATACTGTAGACCTTTGATTGGGGAAATTTAGGGAAATGTTAGATCAGTGTTTCTCAACCACGGCAACTTTAAGATGTGTGGACTTGGCTTGGGAATTCCTGGTAGTTGAATTTCATGCATCCTAAAGTTGCCAAATTTGAAAAACATTGTGTTAGATGATGCAGATACATGACATAACCAACTACAGCATTTTGGTAAAGGCCTATAAATAAAAATGTCAAGTAAAAGACGCGTGAGGAAGATTCTTCTTCCGTTTTGTCTTTCTCAGAGACAACATCTTTCTTTTCCACCTGCCCAATTGGTTATGCAACCAGACAGTTTACATATGTGATCCTTCGCATTTAGAAAATTAATAGTGTTTTCTGGCTCCAAATCACAGCTTGTGGCACTCTGCAGGCGACAGAAAACTTGGCCAGCATCAACGGCAAACAGCCATTAGAAAATTAACCCTTGGTGGCTGAGGAGCCAAAGGTACTGAAGCAAGGGCCTTGAAAAGCAGCCGCCTGTAGCTTTCAGGTGCACCTACATATGTTAAGCAGTGAAACAGAGACGATGGGCTTCCCCCTTGAGAGGCTGTATCAGGCATGTTTGTACTTGGATCCTGTGGATAGGGCATGACCATCTCACTTGGCAGCCGGAGCTACCAATATGCCAGGATTTTCATTATAGCAGAAGAGAAATGCTGACAAGTAATTATGAAGCAAAGCAGTTCAGATCTTAACTCTACCTGATTAGGATGCATGTTAGTTGCTCATTTGTTTTGCTTCATTTTTTTAAAAAAAATATCAATGAAACCTTGCTATTTTACACACACGTATATCCTTGGCTTCAATTTCACTTTCATGGAAAATACTTAACACAAATATTTCCAAAGTTTCCTATGTGACTACATCACCCCTTTTGTGGAGGTGATGCTCTAAATAGCAGTCTCCTTTCTTGCAGATGTATTCTGCAGGTAGACTGTTGTCCCACTCTCTTGGGTTTTTAACAGCATCTACAATTGTCTTACTGACTTTTATGTATTATTATTATCTGGCTATTATTTTTATGTGCGTATTATTTTTCCTTCTGATTTTTCTATTTTTTAATGAAATTGTATTAATGGAGTTTCATTGGGTTCCATTATTGTAAGTTGTCTCTGTAGCATTAAATGAAAAACAAGGGATAGAAATGTTCCAAATTAGCAAAAATACAACAGCCCTCAAATTAACTACAACTAAACCTTTGGGAATTTGACTGATTTCAGCTCTGAACATCATTGGGTATTAGTAAGTCCTTTAAATTCCTTAATTCTATGTATTAGTAATATTTTAATAATGAGATTTCATATTTAAAATCAGGACTCAAAAAGAATGAATCAAAAACAGAGCTAGGTATGATTGTGTATTCTTTACTCATGTAGCATTGGTTCAAAAATAAATCAAGCTTCCTTCCTACCACCCTTATAAGTAGAAAATTGAAGCTTCTTGGATGAGAAATGAAACATTCTTCAATGAAAAACAAAGTCCTGTTTTGAAAAAGCATCTTTGGGACCTCATAAATAGAGTTCTTTTTTTTTTTAAAAAAATGTTATTTTATTTTAATACATTTCTATTGTTATGACTTAAGATAGTACAGTTTGAATGATTTCTAGGACAAGTCAGATTATGGAATCCACAGTTCCATCTCTTCCAATCGATATAACTGTTTTCTATCCCATTCTACCACTATTATTCAACTCTCCTTTTTATCAATTTTGGCTGATTAAAATGCCTTTTCTCAAGGGGCAATTGGGTAAAAGAAGATGATGTGTTGGTTGCTCTCTCTCTCTCTCTCTCTCTCTCTCTCTCTCTCTCTCTATCTATCTATCTATCTATCTGCCACTGGTGGCCTCCCATTGCCCGGTTCGTTCCCACAGAGTTTCCCCAGCTATACTCGCCAGCAATCATAAAGAAGGACTTTACTCCAGAAGTTGCATGCACCCATTCTGCTAACTGCTTAAACAATTATGCATCACATGCCATACAACTGCAGAATATGAAGGCAAACAACACAGACAGTTCTTGGAATCAAGTGTCACACTACCCCATTATCGGGCAATAAATTAGCAAACAATAGTAGCTATTTTTACATCTGTGCTCCTCCAGCAAGGTGTTTGTTTCTTTACAGTTTTCATTCCAATTGTCTTGGTTACAAAGCTTTTATGGTTCTCTACGCTACCATTTAATTCACAAGAGTGCCCTGGAATTTCTGTGGTATGTGCTGGACAGTACTGTCATTTCACCTTCAGTTTTACTTTACTAGAATGGGAAAGGAGGTCAAGAGCTAGAAACCTCCTTAAGTTCTTTTAAACCTGTTTTGAAAGGGACAAATCATGGGCTGCATACTCTTGATGTGACACATTAACTGCTGTGATAAACACACTCGTGCCCACTTTTCTGTCTATTCACCAGCAAAAGAAACAAAAAGTTAAATTAGTATGGAATCTGGAAAACCTCTGCACTTTACTAATGGGATGTGTGTGTGTGTGTGTGTGTGTGTGTGCGCGTCTTCTGTCTGTCTGTCTGTCTGTCTGTCTGTCTGTCTGTCTGTCTGTCTGTCTCTGTGTGTGTATTAGAAAGCTGAGGGACAATGCAACATATGGAGATTCCATACCCACTTCTATTATGGATAATAGTACAGTTGAAAATAAATAAAAATGTGATTCTCATGTATTTAAATGGGCAAAATTCTGGGCTGATTTCCTCCTTCCAGGGTTGTAAACATAATATAGAACTGAACTCGATCCCTGCCTCAAACTAAAGTCCCTCCAGCTGTCCCAATCAAATTAAGATATTCATTTTTTTAAAAAAAGTGATGAAATGTCATGCAATTACTAAACTCATGCTAGTTTAGTCACTCTTGTCCAAAGATTGCAAGATGGTTTACATAGAAAATTACCAAAAATTTCTATGAGCTAGAATTTTGTGACATATTGAACAAGGAAGGATCACTCAACCCCAGTGGTGGGATTCAGCCAGTTCACACCACTTCGGGAGAACCGGTTATTAACTTTCTGAGCAGTTTGGCCAATCGGTTGTTGGAAGAAATCATTAGGGCAGGGAACCGGTTGTTAAATTACTTGAATCCCACCACTGCTCAACCCCTTCTATGAGATGAGGCATTAGTACTTGGGATAGAAAAGATTGTCTAATCTGATGAAGAATCCAATGTCTCAGCAAAGTTGTCTATTTTTTGCTGGCTAAATTGCATGTAAAGGTTTAAAGAATATTCGTAACTTATTATTATTATCCAGATAATGAAGAAGTAAATAACACAGTTTCCTCTCTATATTACCTTCACATTTCTTCACATCTCTTCACGTCTAAATCTTTTCCAATTTGTTTTCATATTAATCTGGTTAAAAAAAATGCAAAAAAAGTTGCAATTAAATGTTTATAAACATATTTTCTTATAATTACTAATTTATTTTCAGAACACTTATATAGCATGTGACATACATTTTGTATTTATTTATTTTTTTGTAAGCTGAGTACAGTTAAGAATGTTTCTATCAATATTTGGTCATTTATTTTCAAGAAAAATGTTTAATAACAACACATTAAACCAAGAATTTAAGATAAGGTCAGTTCAAATTAGACTTCCCAAATATTCCTCAATTCTGCTTGCTTTTAGTTTATTTGTGTACTGTTTTGTATATTCAAAGACAGCCCTGAGAACTTAAAAGGTGGCAGAATGTCCAACATCTCATAGCTGGAAACAATCCACAAGCCTTAGGAGCACCTTGATTTAAGTTCATGGATGCAAGATCACTTACCCTTTTCTTATCCTTGGAGAGAGATGAAAATTTTCTTTTTGCTTTAAACATTTAAATGATGCCTTTTAATTAGCTAAACTTTTTTATGGCATTGAGAAATGAGGGGTCCTTGGTACTCTCTGAGCTTGGTTGTTTTCTTGCAGACATTTTATCACCCAAACTAGATAACATTATCAGTGCTAGTAAGGAGAGGAGTTTGTTCTCAGTTTATAATCTAGTGGCTTGCCACTAGATTACTTGATTGTTGGTCTGATGTTAATCTTGGAGTTAATTTATGCTCCTCCGGGTTCTGATTGCTGGTGGGGAAGGTTTTCTTTTGTTCTCTTTTTTGGCAACAAATGTAAACAACAATATATGTATACAACATATTCCAACAAAATGGATATCCATGCAACTTTATCAAAAAGTGCCTGACCATTCCACCCAAACAGCATAAATGACACAAACCCTAAAAAGAATAACATGCTATACATCAAGAACATCTCAGAAACCATCAACAGACTACAACCAGATGGAATCAGGGTAACACACAAGCCAATTAAAGCCCTTCCAAACAGCCTAAGTAGACCAAAAGACCCAGCAGCCCAAGTAGAAAAAAACAAGAGACATCTACAACATGCAGTCTAATGACTGCAACAGTCACTACATAGAACAAACAGGCAGAAGACTGCAGAACGCGCCCAAGAACACCAACTATCAATCTGAATATATGATGAAAACTCTTTAATTTCACTACATATGGACAAACTTTACCATAATTTCAGTTGGGAAATTATGACCATCCTAGACCAATCCAAGTCCAAAAATCTAGGAAATTTCTAGGAGCCAGGCATTCTGACAAATTAGCTATCGATAGACACATGGACATAAACAATATCTATACTATGTAAAAGAGTCAATCAATGTCAAAAAGGGAACAAAGAGACCAAAACACATCTCCACCAGCAAGCAGCACCCAGATGAGCATAGATTAACTCCAAGATCTGACCAACCATCAAGTAAACAATATCCCAATCAAGGAACTGCCAAACAAGCCAACAATAAACAGCCCAATCAAAGAATCTCTAAAATCATCCCCATTGACAGACAAGCCACAAGAATATAAACTGAGTGTAAATCTCACTCCTTATTAGCACTAATGATGTTACCTAGTTTGGGTAATGAAATGTCTGCAAGAAAACAAGCAAGCTCAGAGGGCACCAAGGACCCCTCATTTCAACCCTGAACTACAAATATTCTCATTTATTGGCACTGAGAAAAATATTATGCATCTTCTACTTGCTGCACCAGGCCATACAGTCAGCCCTTGTTTAATGATGGTCATTGGGACTGAAATTTCTATCCCTAAGTGACACAGTCATAAAGCTCAAGTCACATGGCTGTAACTGCTTAGTGAGCATCAGTTCCAGCAGTTTCAATTGCCATCATTAAGTGAATCCCATGCCATTTTCCAGTGTGACATCATGTAGTTGACATTTTGGCCTCTTGCTGGTTTCCCCATTGATTTTGCTGGTTGGAAGCCAGCAGTGAAGATCATCAATGGTGATCAGGATTGCAATATTGCCCAATAATTGTAAGCTAATCACCAAGTGCCCATATCATGATCACATGCCACAGGGACACTGAGATGGCTGGGACTATGTGGACTGATCATAAATACGACTTGTTCAGCATCATCATAATGTTGAATGGTCACTAAAAGAATGGTTGTTAAATGAAGACTACATGCATTATAGACTCCTGAATATTACCTGTCCACAATAACTTCTTTTGAGAAATTTCAAAACTTTGCTTTCTAGACATCGGTCTCAGGGATGCCTGTTCAGTTGGACAAGTATGCTTTTATTGACATAAAATAGTTTAAAATTGTTTTTCAGAGTTGTTTTTTCTTTTGCTTGGGGTATATTTCTTTCATGCTTTTAGTTTGGCTCCATTTTTGCAGGAAATGCATTTTGAGAGGATTGTATTTTCATGCCTGAACTGGAAAAGCAGGATTAAAAAAAAATTCAGAGAGATACTCAAAGAAATAGTTTGTAATTGGCTTGTGATTCTTGATCTGCAGAACAGATTATCTAAAAAAAGTGGCTCGTCTTCCATCAAGGCAATGATCCTCAACCTTGACAACTTTGAGGTCTGTGAACTTCCATTCCCAGAATTCCCCAGCTAATATATCCTAGCTAGGGAATTCTGGGACATGAAGTCCATAAAATTCAAAATTGCCAAGGATGAGAAAAACTAAGGTTGGCAGTCAATCTGTTTCCTAAACTAGTGTTGCTCAGATGTGTTCAAACTAAAATGGTCAGTACCTCCAGGCACTATGACTGCTTCCCATGAAATGGGACATTCTGGGATTATAGACCAACCCACTAAGAAAACACTAGATTGGCAAAAACTGGAGAATGAAAATATGGATGAGATGGAGCATGTTTCATCACCTGTATGACTTACATTTGCATACATTTATAGAGTAGCATTTCAAGCATATTTAAATAAACTAAAATAAATGTTGAGGCTAAGGAGGAGAAGAGAATACGCTATCAGCGATTGTCTTTAATGTGCAGTACTAAAGAAAAGCATTTTTTTCCTGATCATGCTCTCCCCTCCCCCACTGCAGACTTAATAATAAAAAATAAAAGGGGGGCTAATAACAGCCAAGTCTTAATTACTCCTTTCTGGTTTACTTTGACAAACACAAAATGTACTGAAATGATGACTAGGGTAATTATAGGTGAAACGTTTTCAATTAGCCTTTGTTAATGCTATTAATGCGATTAATAATGTATAGTTTTTAAAAAGTCAATGCATTTATCTAAATAACTTTTATGATACCCATTCAAATGGCAACACTCAAGCAGTTAGAAAATGTGGTCTGGAAGATGTGACTTGGGTGAGATTAAGGAAAAGTGGCAGTGTGCGCTTTCTTTTACCTTGAGGCCTTGGAATACATTTCTTTGGCACTGGAAAGAAATCATTAACTGAAATTCAAATATTCAGACTATAAATCCCACTGTAACCAAAATGATATTTTTAAAAAAACACACACACAAAAGGGAGGCATCAAACGACTTGGAGAAACCAAGATTTGCCGAGAACAAAAACATTATAAGAGAAGGTACATTTCACAAGTCCTAGTAAATTAAATGTGTTGACAAATACATGGGAAGAGGGAGAGGGCAGGGGAGGGAAGGGGAAGGGGAAGGGGAAGGGGAAGGGGAAGGGGGAAGGGGAAGGGGAAGGGAAGCTCTCCAAGAGTTCACTTCAAGACTTTCGGGCAGATGATTTTGTATCCAGTTCTGGCTATTGCTCTGTCAACATCTGAACTCTACTATGGCTAGTCTGGGTTATTCTCAACTGTATTTGTGCTGAACAAAGTTGCTTCAAATATTTTACTGCACCTTATTTATTTATTTTATTGTTTATTTATTGGTTCGATTTATATGCCGCCCTTCTCTGGAGACTCAGGGCGGCTTACAATGCGTTAAGCAATAACCATCATACTTTTGTATATACCTGCTTAGTAGGGCTTTTGGCCCCTCCTAAGTGGTGTTCTTTTTTATAACAAAGTCAGCTTATTGCCCCCACAATCCAGGTCCTCATTTTACCTACCTCGGAAGGATGGAAGGCTGAGTCAACCTTGACCCTGGTGAGATTTGAACTTGCAGTAATTGCAGGCATCTGGCAGCTAAGTGCTACTTTAATAGCACTTTAGTCTGCTGTGCCACCAAGGCCCATTGGTGAACCCATTTGTTTGTCTTCTGAAAAAATGGTCTTCATGCTACTTCATGTTTTATCCTTCCCTGGGATGCTTTATAATTAGCTGTACCTTTCACTGATACCTCTTTTGTAGAGTTCCTTGCCATTTATTTTAGGAAGTCTCACATTATCCTCTTGTTGAAATAGTTCTACCAGTTGCACATTTTATCCTGAGCTAAAACCCAGCTCAGGATGCTTAATTTGATCATTACAAGATGCTATTTACAGAATCACCTAAGCTAAGTGTAGTGTACCAAAGGTGCTTTCCAAAAAGCAACTGGACTTCCTTTGTTGTTTCTTTGAAAACATTTTGCTTCTCATCCAAGAAGTTCTGACTGAATGGTGGAGAATGAAAGAATTTATATTCTTGCAGAAGAATAACCCTTTCATTCCTCACCATTCAGTCAGAAATGAAAAAGCTTCTTGGATGAGAAGCAAAACGTCTTCAAGGAAAAAACAAAGGAAGTTCAGTTGCCTTTTGGAAAGCATCTTTGGGACATAGACATTTGACAAATAGTGTACTGCATACTTATACATAACAAAAGGGGCATTTTTTGTGAGTCGAAAACATTGATATGTTATCATTAATTATCAATCCTGTTTTCTCTGTGGTGGGATTGATGGGATCATGAATAAGCTCTCTCCTTATTAGAGTCTAGAAGAGGATTCAAGTTATGTTATCTTTCTAACCCTTTTGCCTTTCATAATACTCATTATGCTTTCAAGGTTGGTTTTGCAGATTTCTTTTAAAAAATGTATTACTGTAAGCCCAGGAATGGATGGCATACAAATCTCCCAAATAAATAAAGCTCTAATATAAAAATAAAACTTCAGTATATAGTATCTCCAATTTCTGTTTTTTCTTTATCAGAGAACTCCTTGTTGTTTCTCTTAAGTAACTTAGAAACAAAGATGACTATCTTTGGTTTCAATAAACATAATTAAAAGGAGCAGGATAACTCTCTTTAATGACATGTGAGTTTTTCCCATTGAGTTTAGATTTCTATCTTGTTCGTCACTCAGGTGAAGCAAACACAATTTAGAAAAAGATTAAGTTGTGTGTGTGTTTGGCTGGATTTTTTTTTTAAAAAAATCCATTTTCATTAGGAAAAGGGAGAATTTACAAATGCAGTAACGATACTCTTCTGGGTCATTAATATGCTGTGTGGTATTTTCTTTTCCTTGTGCTTTTCATGGGAATTTCACTGTGAAAACTTTATAGCAGCTTTCCATTCTTCATACACTGTCCCATCCATGCAGCAAATCGAGTGCCCCCACTGTGCTGCATTCACAGTCAGATTAGTGCCTTGTGAACAGGTTATCAAAATGGTGATGTAGCTTCTGACTTGCAAAATCGGACCTGATTTTGAATAGAGATTGAAAAGAGGGTGGGACAATTTTACAAAGAGTAGTACAGGCAAATTCCCAATATCAAAATCCAACTGAAAATGAAATAAATAATGAGAAATAGGAGAAACAGTATTTATACGGATTCTGTCTCAGGCAAAATTGTGACAGGGTTAAGAGTTAATTGTTTTTTATGTTCTCCCTTTTCAGAGATGATGTAATAATCCATATATCGGAAAGTACCACAAGAAGGGGGGGGGGAATCCTTCCATATAGAAAGCTATGTTAGGGGTGAGTGGTTTACAGATTAACAGAGTTGGAAGGGACCTTGTAGGCCATCTAGTCCAACCCGCTGCCCAAACAGGAGACTCTACACAATTTCTGACAAATGGCAGTCCAATCTTGAAAGTCTCAAGTGATGAAGCTCCTACAACTTGGAAAGGACTTGCAGGAAATGCTGTTCCTGCATCCAGCTTTTTGTGTGAAGGGGAAATGTACATTTGTTTTGAATGAAGAACATTTTGCCTAGCAGCTTCCCAAAAAAATCTTATTTCAAAATGACAACATGCACGCAATGGTAAATGTCTGATGGAAGTATGTAAGTTGCACGTTTCCCCCTTCCTTAAGTATCCATGATTCTACACATGAATCCATGTGTACGCACCCATTCTATAAAGATGAAGTGCAAAAATACATTAGCCTTTTTATAAAAACTCAATTCATGTTGAGTCACTAGTGCTACATAACACTAAACCCTAATGTGGTATTGGTTGAGGTTAGGGTTAGCATAGTGGATGACTGCAGCCACTGAGATTTGTAAACTATGGGTTTTTGTTGTTGTTATTGTTTCTATATACTGCTCCCGTAAATACACAAATCAATGTACAAAAATACCATTAAGAATGCTTCTTCAAAATAACCAATTTATAACATATTATAACAAATAAACTCCCATAAAACAAAACAATAAGCAACAAAAGTGCAATTATTTAAAATTCAGCTCATTGGAAAGGCAATCTGGTCCTGGAGCAGTAGTTAGTCTGTAGATTTCTGGGTAAACAGGCTCATGTTCAACTGGCATCTGAAACAAGAGAGGGAGGGGGGGTGCCAGGCCTGCTTCCCTTGGAAAGGAGTTGTATAATCTGGGAGGAGGGGACACCTTACTCTTGGCTACAGTGCTATGACCCAAATCACTGATGGAGTTCCAAGCAAACGAATCCTATCATCGGATTAGGTGGCTGGAGACAGCAGTATTTTCACAGTTTTAGTCCTGTGCCATTTGAGACTTTACAGACTAATGACAAGACTTAAACTGGTTTCATGACTTATTCTAATGTACGTTCTTAGATAATAGAGGTTTATTGAACTAACTAGATTTAGTGCCATGTGTGAACCCCAAATGATCTTTCATTATGTGTCTATACCACCACTAATCTTGCTTCAATACTTCTGAAATTTATTGTTTTGCCCTATCCTATTAGAATATTCAAATGACAGCAAAAAGAAACAATGTGGAAAACTCATAATTTTAGGATTGGGATTTAAGAGATTTATGGAACTATATTTTCCTTCCTTAAATGTATATGGCTTCAACCGGTCCTGTTATAACTGAGAGGTCTCCTAGTTATTCTGCTGAATGGGTCTGAGACATCTTCTCCAAAATTTGTGCAAATGCTGCTAAACACTAACATTTTTAATTGGTCTAAAAAAAATTTCATCTTGGCAGTGGTAACACCTTATCTGGCCTGAAAAGTTCAAGTTGGACAAGGTTAGAAATTGGATGTGGGACCACCATGGAAAATCATAGAAGCTGTGTCAAAAGTTTGTTTACTTATTTATTAAATTCATTTGTCTCCCATTTTGTATCAAAACAAATCTGGGTGGCTTGAAAGTTGAAAAATATAGTGAGATAGCTTGATAGTGAGATGTCAGGCATATACCGGTACATGAAATAGGTAGGTAGGTAGGTAGGTAGGTAGATAGATAGATAGATAGATAGATAGATAGATAGATAGATAGATAGATAATCTGTGAGGAAAGCGGCAACAATTATTTCTACAATGCTGCTAACAGTGCATGGCAGTCTCCAGTCTCTGAACTTGATTCAAAAGCATTTTTTTTCTTTTAAAGACAAATTCATATTTCTCAAAATGCAATGGGTTGTTTTTTAATGGATGGTTATTTAATTGTGAATAACAATGTATGAACTTGATCGTCTATTGTCTGTAGTTGTACCAAAACAGAGGTTCATGTTCTAGATCTCTACGGTACTCATTTTTTGTGATTATGTTTCTGTGATGCTGTGAAGAAGATACCCTTCATGTTTTCATATGGCTGCCATCCTCTGAGAAAGGGTTTTTATTTTCTGTTTTGGTAAAGGGATGACTCTTAACACAGGACAGCTGGGAAACAACAACAGAAGGCCAAGAAGGAAAAGAAAAGGAAAAAAAAGGAGCAAGTGAAGTGGGAGGAAGGGAACAGAGGGCGTCAGCACTGAGAGAGTTGTCCCACTAGCAGATAAAAGCTACATTACATGAAATTAATGGAAGCTGTCTGAGACATACATGAATCAATGTTTCAGCGCTGAGAAACCAGCACAAAAGAATAAAGAAATCTGAGCACTAACTATATCTTCAAAGGTCTCCTATTTACCCTGCTATCTTGGGTAGGGAGACAACGGAGGGGAGACATAAAGGAGAGGGGAACAACTGCTGTGACTGAATGAATGAGACCATATGAGCGATATTGGTGCCGTATGCATTCTATTTAGCTGATATCAAACACAGTTTAATGAAAGTTAAATAGTTTCTGAGGAGTGCATGAGCTGGAACGGATTAGATTCCACAGAGGGGTCTGTCAGCATATTGCTGCTCACACATATTCCCTGCTCTGAACTGCCACAATTCCAGCACTCCATTAGCAATACACAAAAGGCTTCAGCAGATAGCGGGCAGAGGCAAGTACCACCATATTGGGAAGAAATAATGAAATAAAAAACCAGCACAGGATGAAGATTTTCTTGGACGCACTCATCTGAAACCAGATTTCTGCCATTGAAATGGTGATAAGACCCGTGGGAGGTGGGGAGATATAATAATAATTATAATAATCTCTGATTTTATTCGCTAAAAGCAAGTGGCAGGGCTATCCTTTCTGCGATTAATTGTACAGCACCTAATTTTTTAAAATTATTTTTGGTACATTATAGTCTGTAGGATTAATGCCATCACTTGCAATATTCTAGATAATAATAATTTTAAAAAAGTTTGCATATTTTAGAGGCACTGTTTGATGCTCTTACTGTTAAAAGTAAGCAAAGTTAGGTATGTTCATCAAAATTAAGGAGGTTTAATTGCAATAGAGCACAACCTCTTTGGTGTTATACTCTAGAAGTACATGTAGATGGGATTCATTTTTATGCAGCAGAGATCATGATATATTGCCTATCAAAGTCCTCTTCTCTCCATGACTGGCTTTCAGGATGTTCATCCAAATACCTATGAGTAGTTTCCCCAAACAGAAGTGCAAACCTGAGGTTTACATATATTTTCCTTTTCTCACTGTTTAGTGTCCTGTTCTTTCTTGTTTACTGATGCTTATGTGTTACGAATTTGTGAAGATCTATTGCAATCTTTCTTTGGACTATATTTTTAACTGATTAATTATCTTACCTTAAGTTAAAGACATTGATGCCTTTGTTCATTTCAAATGCTGAATCCTATTTCAGAAGGGAATATGCGGATTTAGGACCCATTTCCTTGATCAAAGAATTAAAGCAAGCATCCTAATATGATGCTATTGCCAGTATGCTATGGTATGCATAGCCTAAGAACTGGCTAGGGGCAGATAAGGGGTGGAATTCATCTTCAACTTTGTTCCTGTTCTTTGATTAGATCTCCTTTCTGTGGGAATCTTTCTCTCTTTCTCTCTTTTGTCTTTTCCAAATGCCAGAAATGGCTACTAGTATTTTCCAAGGGGTGGGCTGCTGGGGGTTCACAGGGGTTTGGGAGAACCTCTAGCTAAGATTCTCTGCAGTTCAGAGAACCCCGAAATCCCACTCCTGGCTGGCCACACCCATCCCATCCCTCCCAGGAGTCCCCATGCAGCCCGTTTTGGATGCAGATAAGTGCAGGGCATGCACGGAGGCTCAGGGAGGGGGGAAAACGGGTCTACCAGAAGTTCAGGAAGGCCATAAACGGGCCGTTTCCGGCCTCCAGAGGGCCTCTGGAGCTTGGGGAGGCCGTTTTTGCCCTCCTGGAGGCTTGAGGAAAGCCTCCGAAGCCTGGGGAGGGCAAACACACACACCACTGCTGTGGTGCAGAGGCCGACTAGTCTATGCCCACCATGGCCACGCCCACCCAGCAACTGGGCAGAGAACCTCTTGCTAAAATTTTTGAAGCCCACCCTTGTATCTAATTGACCCTTTGAAGACCAATAAATTAGAAGACAAAAGTAAACTGACTTTAAATAAATAATATGTTGCTTCTCTTGATGCTGATTTTCCACTTTCCACTGGATTAATCTTCAGTTATGTTGCTTTGGGATTTAAAGAATTATAATCTCAATACTTGAAGGGAATCACATTGAGGAAAGTTATTCTAGAACTAAAGCTGAGTATGAACTGCATCCATGTAAACAAAAGCATCCCTTGCTGAATACCGGACAAATAATTCTGCAAAGAAACAATGATGGAAGCTTTTCCAAGTTGCTTTTTATCAATACCATCACCACAGACCCACACAAAAAGTAGAAACTTAGAAACTTGATAGCTTCTTTTTAGTTTCTTCTTTCTTCTGCCTGACTTGCAATCATGATATTGGTAATTATAATTATTTGTATTTGGTTTGTCTGGGTTTCTTGCCTTCTTCTTGCCTTCCCTGAAAGGGTGGTAACTGTTGTAGAAAGTGGCTGGCTACGGTTATAATTATTTCTTGGTTTTTGATTTAATCTGACAGAACTAAGCTTGCACCATGAAATCAGCACTTTCTGTGGATAATAGAAATTGCCACACTGGAACAAAAAAGTTTCTCCATTTAGGGTCATAGTTTTGTTTCTGCCAGAAGACTATTTAGGTACATGTAGACTCTCTCTATAGTCAGATATATAGCATAGCTTGTCCCTCAAAAAATAAAATGAAAAAAACCCTCTTCCTTCCCAAATACAAAACTAAATATAAACCAAGATAATATACGCGTAGTATAAGTGGGGAGACTACTTTCCTGTTGAATTTCTTCAGGGAGCAAATTTCAAAGCTCAAGTGCCAGTACAGAAAAGATTCTGCCCCTTTATGTTGTTAGCCTAATCTCCTGTAATTGGTTTCCTAAATCCTGGATCCCGGGGTTCAACAGATAGCATAAAAAGTGAAATTGAGATTTCATATCATGAAATGTTCTATACTTTTTAGTGTACATTGTATGTATATTATAAAAATGGGGCAGGGCCTCATTTGTGTAGCCCCTGCATTGACTTCTAAAATCTCTTAGCTTGCTCCATCATAACCAGTGGTGGAATTCAAATTTTTTTACTACCAGTTCTGTGGACGTGGCTTGCTGGCCGTGGTGTGGCTTGGTGGCCGTGGCAGGGGAAGGATACTGCAAAATCCCCATTCCCTCCCCACTCCTTGGGGAAGAGGTGGTATTTGCCGGTTCTCTGAACTACTCAAAATTTCTGCTACCGGTTCTCCAGAACCTGTCAGAACCTGCTGAATTTCACCCCGATCATAACACTGATTCCCTTGAGCTTTTTAAATGCCAAACTCACCTAATTCCCCTTCCCTTCCCTTTCAAAACTGACATACTTCAAAAAAAGATTACTAACTTCAAGCATTACCAAAATGTTTTGGGATAAACTGTAGAAGCATACATAGAAATTAAAATAACAGTTGTATGTAGCCCAGTGTTTTGTTTGGAAGTGTGCCCAGGCGCCTCCCCTCTAAAAAGACAAAGGTAAATGAAAATGGGAAAGAGCAAAGCTGGCTGGTTGGAAAAAAAATAAGAAACAATTTCATCCATTTTGCTATTATAAATGGGAAGTTTGTGATTGGCCACAACCATCTCAGAAATCATTTTGTTTAAATGAACAAGATTGTTTCATCATTTCGAAAGTTCCAATTGACCTCAAAAGGCTGGCATTCTGCCTTTAACTGACTGGAATCAGAATATTTAATGCATGTAAAGCACATAAAAGTAGAATGTTAAACTATCGCACACACTATTCAATTCTACAGTGCAGCACAGGGAATGAGATGTAATTTGCCAATTGGCTCTCACACAGATGATTTCACCTAAAGCAAAATTTCAGTGTGAAAATTGCTGCTTAAAAGGAATATTTAAGTATTTATTAAGATTAATGATCAACAAATCTGTCACTTTGGGTTTCTTTTGGTTTCATATTTTCCAAACTTAGGTGCAGTTTGCCCTGTTTCTCTATTTGAATATTGATTGCTGAAAAATTGTATAGATTTCTGTATATTTGTATAGCGTATAACAATTTCCTATCTCACATATATTTGTAGATCATTTTGACTAATAGAATTGTTTCTTAACTGGTTACCGGGCGGTGTAAATGGAAAGAGAGAGAGAGAGGGAGGGAGGGAGGGAGGGAGAGAGAGAGAGAGAGAATGAGAATGAGGACTGCATTTCAAAGTTTGAATTATAGCATGTTTCAAAGTGATGACAGTACTTAAGCATGAAGAAAGAAAACTTTAGTTGTCTATCCTATCCATAAAATAGATGAATCTCATATAATACCATTATAAAAGAGAAAGGCTTGGGGAACTTATTTAATGTCACCCCCAGAGTTTTAGTGGAAATTCTAATTTTCTTCATGGTCAATTTTTGTTTCTTCTAAATTAGTAAATTATTATCTTCCAGATGATTAGATTATTAAAACAAGAGAATTTCACATGGTATTATAATTTTTTCAATTACTTGGAGGAGGATGAGAGTGGCCATGCAAGCAGTTTCCAAGGGAACTCCCATCATGCCACTGCATACCATGGCAAGAAGTCTATTCTGGCAATGGGTCAAACACATCAGTAAGGGCTTGCAGAAGGTTAGTCCAAAGTGTAAGAATGGATCCTATTGGTTGGAAGCTATACTGCTACCCATGACCTCACTGGCAATGGTCTGCAGAACTCTTAAACTCTATTTATGTTCTTCTTCTCATAAGGGGGCATGGGAAATAAAGAACATAACCCATGACACAAGATGTCTGTGAAACCTTTGGCAGCTTATTCATCTCAAGATATTTTCTGGGCTGTTCACCTATATACAGTACATACATTGCAGATCCCACTTTCCATCTAATACATGAGCTGTCAGAGTCATAGGTTGGCCCCACCAGTTCATTTCTTCTCAGCTTGTTATAAAGACAGGAAACCTGGACTTCTGTAATTCAGTCAAGACGTAAAGGGACAAATGTGGAAATGGCCCAATTTTCTCAGGCCCTATTTTATTCTGCTTTGAATCCTCCCCTATTAATTTTATCCAGACTGAGGATAAGAATTTCCTCAGGCATCACTTCTGAGTCATTTTTCATCCTTATTCATAGCTTCTTTTTTCTTTTTTTAAGAAGTGGACCCAAACGGAGCAAACTGAAGATACATTTAAGGTTGCCTGTCACATCCACTAAGGTAATTGGCTCCATATCTTCATCCTTTTTTCTAAATGAAGATAATTTTATTAAGTGGTGCAGGAGGTGTTCTGCTCATGTCACCAGCTGCCTATTAGAGGCAGAGAGAGGGGCTTTGCTGTATTATTTCCATCTGTTCTCATGACATTATGTCATCATCGTCAATGGTTACATTGTGTCAAAGGTCACACAGTCTCGTGCATTGGAGCCTATGCTTTTTCTTTTCTTTTTTCTTTAAAGACATGTCCAAGATGTCCTTTTCAGGGCAGAGAAATAGGTCAAAATGAAGGAGGGGGGGGTGTGACAAATACACATTGGTTCAAATAGCTTTTTCTTTCAACAATTTAGATGCAAATCTTTATCATATCATGCCCTATGTGGGAAAAAAAGCAATTTCACCAGTCATTCATTTTTTTCAGTGTACATGTATTGGGAATAAATGCCACAATACTCATCTGGACTCTCCTCGCTGTAATCATGCATAGAATTTGCACAACAACATTGTATAGGTATATAACATGTGATGTGGAACTTAGGGTTTTCCAGACCTACTAGTATTCCAGTTGCCAACCACCCCAGTCAATGTGACCCCAGTCAAAGATGAAAGGAATTTTGCTCTTGTAATCCCTGCTGAGCACGATTGTTACATACCGGCAGTTACCAGCTATAAAGAAGAATATTGAACTGGCAACTAATGTTTGCTTTCCCCTTTGTTTTCAGGAACACCTGTTGTGGCCTGCCAGTGTCCAGAAGAGCTGGCAGCAGATTCAGACAGTGAGGAGGTTGGGGAGGAATGTAGGCCAGTCCTGGAGTCTGGGGAAGGCTCTGACGAGGGCTCTGCATCAGAGGCAGAGAGAGGGCCAGGGCCATCTGGTAATTATGTGCTGCCTCCGGAATCTGACATCAGTGAGGCAGAAGAATAGTGTGAGCCTGTTCTCAGTGTGCACATGCACAGAGCTGCCAGAAGGCAAGAACAATTAAGAAAAAAAAAAGGGCAACTCGGGAGTAAGGCTTGGAGATGATTGGCCCCTCCCATAAGACATAAAAGAGGAGCAAATGGGCAGGAAGCAATTAGTTCATATAGTCAATTCAAGCTCTGAGAAGTCCGTTTGACTCTGTGCTCCGTTTGGCTTTGCAAAACTAATTGACAATTAGGTCTCTGGCAGTGTTTCAAGGAAGATAAAGGTGGGTGTTTATCAACATTATTCTAAAAGACTGTGTCAACTCGAGCAGACATTTGTTGGAATCTTCACAGACTGTTTGTGAATCATTATGGGCTGTGAATGACCATAATTCATAGCCATCTCAATAAAAGAGGTTTTTTGGGACTAAGATTGTGATTTATGCTTTCTCAGGAAGCCTAGGTCAGAACATCACCACAAGTAACTTGCTGGATAAATTAGGCTAGAAGATGGTAATTAACAGAATTACAGAGTTGGAAGGGACCAACTCTGGAGGTCTTCTATTCCAACCCTCTCTCTAAGTCTAAGTCTAAGGTCATCCAATGTGGGCTTGAATTAAAATGCCCATTATTTTTTTAATTTTTTTTTAATAAAGTGCTATGTATTTTCTTGGCTCAATGCCTATATATAAGAGTCATGTCATTGAAAATTGCCCACAAAATGTCTTTCTTACTCCTTTTTAAAAAATCTATGAACTTTCTGCATGCATCTGGCTGGCCACTGTGACAAAAGGCCAGTTTAAATGGGCTTCTGGACTTATCTCGCAAGGCTGTTCTGAAATTCTTATCTATATTAGGGAAATATGTATGCTAAAGACATCTGAATTTTGTTTTATATTTACAAATAAATAATGTAAATTTAAATGTACAGAATTTAAATTTATTGGACAGATGAACAGATGTATGACTGAGTTGATGTATAACTGACTAGTCTATAGAATTCACCCATACCATCTATTTCTTTATTTGCAGTTTCTCTGTAACTTTTTTAGAAATTTAGGCTTATTAAGACACTTTTTAACCTTTGTTCCAGAATGGAGGATATGCAATCTACCACAGTTCTCAGTTTCCTCAAATTATTTTCATCTCTCCTGATCCATCTACACATAATGGATGCATGTGAGCTGCATTGTTAAAACATTGAACTGGTTTAAAAATGAAATGATACATTTAATTGCATAAAAATTTATGGTGCATTGCTGAAAGAAGAATGGCACATTCATATGCACAACTGTGATATAGTTTGTTTTTTGTAAAATTAATCTGTGCATATTTCGGCAATATTGGTTGTTATCTAAGGGGTGGGGAAAAAATCAAGGAACCAAGTGGCTGAAAAATTGTTTCATTTTTAAATTTCCAACTGTCTGTGCAGAATGCTAAGCAGAAGAGGCTTGAAAATTCACAACATCCTGGGCAAAATTCAAAAATAAATTCTCAAATAATGAAGGATAGCTAGTACATTGCTTCACTTTGGAAACAAGGCCAAATTATTCAGAATGAAAGAATCTGGAGAGAAATTCAAATGTGAAGAATTCTGAGTGAGAAAAGTACATGATACAACTATGCAAGGTTTACTAAAATACATCGCTGTTATTACAGTTGGCATAAAAGATATTTTCAAAAACACAATAAAGATGCTTGAGTATTCCATACAGAAACACAAAGACGTTTATTTCAGCAATTTTGGGGGACTGGACTGGCAACTGTTTTTCTTGTAACCGCAGGTGGCATTAGCTGTAAAAATGGATTTTTTCTTTCTTGAAAAATGCTTAGCAGTGGAATGAAGGAAGCTGGGAGTGGATCTATTACATGGCTGCATGCTTGAAGTTAGCTACACTAAGCGCAGATGGCATTTTGCATATTTGTAAGGTATGGAAATGAAACCGTTCTGCTGAATTGGTTCATATATAAACTTTTCAACTGTTACAAACAAATCCAGCCTTTCTGTTCTTTCCATTTTATTTACATGATTGAAGAAGAGTCCAAAGGTGTTCGAGAAAGACAGTCACTACTTCCAGGAACAAGAAGATACTGCATGCAGTGGAGATGAAATGAATAATCATGATTGCTAGATTTCCCAATGGTAGAACGCAGGTTATGAGAATCAGATTATGGAAGACTGCTTTAAAATGAGAATATTCAGGACATTTTCAAAAAAGAGTTATGTAGAGACCTCCCTCCCTCCCCTTTGTGAAGTGGATCTTCTTGGAAATGTTCTCAGATGGTGCCCTTATTTGATATGGAAATATTTCATCTAGCTCAGTATTATCTGCTCTGATTGATCATGAAAAAAATCCCAGAATGAGGTCTGTCATATTGTCTACATTTTGAACATTTCAACTACTGAGGCCAGGTAGTGAAGCAGTTGCTCATCATCACTGAATTATAAGAATATTATAATTCTGTGAATTTCCTGAAAGATCCTAAAATATCTTGCCTGAACAGAATTTTTGCTAAGTAAAAGTATTCAAAACTATGCTATTCTAATAAACTCAACTATGAAAAGTGAAAAAGTCTCAACAATCTCTAGCAAGGAGTCTCTTCCAGCTCACTTATTTAAAAGTGAGGTCTTGAGAATGTTACCTGGGAGGAGTTTGATCCTGTGGCTCTCAAGGACATGGACAGGATTCTGGGACGGCTGAACGCGACCACATGTTTATTGGACCCATGTCCCTCCTGGTTGGTGCTGGCTTCCCGGGAGGTTACACGAGGCTGGCTCCAGAGGATTATTAATGCTTCTTTGAGTGAGGGTGTCCTACCGGCTGCTTTGAAAGAAGCGGTGGTGAGGCCCCTCCTCAAGAAGCCCTCTCTGGACCCAGCTATTTTGGCAAACTATCGTCCAGTCTCCAACCTTCGTTTTATCGCGAAGGTTGTCAAGAGTGTGGTGGTGTGGCAGCTTCCACAGTACCTGGATGAAGCTGTCTATCTACACCCGCTCCAGTCCAGCTTCAGGCTTGGGCACAGCATGGAAACGGCATTGGTCGCGTTGGTGGATGATCTCTGGAGGGCTCGGGATAGGGGTTGCTCCTCTATCCTGGTCCTATTAGATCTCTCAGTGGCTTTTGATACCATCGACCATGGTATCATGTTGCGCCGGTTGGAGGGGCTGGGGGTGGGAGGCACTGTTTTGCGATGGTTCTCCTCCTACCTCTCTGACCGGATGCAATCTGTGTTGGCAGGGAGCAGCGGTCGGCCCCGAGGCACCTCGTTTGTGGGGTACCACAAGGGTCAGTCCTCTCGCCCCTCCTGTTCAACATTTATGTAAAGCCGCTGGGTGAGATCATCCGTGGCTTTGGGGTGGACTTCCATCAGTACGCTGATGACACTCAGCTGTACATCTCCACCCCAGGCCACCCCAACGATGCCCTTGAAGTGATGTCCCGGTGCTTGGAGGCCGTGCGGGCCTGGATGGGGAGAAACAGGCTCCGACTCAACCCTTCCAAGACCGAGTGGCTGTGGCTTCCGGCGTCCCGATATAGCCAGCTGGTGCCATTGCTGGCTATTGGGGGCGAATCACTGGCCCCCACGGAGAGGGCTCACAACTTGGGCATCCTCCTGGATGCACGGCTGTCTTTAGAAGAGCATATGATGGCCGTGGCCAAGGGGGCTTTCTATCAGGTTCGCCTGATACGTCAGTTGCATCCTTTTCCGGATCGGGACTCCCTATGCAGTCACTAAGGCACTCGTCACTTCCCGCCTGGACTACTGCAAAACTCTCTACATGGGGCTACCCTTGGGGTGCATCCAGAGGCTCCAGCTGCTCCAGAATGTGGCCATGCAGGGGATTATGGGAGCAACAGGGTGCTCCCATGTGACACCTCTCCTGTGCGAGCTGCACTAGCTGCCAATGGTCTTCCGGGTGCGCTTCAAGGTGTTGGTGACCACCTTTAAAGCGCTCCATGGCTTAGGGATGGGGTATCTATGAGACCACCTGCTGCTCCCAATAGCCTCCCACCGGCCAATACGTTCGCACAGAGAGGGCCTCCTCAGGGTGCCGTCCACCAGACAATGTCGTCTGGTGACCCCAGGGGGAGAGCCTTCACTGTGGCAGCACCCACCCTTTGGAATGACCTATCCCCAGAGATTTGCATGATATCAGACCTCTGGACTTTTCGACGAGCCCTGAAAACACATTTATTCCGTCTAGCTGGGCTGGCTTGACCCCATCTGTTTTTGTTTTTAATTGGAACTTAGTTTTAATGGGTTTTTAAATTAGGCCAAAAAATATTTAATTATCTTAAATTGTTTTTTAAATTTTGTAATGTTCTGTTTTATTCCGGCTGTTCACCGCCCTGAGTCCTGCCAGGAGAAGGGCAGTATACAAATTTAATAAATGAAATGAAATGAAATGAAAAGGGTTCATTTCGAAATAAGCAGTGCTGGGCTGCTGCCAGTTTGGATTGGTTCGGGAGAATCGGTAGTTCCGATGATCAGCTGGCTCTGCCCACCCCCCCCTGCCCTATCCTGTTCTATATTTCCTTCTTTCTGGCTCAGCTGATTCGCGCAGCCCATCTGATTTTCGTGCCTCCACTGTTCTACTTATCGGGGCTGCCTTAGAAGGTAAGCAGCTGAGTTTCAAATTGCTATAGTTTGAACCCTGTGCGCAAACACGTTAGGCGAAGCACGCACTCACAGAACCAGTTGTTAAATTGGCTGCAGCCCACCACTGGAAATAAGGATAAAGTAGGGGCACTCCAAGTTCCCTCAGTTAAGCAATGTCACCTAGTATGATTCCAAAAGCATGCCTTCTCTGACATATTTGCACACTGGAACAACATCCTACCTGGAAATTCACACTGCTTCTATCCTACAAGGATTCTGTCAAATCTTTATAAACATGGTTTTATAGTGGATGGTTTTGTTTCCTAAATTTGGCCAATAATGATCTTCTCTCTTTTTATTGCTTTTCTCTTTCTTTTTTAAGTAAGATGCCCAGATTCATTTTGAAGCTAGGATTCAAAATCTAATTATTATCTAATCCTAATCCTAATCTAATCCAAAGAACTGATCCTCAGATTCTGGTACTTCTGCTATGGGCAGTTTTTTTAATCAAAGCCTCCATGTTATAAAAACACTGAGCAGCTTTTTGGAGTTTACAGAAACTAGAATTTGTAAGAATCACAGTGCAGATGCAAGCTCTAATTTGGCATAGCTAAATTTTAAATTCTAGTTAATGACTCACGTGAAATTATGTAATAAAAGGATAATATTGGTAGCCCTTTCCTTGGGTTCAGTATGTTATATCAACAGAACTTCTACCTTTAAGTAGTCCAATCTTCCCCAGTCTGGTCACATAAAACATATTCTGACTTCAAATCTTAGAATTCCTTTTTTGGGGGGTACAATTTTATTACAGATGTTTTTAAAAAAAAAACAAAGAAAAAACTAATATAAAGTGAGAAAGAGAAGACAATGAAATCAAAGGGAAAGCTAAAAGTGCAAGAAAAGGAAAGAAAAAGTAAATGCAGAATTGAAAAGAAAGAAAATACAAATAGCAATAGCACTTAGACTTACAGTCTATACAACTTTACAGTGCTTTATAGCCCTCCCTAAGCAATTTACAGAGTCAGCATATTGCCCCCAACAATTTGGGTCCTCATTTTACCCACCTCGGAAGGATGGAAGGCTGAGTCAACCCTGAGCCTGGTGAGATTTGAACTGCCAAATTGTAGGCAGCCGGCAGGCAGCAGAAGTAGTCTGCAGTACTGCATTCTAACCACTGCACCACCATGGTTCAAAGAAGTAGCTTCTGATCTGTAGAGCAGTTGTAAGTACAATTATTGTATTAGGGGTGGGTTCTACTTACCTTTTCTACTGTTTCGCATCACGCATGTGTGCGCTCTTCTGCACATGCGCAGATCAACTTTGATGACGTCTGGGTCAGTGGGTGGAGCCTCCCGCCAGTTTTACTACTGGTTCTTGCGAACCGATCCGAACCGGGGGCAACCCACCACTGTACTGTAGAAATTTTGAACCTGGCTCTGCAGATTGGTCAGGGGACCAAATGGGGATTTCCATGCTGGAGGTGGCTGCTGGGTTGATAGCAGGCTTCACATCCTTCCCTTGCTCTCTACTTTCACCCGTCCATCTTTTTGGTTATCATATTGATGTATTCTCGTTGTGTTCTTTTTCATTGTTTATTTTATTGTTCTATTATTTTATTTCTGTTTACACTCTTTTCATTTCACCTAGAGTAGCCCCATGGCAATACAGGTGACAAATAAACTTAACAAACGAATAAAATAAATCAATATAAATTTACTTCTCATTCTATGGTTACCACAAAGCTCTCTTCTTTCTATAACCTATCCTGTCTAATCATCAAAACCATAAATCATAAATTCATTTTTTTTCTGTATCATGCAAAAAGTCAATCAGGGATTTTTGGTCAGCAATAAATATAGAGATTGTCTTTGATCAAAGAAGTCAATTTAGGAATCCCAGATAGTTTCATCCTCTTCACCAATCATTCCTCCATTGTATGTATTGCCAAATCTTTCCTGCTTTGTGCACATTGTAATCTCACTGCAGTTATAATGTAGAAAAATAAAGTTCCATGCCTTTTTTTTTCCAACTGAAAAGATTGAAATTTATATATTATAATCTTAAGGAGAATTTTCATAAAATGATATACTATTGGTATATATCACCAGAGAACTTGTCGAGACTGTACAAAGACACTTCAAATTTATGTTGCAAATGTGAGCAACGCAAAGGGACATTTTTTCATGTTTGGTATCATGTTTGGACTTATAAAAAGCTATAACATTCTGGATTCAAATACGTACATGAACTGTTGTAAAACTTTAGCCGGAGACATATTATCAGAAGTAAGATCCAAGGGGTGGGGGTTGGAGGGAGGAGAATGTGTGTGTGTGAGAGAGAAATGTTGTTTTGTGTACACACTTGATAAGGTAATATTTCAATTCACTTTGGGTCAGGCATATTTGTAATGTTTCCTCAAATACCCTCCAGTATCCCCTTAGGCAAAATCTGTTGACAGCCTGATACATTTTGGTTCCCTTCAACATGTCTTAGCTATCCCCAGCAAAAAAAGGACTGCTGAATATGTTTTTTTGGCTTTCTTGAGATGAAATGGTGGTATATATTTTTAAGTCTTTCCTGGAAAACTATTCTATTCCTCCTTTTTTGTTTGATCTCTTTGCCAATACTGACTGGCACCAGCCATGGAGGAAGGAGAACAAACATTGTAAAACATTGCCCCCCCCATTACTAATCCCCTAAAGTAGTCCAGAAACTTACTATGGTTAATGGTATTGAAAAGTGTCAAGAGATCCAGGAGACTGAATAAATGCATCTCTCCTTCTCAAGACCTCCAGAGGTCATCCAGAAGCATGAACAATGCTTTCTTAGAATTGTGACCTGGCCAGAACCATGGCTGAAAAGGGTCCAGATGAACTGCTTCATCCAACAACTTTTGAGGCTGAGCGCTCTCTATCCTCTCAACCACTTTCCCTGAAATGATGTCAGTGCTAACAATATATTTCTTTATTGTCCCTTACCATATATCTAATATGGGGAGGAAAGCTATGGCAAATCTAGACGGCATACTAAAAAGCAGAGACATCACCCTGCCAACAAAAGTGTGTATAGTCAAGGCTATGGTTTTCCCAGTTGCAATGTATGGCTGTGAAAGTTGGACCATAAGAAAGGTTGAGCGCCAAAGAATTGAGGCCTTTGAACTATGGTTCTGGAGAAGACTCCTGCGAGTCCCTTGGATTGCAAGGCAATCAAACCAGTCAGTTCTAGAGGAGATCAACCCTGACTGCTCTTTAGAAGGCCAGATCCTGAAGATGAAACTCAAATATTTTGGCCACCTAATGAGAAGGAAGGGCTGACTGGAGAAGAGCCTAATGCTGGGAAAGATTGAGGGCAAAACAAGAAAGGGACAACAGAGAACAAGGTGGCTGGATGGAATCACTGAAGCAGTAGGCGTGAGCTTAAATGGACTCCAGAGGATGGTAGAGGACAGGAAGGCCTGGAGGAACATTGTCCATGGGGTCGCGATGGGTCGGACACAACTTCATAACTAACAACAAATATATCTAATGAAGAAGGAGGAAGAAGATCCATGGGAGAAAATTGTGGGTGGTTTGCCAAGGGCTGAGGCACTCATTATTTTGGGTTTCAGACTCTACTCAAAACATTCATGCTCTAAATAGACCAACATCTTATCTGCATTTTTCTAATCTATGCAATACCTACAGGGAAAGTAATCTACAAAGTGGATGAGGTCTGTTACAAATCTAGATTTTGTCTTTATTCTCTTTCTGCCAACCAAATAACTGTTATTATGACCTACTAACATGTCTTCCATACCAATTGTTCTCTTTGAAGCAAAAAACCAATCTGTCCTGGAAAAAGGGTATATTGATTTCTTATGATGACACTTATCTTTCATGACCTTATAAGTTTCTGTTGTTGTTGGCTAGTTGTCCAGACTTTTGCATCTACTAACTTAATGTTGGTTAATGCGCAACATCTTTTCCCTCATTGAAGAGCTACAATATGTGCTAACATATTGTGTTAACATTTCTGCATCAGTTTAATTGTCACTGTTTGAGCCCAAAGAATGTGTCATTAGCATTGGAATATTACATATGAAGAGAGAGAGGAAAAATTGCTTTCTAGAGTCTCAACGTCTTTTTTACATCATGGTGACCAAAATTGGATTCAGTATTCTAAGTGTGGCCTTACCAAGGCATTATAAAGTGGTATTAACACTTCACATGATCTTGATTCTATCCCTCCCACAGCCTAGAACTGTGTTGGCTTTTTTGACTTATAACCGGTAACTGCCACTTCTCGTGTTGTTTCAATGCTGTATGCAAAGCTGGAGTGTCCTCTCCAGAGCACGAGGCCTGGGTAGATTAATATGGAGGATAGACTGTTACCCAAGCAGCAGATCCCCCCTCTCCACGTTGCTGAAATAGTCCAATGGAACAGCAAAGCTGATACGATTAGTTCCAGCTGCGTCGCAAGAGTTACCAGAATGTGATTGTACACAGTCACAAACTGCTTCCGGGACTCCGGCTCTGTATTTTGCCTTGAGGTTGACTCCTGAAGCCTTTTCCACTAGTAGATATAGACACAAGGCAGTGAAGGTTTGTAATCAGAGTTTTCCGTCTCCTAGAAGATGGTTCTGCCATTTTATCTGCCGTTGAGGCATAAAGCCCTCCTCCGCCTTCAAAACAGTTGACCATCTTCTCCTGTAACCCTGGAAATGGGCCCTTATGAGATTATTGTGCAAATAAGTTTCTTTTAAAAAAAGAAAAAGAATAGAATAACAGAGTTGGAAGTGACCTTGGAGTCTTCTAGTCCAATCCCCTGCTTAGGTAGGAAACCCTACACCAATTCAGACAAATGGTTATCTAATCTCTTCTTAAAAACTTCCAGTGTTGGAGCATTTACAACTTCTGGAGGCAAGTTGTTCCACTGATTAATTGTTTTAACTGTCAGGAAATTTCTCCTTAGTTCTAAGTTGCTTCTCTCCTTGATTAGTTTCCACCCATTGTTTCTTGTTCTATTCTCAGGTGCTTTGGAGAATAGTTTGACTCCCTCTTCTTTGTGGCAACCCCTGAGATATCAGAACACTGCTATCATGTCACCCCTAGTCCTTCTTTTCATAAGACTAGACATATCCAGTTCCAACAACCGTTCTTTATATGTTTTATCCTCAAGTCCCCTAATCATCTTTGTTGCTCTTCTCTGCACTCTTTCTAGAGTCTCAACATCTTTTTTACATCGTGGCGACCAAAATTGGATGCAATATTCCACATGTGGCCTTACCAAGGCACTGGTATTAACACTTCATGTGATCTTGATTCTATCCCTGTTTATACAGCCTAGAACTGTGTTGACTTTTTGGCAGCTACAACAGGTTGCTGGCTCATATTTAAGTGATTGTCCACTAGGACTCCAAGATCCCTCTCACAGTCACCACTATTAGCAAGGTACCACACATACTGTACCTGTGCATTTTGTTTTTGCCTAAATGTAGAACCTTACTTTTTTCACCATTGAATTTGTTAACTAGCATCCAATGTTCAAGTCTGTCAAGATCCTTCTGTATCTTAAGCCTATCTTCCAATTGTTTCCTTGACTTTTTTCTTGTTTTTAACATATTGGAGGAAGCTTTTTTTTGGTTATATTTTACTTTTGTCACAAGCCTTTGTTGTTGTGAGCCTTAGTTTTCCTCACTTCATCTTTGCAGGCTTGGACTATTTGCTGATATTCTGCTGTTATGTGCCCCTTTCCACTTTTTATACTTGTCCTTCTTGTCATTCAATTTGTCAGAGAGTTCTTTATGCAGCCATGCTGGTTTCTTTTGAGAGCTGTTATATTTCTTCTTCATTGGTGTGCTAGACTGGGCTTTTACAATCTCATTTTTCAAAATTTCCCAAACTTCTTGAGTTGTTTTCCTCTTGAGGATTCTTATCCATGGAATCCTTCCCAAGCTCTCTCTAAGTTTATTGAAATTAGCTCTCTTAAAGTCCAAGACTCTAGTTTGATTTTGTTCTATTGCTTGTGCTTGCGTATTGTTGAATTCCAATATTGCATGATCCCCCCCCAAGGTTCCTGTAGCTTCAACACCTTTTTTGGTTAAGTGATTGCACAAAACTGTGGGAAATAAATAAGTAAACGAGCATAAGAAAAATATCCAAGAATTTATTTCTAGCCAAGAAATTCAGCATTCTTCCCATAGACACTATAGAGCAGGGGTGTCAAACTCGCAGCTCACTGGCTGGATGCGTCACCTGCTGGCACCGGCCCTACCCAGTTTATGGAAGAGGAAAAAAGTCCTGATATGTCACGTGACACCGCTGGGACGATGTAAGTTTGACACCCCTGCTATAGAGCAAAAATCTGGAAAAAGTCCACCCCCCCCATCCCAAAGTTTTTGGTTTCACATACCCTTAAATTAGGTATTGTTATTGTAGGTGACTGCAATTGCAGCCCTTTATTTATGTACTTTATTAAACTTAGAGACTGCCTGACTTCAGATGATTCTGGGCAGCTTCTCTATGTAACAAAATAAACACTAGGCTAGATTAGGCCAGAACAGCACAGCACAAGGGATAGCAATGCAGTCACAGCCAATATTTATTTTATCTATGTTAGGGACAGGTGAAACCAATCCCTTTCAGTATGGGAATGGAATGTTTCCTTACTTTGCATGACCTTCAAAAAAGATTATTAAAATTCATCCAAGAAATGTTTGTCATTGGTGATTAGCCAAGATGCATTGATTTAATAGAACTTCCAGATCATGTCACAGTATACCACTGATTTAAAGAATTTGCTGGCTGAAGCTATTTTTTTCCTGTCCTAGTTGGGACCTTCTTGAAAGTAATTGAATAATAGTGCCAAAACAACATGTTGGTCAGATAAAATTTTCTTTCTATACAGTGACAGAGCAACATAATGATCTTCTTCCTAATACAGTCTTTCCAAGTCCTGCCTGATATTTTGCACCTTGATGCATCTAGCAATACAAATCTTAGGAATAATGGGATCTAAACTGGGAAAGGCAATTCCTTTTGCTAAAAAGCAGCATCTGCCCTAATCAAGAATGCTTAGGGGAATTAATATCTGCATACTCTTATGCATACAGATCTCATCCACACCTGTCAAATTATAGTAGCGAGGAAGTGTAACGATCTAATGAATTTTGTATTTCCATGATAGCTGAAATATTTTTTTTGATCTGTAAAAAGAAATATGAAAAGATTTTTTTAAAATACACATTCTGTAATAATTTACATTTAGAAAAACTATTTTGAGAGAATATATAGAATATTTGGAAAATATTCTAAAAATGCTATTTAGAAACATTTGAATGTGATAGCTTAATCTACTTTTACCATGACGATTACTGCAGAAACAGCAGAATATGCTTATGAGCTCAAACTAAAGAATAATGAAAGAGAAATAAACTGATCTGCTCTTTTAAAAAGCCAACCAATCTTGATTATCAGGGAGAAAGGGTAGCCTTTGTTTCATCTATTAAGAATGACTGGTGAGGTTCACTTACTTATTTCCCATTGATAATTGGTGGCCTAGTATTTGCTCTGTCTGTAGCAAAATGATCATGGAGACAGGCCTGGATGTGAGGCAGGGATGAGAATCTTCCTAACATCCCTTGGAAGAATGCTATCAGTTACAGTTGGCAATTCTCACTATAATTATAGAGAAAATTCTATATGATTATGATTATGTGTATGTTGCTTTAAAAAGAAAAAAAATCAATGGAATAAACTTTTTAAAGCTTCATGTTGTTTGTGTGAAAAGTCAAAACAATATAGGGCATGGGTGTCAAACTCATGACATCACGTTGTCATCATGTGACATATCACAATTTTTTTCCTCGTTGCTAAACCGGGGGTGGGCATGGCCATCGCGTGATTCAACTGGCCCGCAGGCCGCAAATTTGACACCCCTGATATAAGGGATAATAATGTTAAGGATAACTGAAGGTAAAAATATCTTTTCAATTAGATTTGACTTTGGTGACTTCATGGTCTTGCCACCTTCTTCTGGGTTGAACTTTTGACTTCCCAGTCCAGCCCTGAACCTGGGAAGATCTTGATGGTCTCCAATTCAAGTACTAACAAGCTCTGGTTATTAATGACAGACAATCCTGGTAAAGAGATGTCCCATGTCATAAAGTGTCTCGAGCAGCAAAGACCAGGTAGATGCTGACACCTGCTGTGGGAAGATAATTAGCCATAGTGAAAGTACAAAATTCTGCACCTTGAACAGTTTAAATTCTGTGTGTAGAAAATCTAGGACATGCAACTGGTATAAGTTCTGCAAACTGATTTCATGAACATGATTTGTAGATTTTTCCATAATTGTTTGAATGTATTTTGTCCATAATCTATTGTTGCTGGATTAGCAATAGGGAGTGGAAGATAGAGAGCAGAAAAGCTCTGTGGCTCTATGCAGAGTGGCTGTTTTGTGGAGAGATAACTTATTCAGTTACATTTTTGGCTCCTGCTTGCATTATCATGGGAGTGGTGGCAAGAAGTATATTTGCAAATTATTTCTGAGCTGTCAAGCCTGGCAATAATTGAGTCCTAACTTGACTGCTACAGTGTTTTCTAAATGGGTTGCCCTTGAGGAATGTTCAGAATTTCAGCTTGTGCAATGCATGGCAACCAGGCTGCTAATTCATTGAAAAGTGGAATGCATACATATATCTCCAATTTGGAGATTTTCATCAGTTCAAAAAATCCATTGATCTGCCGCAGTCTCATACAATTCCATATAGGCAAGACAACCAATCCTAAAAGATAGCAAATGCATCAATCAATTTTACCATTCCCTTCACATGTGAAATCCCATTTTCTATCAATAATTCTTATTTACTTTATCATTAATACTTGCCTTTCCCTTGGAAATAATTTTCTTTTTTTAATAGTATAGTTTGATTTGGCATTGCCTGTAATGTATATATGCAAACATAAGTTTGTGCACACCCACAGTGTGCCTTTATTAAGCAGTAAATGTGTTGTACAGGTAGTCCTCGACTTACAACAGTTCATTTAGTGACCATTCAAAGCACTGAAAAAAAGCGACTTATGACCATTTTTCACACTTACAATCTTTGTAGCATCCCCGTGTTCATGTGATCAAAATTCAGATGCTTGGCAACCGGTTCATACTTATGACCGTTGCTGTGTCCCAAGGTTATGTGATCTCCTTTTGCAACCTTTTGACAAGCAAAGTCAATGGGGAAGCCAAATTCACTTAACCATCAACCAGTTGATGCCAACGTAACAACTGCAGTGATTCACTTAGCAACTGTGGCAAGAAAGATTGTAAAATGGGGCAAAATTCACTTAACAAATGTCTCTCTTAACAACAGAAAGTTTGGACTCGTATGTCAAGGACAATTGTACTATTATTTAAGTAGCATAGCATAACAACAATCCCCAGCCATCAACACTCCACTCTTTTGACCCTAGAGTTTTCTACAAGTGTTATCCATCACCACAGGGAGGTAGATCCTATTTCTTTGGCCTGTTCCAAGTACCTAATGGTCAAGCACAGTTTCAGAAGGAGCTTTGGTTTTTTCCTGACACTGTTACATAGTTAGACCAAAGGTGTTGTTACAGCTTGGTGATGGGGCCCATGGACCAAATTACACTCTGTGTACATGGATCTCATAGAATCCCATGGATTTCTGAATGGCTCAGAGAGAAGATGTGACATAAGGGATGCTTAGAGCGCTGATGAAGGAAGGCAAGATCTTATATTAGGAGTTATCTTATGGTGGTAAGAGCAGAGAAGAATAATTACTTCTCTATCCTTATTGCATTTGTAGGTTGTCAACTGTTTCCATTTCAAATAACCAGGTCTTTCCTGGGTAAGGAGTTGAAGGAGCACTTGCAGCGTCACTATGAAAAATAATCTCAGATATGTCAGATAAAGTTGATCATCTTCACTTGAAATTGTACTCTGGGTAAGCAGATCCTTTGGAGGTGATGAAGACAATATGAACATTGTTATCTGGGAGGTGTTTGAGCCAGATACTCTTGAAGACATTGACAGGGGTCCTTGGGGCTGTAAGCTCAGCCACCTGTGCTCTGGACTCATGCCCTTCTGTTTGGTTAAGGATCCCGGAGGATGGCACATAGTTGGGTGATCAATGCCTCTTTGCAGGAGGGGGTGGTACTGGCCTTCTCAAGAGATTGGACCCCACAGCATTAAACAACTTTCATCCAGTCTCCAATATTCCCTTTTTAGGGAAGGTTGTTGAGAGGGTGTTGTCACATAGTTACAAAGGGCAATGGAGGAACACATTATATGGACCATCTCAGTCTGGGTTTGGCCAGGGCACAACATTGAAACAACATTGGTTGTCACTTGTCAATGATCTTCAGAGGGCTCAGGGTGGAGGTGGTGCAACCCATTCTGAACCTTTTGGACCTCTTAGTAGCTTTTGACATCCCTAGCTGGACAGGTGATGCTATGGCGTGCTGGCCAAGAATCTGGGTAGTTTTCTTCTGGGTGCAATTCAAGATTTTGGTTATCATTTTAAAGAGTCTTATATAGCACACACCTGGGATGCGGTGGATCAGTGGCTAAGACGCTGGGTTTGTCGATCGAAAAGTTGGCAGTTCAGCAGTTCGAATCCCTAGTGCCGCATAACAGGGTGAGTTACTTGTCCCAGCTTCTGCCAACCTAGCAGTTCGGAAGCACATAAAAAATACAAGTAGAAAAATAGGGACCACCTTTGGTGGGAAGGTAACAGCGTTCCCTGCGTCTTTGGCATTTAGTCATGCCGGCCACATGACCACGGAGACGTCTTCAGACAGCACTGGCTCTTCGGCTTTGAAACAGAGATGAGCACCACCCCCTAGAGTGAGGAACGACTAGCACATATATGTGAGGGGAACCTTTACCTCTTATATAGCACACAACCAAGTTATTTGCAGGACCAAAGCCCCTTAAGGACATCTCTCTTTCCCACCAGACCAACTATGGTGGGTATGCTCCTAGATCCTTCCCTTAAACATTCCTACCTTTTAGGAACTAAGATATGTCCCTTTTTCATAGTCCCTGCCCTATGGAATACTCCTTCTCCTCAAGTTAAGCAGATCTGTACCCTCCTATATTCTGAAAAGCACTGAAGACCTAAAAAGTGCATATCGCTTTTCTCTCAAGTGCTGAGATAGGATAGGTGGATGAGAAGATTTTAGGAGGGACTGTATGTCCTAAGTTTAATTTTGGTGTCAGATTTTTAATGTTTATGGTTTTTAATATATTTCTGTTATGTTGTTGTATTACTAATAATTGTTTTAATTGCTGATTGGGAGCTGCCCAGAGTTTGATATAAGATGGGTGGTTATATAAATGGATTAAATAAATGAAAGCAATCAATCAATCAATAAAGGCAAAAGCAGAGTCAGTACCACCACCTTGAAGATATCACAATATGTACTCCAGAAACGAAAGCTAATGAGTCCAAAGTGAGTGGTTATTGGTTGCTTATGTGCTTTAATGGTTCCCATATGAGCAATGCTGATGGATTCCTGTGTTACAGCAACTGGAGTATAGTTGCAGAGGGAACAATGAATATAGATGCAAACTTTCCAAATCAGATTTGACTTTGTAATAATCTGGTACATCGTTTTCTTTGAGACTATATTAATATGAATCAGTTATTTCAACCATTATAGCGTGTAGCAACATCTCTCTCTCTCTCTCTCTCTGTGTGTGTGTGTGTCTCTCTCTCTCTGTCTCTCTCTCTCTCCCTCCCTCCCTCCCTCCCTCCATATAAGTAGTTTGATTCTGCTGTTTAAGATCCTTTAACTTGAATGGACTTTCTTTTAAACTCCTTAATCTGACAACACATGGACAAACTCAACCATACTTTCAACTGGAAAACACTGAGCATTCTAGACAAACTAAATCCAAAAAGAGAAGTTCTGGAAGCTTGGTATTCAGACAAATCAGTCATTAATAGACACATGAGATAAACCACATTTACATACCATTCAGAGACAATAAAAAAGCTAAGTAGGAAACAAAAAGGCTAGAATACATTTTCTCCAGCCAACACCCATATAAATAGGGATTAATATCAGGCAACTAATCAAGTACAAAATAATATTATAGCCAAGGAACAACCAAGGAAAAAAACTGCACCCCCATCAAAACTGGTAAAGCAAGCCACTGTAGAAATAGGGAGCAAACTCTTCAATCCCCCTCACTGATTATGTTTATCTAGATGGGTAATGAAACTTCTGCACCAAGGATTCCACATATGCCTACATCTGATGGGCAGATCAGCATTGTGAAATCCTCATGTGCAATGCATGATATGCAGCTAGCAAAGCAATGGCTAGGGAATGATTTTGAGCATGAAATAAAGTAGACTTTTATGGGCTAGGAGTTAATGTTAAAGAAACCATATTTTGGTGTCATGTATAGTGATAGAGCCACCATGTCTTTGGGACGCAGTGGTTCAGTGGCTAAGACACTGAGCTTGTCGATCAAAAGGTCAGCAGTTCAGCAGTTTGAACCCCTAGTGCTGCATAACAGGGTGAGCTCCCGTTACTTGTCCCAGCTTCTGCCAATCTACAAGTTCAAAAGCACATACAAAATGCAAGTGGAAAAATAGGGACCACCTTTGGTGGGAAGGTAACAACCCCCTAGAATTGGGAAAGACTAGCACATATGTGCAAGGGGAACCTTTACCTTTATAGTGATAGAACTGAAATTATTTTGAGGGTGAAAAAGAGACAATTTGGTTCCACTTGTCTCAAGATCCAGTACAGGTCTATTTCAACCACAGTTCATTCATATCATCAGAGAAGGGAAGAAGTGAACTTAGTGCAAGTTGACCCATAGCATTACTTATCTTGAAGCCAGAAAATCCACAAAGGGTTCCCCCAAGTAGCAGATTTTTTTTCCCTCCATTAAATTGAATCTGATTTTCAGAGACTGCCTGGACAAGTCAGACAGTGACAGTTGCTTCCCATTATGCCCTTGTGTAATTGCTGTTATGTGAGCTGCACTGGTCACCGGTTGCTTTCGGATACAATTGATAGTGCCGGTCATTACCTATAAAGCCCTACAGGGAATAGGACCTGGTTACTTGAAAGACTATATGTCTCCAGTTATTTCTGCCTTATCCAGTGTGCTCTGGTTGATTGGGTGTGCCCCAGGTACCCTTAATTAAAGGTTTTCTTCTTGTGGGATCAAGGATCCTTTCTAACTTGCAGGCTCTGCCTTCTACAATAGCATTCCTCTGGAGATATGCTTGACTCTCACTTTCCAAGTATTCGGAAAGCCTCTTAAGACCTGGTTCTGTTCCCAGGCTGGCTAGTTAGGGTGGCTGTGGAGTCTTGGATGAGTCTTTTCTTTGAATGTTGGGAATACTGTTTGAGTTTGGCCAGTCATGTTGTTTTAGTCTTTTTTTTTAAACTTACTGTATGTACTGCACATATTGTAAACTACCTAGAGTCTTTTTGGAACGGGGCAGCGTGAATACCCAACTAACTTGATCTACTGCATCACTTGATCTGAAGTCATGATCTGCCTTGCTGGAAAAGTCAGAGCAATCTTGTCATGCACAGGCCAGGCCCAGATATTGTCCTGCCCGAGGCAAAGCAGCAATGCCACCACATTCTCCAAGATAAAGTATTCCTACATTAAAGCCAGCCAATTTATTTTGGCCTTGGAGAACAAAAACAGCAGCAACAACAAAAATATTTCTCCTCCTCCATGGAATATGAAAATATATATATATATATATATATATATATATATATATATATATATATAATCAACAATAAGTTAAATATCTATCCATTTTCATGAAATCTGAAATCGAATTCTTGAGGTCACCTTACCTTATCCAATGATAGAGCTATATCTGTTGGAGCCAAGATTAAAGCCAAAGGCATTTTTGCTCAAGATACACGCTCTTAACCTCCAAACTGCAAAAGCAGCTTGATTCATTCTTGTTTAGAGGCATCACCAAATATTATCCAGTTCACAAAAACTGGTAAGAAAGTTGGACATCTCTGCTTAGAACAAAATAAATTCTGCCAGGATCTATTAAAATGTGTATGTCTCCGGTTTGAAGTCTCTAGTTTGCTAGCTAACCTTTAATAAATAGTCAAATTTGAGGTTTCTAAACCAGATAAATAAGTTGATGGAGGTATATATTAAAAAAGATTTCTCCAGTTAGTTTTACTTAGATCAAGATTGCTACCAAAATGTCACTGGACATGAATTTTGAAATATATGATGGCTTTCCTGTTCAAGCATGGAAAGGATTTTTTTAAAAAATGGAATATGTTTCTTATATGGCTAGTAACAACTCAGAAAGGGAGGTCCACTGAAAGCAGTGTGGACATTCAGTGTGCTTTATCAATGAATTGTGTGATCATCTAAGCTTTATGCAGTTTTCTTCCTCTCACTCAGCAGCGGATGAGCAAGAAAATGTAAAAAATAAAAAAGGCAAGGAAAGGGTTACCCCTTTCTTCTTCTGCTTCTTCTTCTTCTTCTTCCTTTTTTTTTTTTTGTCTGAGTGAAATGTTTATCGACTTACAGGGAAGGTCTCCTTTCTTTCGGTGAGTTAAGTCAGCCTCTGCTTTGTTTGACGCTGCCCATTTGACGAAAGCTTATCCCTGACCTTCTGCCAGAGAGACTGATGACAAGGACAGTTTGCACTAACCTTGACATTCATGAGGGTAAATGACTTTCCCCCCCTCCTTCCCTCCACATAAGTAGTTGGCAAACAAGCAAGAGCCAGTCAAGAGCTAATGAATCTGTACCTGAAAGAAACTGAACAACTACTGTGCTTTTAAAAAAGAAGAAGAAGATAGCATAGCTCCTGAAGGGCACTAAGAAACAAGCCAAATTCTTCCTTTGCTTATTATAATCTTCAGTGGTTGGGAAGCTCAGGCTGGAGAGCCAAATTTGGTTCCTGTATGAATCTGTTGGCCTGTCAAGGGGCTGCCAGTTTATGATAATAAGTTTCAAGTAGCTGGACAATTGGGAGGGGTTAGGGGCAGTGGTGGGATTCAAGTAATTTAACAACCGGTTCTCTGTCTAATGATTTATTCCAACAACCAGTTTGCCAAACAGCTCAGAAAGTTAACAACCGGTTCTCCCGAAGTGGTGCGAACTGGCTGAATCCTACCACTGGTTAGGGGGAAGTGTATAAATAATTCTGCTCTACTTTGCAGGATAATTGAAATTAGGTATATAAACATTTGGTGACAAAAATGTTTACATATAAAATATTAAAGTGGATTTTCTCCCCGTCTCTTATTTCAACCTGATTTTAAACTCCCTTCTCAAAAAACCAATTTGTGTATATTTTAATTTTACTCCTCTGCATAGTTTTAAGAGATGTCTACTAAATAAGCATGTCCAGATTCTTCTTTCTCTAAAGTGGCCAAACAGATGTCTCTGAAAAGTCCACACCAAGAGAATGGCCCTCCTGTGCAACCAGCATTCAGTAACAAATGGTCTTGGAAAATGGAGTTTCTTTATAATGGTGGATTATTTCACAAACTCATTTGATGGAAAAAGAAGTCTGGAATCAAATTGAAATCAGAGAAGACAGGGAGAAGAATTCAGGTATCACCAATAAAATCCTATACAAGAATTCAGGTATCTATGCTTATAAAATTCCAATATAGGTAATATTGGAGAAAATCTTTACATTGGGATAACCTCCAAAACTAGTCTAAATGAAACAGAATGATATCTAGGGCCACTTGCTGTATAATCTGGAATTCCTATCTTTCTTCCTAAAGATCTCATAGAAAATCAGAGCCAAGAGGTCCTAGACTTAAATTTGATTTCAGCAAATGGTATCTTTGGGTAAATGTAAAAGTGGCACCACTGCTGATATCTCTACCCAGAAGGAGGGTAACAGGAGCAGTTAGATCCCACCATGAATATTGTCATTCTTGTAACTTCCATTTTTAAAAGTAGCATTCCATTACAGAGATAAGATTATATAGCTATACCTATAGATATAATGGTTAAGGCGCTGGTCTGAAGATGGTGAGTTCTATGCCTGCCTTAGGTATGAAAGCTGGCTGGATGACTTTGGGCCAGTTGCTGCTCACCTAACATGGTTGCTGCTGTGGGGAAAATAGAAGGCAAGAGAACGTTTCCTGCCTTGAGTTATCTTTATGAAAAAGACATCGTCATTGTCGTCGTCGTCATCATCATCATCATCATCATCATCATCATCATGTTTTGACTTAGAGTAATGAAGTGGCAGACAGCCTTTCTCAAAATGTAGGTGGATAAAGAAGACAAGACCTAATGTTTACTTAATTTAATTTAAATTCAATGTAATTGATTAAATACAGTTAATATGATTAGACTTCATGCATTTCATAATTTACACTTATCTACATTAAGAATTAAAAGACAACAGCTGTTTTGAAGGGTTCTGGGAAGAGTATCCAAGGTCTGGATCCAGTCTTGAGCCTAAGGATTATCACTTTTGCTTTATAGGGTGGGCTGGTCCATAAAGTGTACTCAAATCCCTTCAGCCTATCTGAGAAGAAAATGAGATGCTGATCATACAGAAGAAAAGTCCCTTCTGTGACTGATCATAGTAATGATCCATAGGATAAATTATTCAAATAAAGGTTTGGCTAAATCTAGCCATTTTGTCTTTTAAAATTCAAAATATTTTATCCAGTTTAAAAGGTGTCTTTGAATTTTGGTAACTTATTAAAATTAATTGAACAAATTATTGATATTTACACTAATCAAATTCAATAGATAATCTAGTTCAGAATGGAGAGGCTCAAGATATACTTACTACCATGTGCCTGTAAAAATGAGGAGTCTTTAAAGATGAAGTGTAGAAAGTAATTCTAATTCAGTACCATGAACACAGTTTTTTAAAAAAGGATTTAAAATTAGATTTTTAGGAACAACATACAAAAGACTTTTGCCCGAAGGGAGAAATCTATCTACCCCTCAATTTATTTCATTTTTAAATCTTCCATTCTTTCTGTCTAGTCATCAGGCAATTTAGAGAAGCTGATAATATACATCATTTTCAAACACAAACAACCCTTAGGAAATTCTGATCCATTCCTATTCAAATCCCTTGAGCTTTTCTTTCAAAACAAATAAGAAGCTGTTCATAGGGAGGAGCTTAATATTAAAAAAATATATATGAAAATTTGTTCATACAAAACTGTTATTAGATGTTTACTTAAACAAAAAGTTTACACCCATATAATACAACTAAACTGCTGAAGCAGATAAAAGACTCCATGACCTTCCAGTAACTGGCTCCAGATTCCACCGAGACCTTGCATGGTGCACTTAGGTATCACCCGTGAATGAGAAACAGCCCAGTGACTGTAAGGATAAACAGGGATATGCAGCGTTGTCTGTCATTGGGGCTTGGGCTGTTTTTTTTGCATTTAGTGATCAAATACATAGGCATCCCTTGAACTGTCAGAACATGAAATGTGGAAGTAGCTCAAAGAAAAGGGACAAACCTCTTTGCACCAAGAACAGTGGGCACCCCTGGGTGAAGCCTGTCAGGAATGAGTTGAAGGCAAATAAGTCTGTAACCTTGTGAAAGTTTAGCAGTATGGGAACTATGGTAGTAGGTAGATACCTGGAGAGACGAAAAGAGATGTTGTATGCAATGGAGAGGGTAATATTTCATCTCCCTCCAGGTCAGGTGGCTTTTTTTTTTTAGAAGAATGCTACATGTTTAAGATTTCAGTCTTTTTAGGCAGACAACCCCCACAATTTAGCAAAGGTCGGTCTAAATCTTTCCACTCTCATATATTGATAAATTTCTGTAATCTTCATGCTTCCCTATCTTGCTCTCTCCAATTTCTCTCACCTGTCTCTTTTGCTCTCTCTCAAGTTACATGGCTCTTCCCCTGTCTATTATTCTTGGGGCCACTTTGCCTTCCTTGTTTTATCCCACTCTTTCTTAAATATCTCTTTTCAGTGACGCCTTCGGTATAATTTTCTAAACCACAAAACCTTTGGCTCCTGAGCAAAAAAAATGTACAATACTGTAGAAAATACATTTTTACCAAGGTTTTTCAGCCTTCATCTGCCTTACTTTCAATATTTAGTTTTCAATGCCTCTGTGACAGGAACTCTTTTTTCTTTTCTTTTCTTTCTTGCTTTGTAAATAGCCATTAAGTAGACAGATATTGTTGAGGATGATAATAGTAAGAATGCAAAAAATGAAATGTTTTACCACTTGGTGGATTTGGGCTGCGCAACCCTCTGGATGCATAGGCAAAAAGGTGCTTAAGAAAGTTCAGAGCAGCTGTGAAAAAATTCTTAATGCAGCTGTGTCTTTTCTAGGAGTTGTGCACCACAGAAGCTTGAGAATCTTCTTAGTTTTAAGTCATAAACACGAATCTGATGATGCTGTTTTTGGTTTATTCACAGCCCAACTCCAGAACAATTACCTGGGCAGCTCAAAATAAAACAGACAATATAAAATACAATATGACTTTTTTAAAAAAAGGAACAGGTAACTAAGAACAAGTAGAAATTAAAAACAAAAACCCAAGATGGAGAATCCAGCCATCACTGAAAACATATACAAACACATTCCACAAAGGCCTCCCCCCTTTGCCGCCCAGGACCTTAAAGGAACTCCAGAATCCCACCAGGATGGGTGCCATCTGGATCTCAGGCAAAATCTCATTCCAGACTCTTTTGCTGCAACTCCATCCAACTTTAAAAACAGAATCACCCCTATCTAAGTGGTTTAATATCCACAGCTCTTAGGATTAGTTATTAGGTCTTGATAGGATTGACCAGAAAACAATTCCTCCCATCCAGACCTGCCTAAGCCCCTAATATAGGGCTGAAATGCTACCAGTTTGCTCCTTTTCAGGCGAACCGGTGGTTAAAAAAAAAGCTACCAGTTCAGGCAAACCAGTAGTTAGCTACCAGTTGGGTTGAACCAGTAGTTTAAAAAGCTACCGGTTCAGTCGAACCAGTAGTTAAAAAAAGCTACGATCTGACAATCAGCTGTGCCGCACGGTTTAGTTTTGCTAGAAAGCAGGAAATCCTACTTTCTAGCAAAGCTAAACCGCGCGGCACAGCTGATCGTTGGATCATAGCTTCTTTTAACTACTGGTTCGACTGAACCGGTAGCTTTTTAAATGTGCAGTGCATGTTTGGTGCACACTGTGCATGCACACGCAGCATGCATTTGGCACGCAGTGCACATGCACAGCCAGAGAACCGGTAGCAAACCGGTTCAGATTTCATCACTGCCCTAGTACATGTGTGTTTGTTTCTATGTGTCTCCTAAAATATACTGGTCCTCCTTCCTCTGATTTCTGAAATTTAACCTGCTTCCAACTTTATATACAATAGGCAAAGTACATTTATCACAGGGCTTTATGAACAGTGGAAATTTATTGCATGGCACTTAAATCTCATTTAACCTTTTCTGCAGAAACAGCAATACTTTAACCTACAATGGCAAGAGTTTGTTGAATTCTAAATAAGCAGGCTATTCTTTGAGTTAGGCTCTATATTTACAAGAGTTCTCTGATGGGATTTTTGGTATTTATCTTCAACCACATCCATTCTTTGGTGGGATAGCTATATGTGCAGTAACTGGAACAGCTGTGGGCAGTAGCATGTTGTTTCCAGAGAGCCATGTGTGATGAAACATGTATTTAAAACCAGACAAAGCCCACATTGCTTTAGCAGCATCTCTCTATTTCAATTGACCAGGTATGTATAAAAAGGGCATTAAAATTTCAGCCTGCATGAAGAGAAATAGGACATGTGTAAGATACATCCATGGGTGTTGATATTTGAATTCAGCAGCAACCCTTGTAATAAGATGTGCTCCTGATTATATGCAGAGAGCTGGAAAAAATTAATAATTAAGTGGCAAAATGTCCCATAAAAGTGTTCATAATGTGTAGTAGTTCTCTTAGATTCAGACTGGTTCAGATATGGTTAGGCCAGCTATCAATGCATTCTAACAGATATTCAGGATATTTGAAATAAAAGCCAGATTTATTAAGAAATGTGTTTTGAAAGAAAAGCCTCTAAATTACACCTTGAAGAAAACAGAAAAGAAAGGAGAGACAGAAAATTCTGTCTCCTAAACAAAGAAATTCACTTAGCTAACAATAGACTAGGTGTGAAGACCTTTCCTGTCATCTGTTTCTCACTATTTGCCCTAATAATCCAGGAGGCTTATAGATGCAAAGAGTATTTTCTTCAGACTAAGACCTTGAAACTCCAAATTTCAGGGTTTTTTTTTTAACTATTAAGGTTTCTTTTTAAAGGAGAGGCTATTAAAAATACTTCTACAATACTGATATCCAGAACTTGATTCTTTTGATGATTTTGCCTCTAAACAAGAATCTAATTTCAGGAGTAGCCCTGCTGAGGCTGTACTGGCCTGGTCTTTTGACTTGACCTTGATTTGAATAGACTTCCAAAAGTCTCCAGAAATCTACATAAAAGTTGTGCTAACAATAAAAACTGCCCCCTCCCGGGGGGGGGGGAGGGACAAAGGGGGGGGCATTCAAAGGGACAAAGGGAGGTGGCATTCACCATTTTCTACTGATAATCTACCATTTCATTCCATCTTTAGTCTGTTGCAGATAAAGATCTAGTTTGAGAATGGGGCAGAAATTCAGGTAAGAGCCGGAATTGCAAATGAGCCCCCAAACATGGGCTTCTGCAGAAGGGATGAGAGGAGAAATAATGAAATGTGTGAAAGATACTATAATGGAAATGCTGTGAGTTTTGTACTGGTATTGGGTGTTGGGATAGAAATATATAATTCCCGCACCGATGCGATAAGATCGATCATTCATGTTCATGTATCATCATTTATTATTAACATCATTTAAATGTATATATTTCCCAACGCCCAGTGACACTGGCAGCCCATTTTTTTTTTTTTTTGCATCACTGTTTCTCTGCTCCTATCTCAACTTTCATGAAGAAACAAGGAAAAAATGGAGACTCCTTCACGAAAAAAAATGACCAGGAAACTTTAAGGAGTCTAATTTGCTGATTTAAAATTCTTAAAGAAATGTCACAAAAAGAATTTCAGTCCCATAAGGAAAATAACGAACATATACTAAAACTCAGCATTTATTTATTTATTTATTTATTTATTTATTTATTTATTTATCAATCAACAAGTACAAGGAAACAACTAACACTATAGATATAGATATGGACACATGAAAACAATTAGCACAAATAAAAGGATATAAATAGGCAAAACATAGCCATAAACACATAGAATGATTACATATAAATGGGGACAGTAGGACAGAGACAGTAGCATTCTGTTTTGTTTTTAGAGAAAAATTAAACATTACTGCTGAGAAACTGAACAATAAAAATCCAGTTTTTTTCCACTGGACAAGATACATTTTTTTAAAAAATCCACTTGTGGAACTTACGTTAAGAAGATGTAGAAATGTAAAGCCTCCCTTCAGTTCTGCTAAATTCTCAATTCTACCTTCTTATAAAAAAATAACAAAATTACTTTATTGCCATAATATTTCGGGGTGGTTCCCATTTCCAGTACTAACTATGATCAGATTCTCCTTAGCTTTTTAAGATTAGCAAATGCTATGATGTGTCTACATCTGCAAAGATCAGAATCGTGCAAGTCATGGTATTCCTTGTGAATAGTGAAGTAAAACATGGACTCTGAAGAAGCAGGATAGGAAGAGTATTGGGACTTTTGAACTTGGGTCTTGGAACTTGGAGAACCAAGAAAACAAACCAATGGATCATAAAACATATCAACCCACTGTTCTCACTGAAGGCACAAATAACCAGGCCCAATTGTTCTACTTCAGACATCTTATATGAAGATCCAGCTCTATGAACAAGGTTGTAGTGCTGGGAAAATGGAAGGAAAGGAAAGAAGAGCAAAGTGGATGGACTCAGTTGCAGTGGCAATGGGTGCAATGCCGGAAGACCTGAAAGACCACGTCAGGAACAGATTGTTGTAGAGAAAATCTGTCTATGTATTCACTAGGAGCCACTATGCTTTCTGATTCCCATTGATTCTGGGCAGCTCACAATAAAGAAATCAACAATAAAATAAATAAGAGATAAAAGATGGAGAGACCAGGTTAGGGACAGATCGCCATGGGAAAAAAAAATCTACCTATGTGATTGTTAGGAATTGAGAAAGACTTGATGGTCCATAATTAATGAGTCAAAATTTTCAATCAACATCTTGATAGGTAGTCATGCCTTGTTCCATTCCTCAGAAAAGTTAATGCATCAGGATGAAGTATGATTGTGGTGGTGCATTGTGAGTAAAAGCAAACTTTTTTTTTCCTGGATGCATCATGCCAATTAGCAAGTTGGTAACTCCATTGATCTTTTGGGATTTCCCTTTTCCTAAATTGGAGGAGAGTCATTTTTATTAACAAAAAGTGTTGCATCCTCAGAAAGAGTCACCAAGATTTATTTATTTGTTGTTATTCGTCCCTTGTTATTTTTAGAAATAACTCAAAATGGTGAAAATACATAATATTCCTTACCCTTCTGATTTTTCCCACAACAACAACCCTGAGAGGTAGGTTGGGCTGAGAGAGAGTGACTGGCCCAAAGTCACCCACCCAGCTTCCATGCCTAAGGTAGGAATATAGCTCACAGTCTTCTAGCCTGGTGCTTTAACCACTAGACCAAACTGAGTGTCACATGTGGCACATCTGGCTTGTCACTGTAAACAGTGGTATGCAATGGCATTGACAGATCTCCACATAAGCCACATCTCCACTTGCTGGTATAAACTGCCTTTTATGAGTTTCCCTTTAGTTAAAAATCTCCTTTAATTTCACAATCTGAGGATGGGCGATGAAATTGAGAAAACTATTTTGGTACGGCTTTATAACACACTCTCTCTCTCTCTCTCTCTCTCTCTCTCTCTCTCTCTCTCTCTCTCACACACACACACACACACACACACACACACACACACACACCTCAAAACTCAGCTGACAGGCAGCCTCTGTTGGCATTTTCAGACCAGCCTGTTTTCTGAGGGATAGCTCTGGAGTAATTTATTTTTCTTTTAATGCAAAGTAGCTTCATTGCTAGACTAAAGTCACCATCTACTGTTTAATGTTGTTGGGTTTCGGGAGATGTAGCTTCCTTGAATGACACAAAAGCTGGCTGGAGCCTGAGACCGAAAATGGAAATGAAAAGAACCTTAAAAAAAAAAAAAGAAAAGCCGCCGAAGTCTGCAAACAAGTGGCCCCTTCCTTTAAGCTTTCTGAAATATGCCCGTATAAAAAGCCAGGAGTAAACAAAATGCTGTGTTTAACAATCTCCAGGCCCTTGTAGTTTTCTCACAGAGCTGACCCCTCTAACTGTAACCACGGGATATGGGTGAAGAAGAGAGGCTGGGAGAAAAAGAACAGGCTGACCCAGCCATGACCTTCCTGCTGCCAGGTGTGCCAAGGGGAAGGCTGGGGAGGTTGACACTTCAGCCCTGTGCATTCCTGCTCTCCAATTATGCTTTTACTTCAAGGAGCAGATAAAGAGACTTGCAGAGGGCAGAAGGGAAGGGGGCGGCTGGGAGAGACTTCTCCAGGAGGCAGCCAAAAGATAAAGAAGACTGGTTACTAAATGATGGGTAAACTTCTGATACCAAGTGAGGGAGAGGTGCTGCCCCAACAGAGAGGGGGAGAAGAGTGCAAAGGGCTTGTACGATCTTTGCAGATGTAGACACATCATAGCATTTGCTAATCTCAAAAGTCTAAGGAGAATGTGATGATCATAGCTAGTACTGGAAATGGAAACCACCATGAAATACCATGGCAATAAAGTAATTTTCTATTTTTTTTAATAAGAAGGTAGAACTAAGAATTTAGCAGAACTCAAGGGAGGCTTTACCAGGGGTGAAATCCAACAGGTTCTGACAGTTTCTGGAGAGCCAGTAGCGGAAATTTTGATCAGTTCGGAGAACCGGCATATACCACCTCTGGCTGGCCCTGGGGTGGGAATGAAGATTTTGCAATATCCTTCCCAGGGGTGAAATCTAAAATTTGTTACTACCGGTTACTACCGGTTCTGTGGCCGTAGCTTGGTGTGGGGGAGGGGGTGGTGGTAATGTGGGCCTGGGTGGGTGTGGCTTGGACCGTCAGAGCCATTTAAAAGAAAAAAAGGCTCTGATGATCGCGCACCTCAGCTGGGCATGTGGGGCGCGGGCAGGGATTTTTGCTACCGGTTCTCCGAACTGCCTGCCACCATCGCTACCTACTCACCCGAGCTGGTCCGAACTGGGAGCATTTCACCCCTGATCCTTCCCCTGCCATGCCCACCAAGCCACGCCCACAGAACCAGTAGTAAAAAAAATTGGATTTCACCACTGGGCTTTACCTTTTTCATCTGTAAGCAGTAGTGAACCAATTTGTTACTGAGAACACATACAGAAATCACTCTACATCTTCTTTATGTAAGTTGATTGTTTGACTGCATGTCTAAGGATAATGCTCTAATGTCAAAGGGAAGCTAACGAAAGAAATACTGGCATGCTCAGACAATAAGCCTTATTTCAGGGCGTTCGGTAGGTTTGGGGACTAGCAGCCAAGAGATTACTTTGCTTAACAGGGTGAAGGGATACCTTAGAACAGTGTTTTTCCAAGTTTAACAACTTTTAGATATGTGGACATTAATTCCCAGAATTCCTGGGGGTTCTGGCTGGGGAATTCTGGAAGTTGAGGTCCACACATTTTACCTTTCTTAAGGTTGAGAAACAGTGTCTTAGAAGAAGAAAACAAGACTAGGGTCCAGAAGGGAGACCAACCTGATTTGGAAGGTTACCCTGATGTAATGCAAACCTCAATGGCATTTCAGTACCAAAAAAATGTTCACTGATGCAGTTCTGATTGCTTGTGAGAAAACACAGCCATGCAGAGAGTTCAAGGTACATGACTTGAAACTCAGAGCCTCCTGGGTCTTGCATATACCATATTTTTTGATGTATAAGATGCACTTTTCCTCCCCAAAAAGTGGGTGGAAATGTCTTATATAGGTAACGTTGCTGAAGCCCCACCCACCTTTCGGCCTCTACCTCCCAGCAATTTGCCTCCTTGCAGCAAACAGCAAACAGCAAACAGCCTGGTCAACTTCAGCACAGCCTGATTTAGCTTATGTGAATTAGCTCATGCATCAACCAAGAACTTCAAATACAATCCGAAGTACAATCAATGCACTTAGAAACTGAACCCTTGCCCTAAACTCCAAAGCTTATGGACAGGTCTTATAGTATCTTCTCATTTATCATATTTTTCAGATTATATGATGCTCCAAAGTATAAGATGCATCTAGCTTTTGGGGAGGAAAGCAAGGGGAAAAAGTCTGCCTCCCAGCAATTTGCCTCCTTGCAGCAAACAGCAAACAGCCTGGTCAGCTACAGCACAGCCTGATTTAGCACAAGCAGCTGATTGGTGGTTGGATCGGCCTCCCAGAATACCGATGATCAGCTGTTCCAGGCTGCGGGGATCATCGTCATCCATCGCTGCTATCACCGCCCATCACTGATGCGGCCTATCAGTGCCTTAGTGTGCCCCATTTTTGGCCTCTGCGTGCCCCATTTTTGGCCCATTCCAGGCGGTGGGGATAGGTGGTGGTGGCAATGATCCCCGCCACCTGGAATAGGCCAAAAATGGGATGCACAGAGGCTGAAAATGGACCACATGGAGGCGGCTATAGGTGGCAGCAGCGATGGGCCGCAACGGGTGATGGCGATCCCTGCAGCCTGGAACAGCTGATAAGCGGTATTCCAGAAAGCCGATCCAACTGCCAATCAGCTGCTTCTGCTAAATCAGGCTGTGCTGAAGCTGACCAGGCTGTTTGCTTTTTGCTGCAAGGAGGCAAATTGCTGGGAGGCAGATTCCCCCCCCCCCTTGTTTTCCTCCCCAAAAGCTAGGTGCGTCTTATACTTTGGAGTGTCTTATAGTCCAAAAAATACGGTAAATGAGAAGATACTATAAGACCTGTCCATAAGCTTTGGAGTTTAGGGCAAGGGTTCAGTTTCTGAGTGCATTGACTGTACTTTGGATTGTATTTGAAGTTATTGGTTGATGCATGAGCTAATTCACATGTTGGCAGTTTGCAGACAAATATGCGTAAACAAGCTTCTTGCTGCATACCAGATATTAACACTGATTAAAGGTAGTATTCCAGGAAAGTCCGTTGAACAGAATGGAAAATAGGAGAACTTTCCCCAATTTACATTTGAATGGATTAATAGAAGACATCTGTTGGCTAGGTGAAATGCCAGATTTTACTTAAATCAGTGCTAACTAAATACAATCAAAAATGTATTTATTTATATATTTATTTCTCACCTCCCTGAGTTGCCTGTACAGAATATGACTGAAAAGAGGGAATGAAATCCAATTCTGGATTGGATTAAAATTCTTAACTTTCAATGGCATCACTAAAAACATGTTACAAATTAAACTGTATGGCTGAAAAGATATGAATCCTTTCCCCAGCTCATGACAGATTTATCATGATTACAATGCCCAAAGGGGTAGGTGGACCAGAATCAAGGAGGCTGAGAACTATCAACTTCCAGAAGGTCTGTGACCAGGCTTTAGAGCTGCAACACTATTCAGATAAAAATCTTTCTGACTTTTTTTTAAAAAAAGCTATTGCACTATGCTTATCTCTGGTTGTGCGTGTATGTTGACTTAAAACTGTGTAACTGGCTGTTGTGACTTAGGCTTACTGAATAATTACAATGCACAATTAGTCCTAAAGAAATCTATTTTATTGTAACAGCTGAGAATTATGTTCATTCCCAGCTGAGTCCCAATTAGTCGCAAAACAAGTCCTTCAGAAGAAGTCCTTTGGGATAATCACCAACCTTTATCCTCTTTGACACCCTGCCAAAGGCCTTACTTGGCAAAGCCCCACGAAGTTCAGAAACAAACAAGAGATGCTGACTGGAAACAGAGTTAGCAACATTGCTTTCCTGCAAAAAGGCCCAAGTGCGTCTGTTTCTCTTTTAAGCCTTATGGGAGGGGCCAATCATATCCTGGCCTTACTCCCGAGTCATCCCTTTTTCTTTAGCTGATCTTGCGTTCTGGCAGCTCTGCGCATGTGTGCATTAGGAACAGGCTCCTCCTGTTCCTCTGCCTCTCTGCTGTTCGACTCTGGGGGCTCTGGAGTCAGCGCATCACTCCCAGATGGCCCTGGCCCCATCTCTGTCTCTGACGCAGATCCCTCGTCGGGGTCTTCCCCAGACTCCAGGACTGGCCCATGTTCCTCCCCAGCCTCCTCACTGTCTGACTTCGCTGCCAGCTCCTCAGGCTGCTATGGACCACAACACTGGTTGAGTTTATTTAGTAAGGATAAATGTAGTATATTTATCTTAGAATAAAGCCTGGCATTAGTAAGCTGTTTTCTTAAGCAGCTGTCTATAGCCCACTATTCTTCATATCAGTGATAACTGCCCGTAATCTTCCATCAGGCCTTTGTGGGTTGCTGATATAATATATACTATATATATATATATATATATATATATATATATATATATATATATATATATATATATATGTATGTATAAA